>CM067368.1:61877907-61985775 GCA_034401795.1 Chaetoderma sp. LZ-2023a
ACGACACGACGATGTTAATTATCTGCATCCACTGGAACACCCATGCGAGCTATTGTATTAGTTGATCTGTGACCTGTATAATAAAAGTTAGCATGCATCGAAATATTAAAACAAAACAAAAAATAATACCTGAAAAAATAATTCCAGGTCAAAAATCAAAACTAAAAGTATGCCTCCCTCCCCGAACTCTTTAGCACCTCTATGTGCTATTCTCTGATAAATACGCATCTCGCTCGTCACTACTCCTCTCGGCTACGTGCCTACCTGGGAAGTCTATAATTCCCATCTAGCGTGTGTCCGTGCATTCGATCCGCGATGCCTGATCGTTTGCCACGGATGTCAAACTAGGAGGGGTGGTGTAGCACGGATGGACCGGACAAGTACCGACCATACCAGCTAAATTCTAAGCGCACGCCATGGGTAGGATAGTACGCGTATATAAGCCATATAGGAGAGGTTTTCGTTAAGAATGGCCAAGTCCGTTAGAACGCGCAGTGCGCATGTGCGTGCGTCAGAGCTTCCCTGACAACGTGTGTCGAGATTGGGAGTGAGTATATACTTATAGTGTACCGAGACACTTATATAACCAGTGAACATGTCTAGTACTGATCCGATAAAATCTCTACGTGCAGTCGCAGTTCACAGATCCACACTTGAAATTCCCATATGTATACTATGGAAGGCACAGGTCATGGAAAAGCTGATTTCCCGAAAACTCTATAATTGAGCCTCTTCAAATATTATATAAAATTAAGTCCATATATGACGCAAAGGTTCACCATGTTTCAACTCCATCGGAGCAAAATGATTTTCGGCGGCCATTTCTTTTCACCGATCGTCATCGTGAGTTCATTTCTGCCAAAAACTGAAACTGGTAATTTTGATCAAAATGTGCTACCTGACGGTCATTTTGAATAAAACGGTTAAAAAAACACCCAATGGTAACATTGTAAAGTATCGTACGAATCTGATTAAAACTCTATGTGTAGTCGCCTTTCAAATATCCATCCTGAAAATCCCAATTCATTCACTATGGGGACATTTTCCATGCATTGGTAGTCAGAGGTCGAGGGTCAGCGTCACTTGTTATGTGAAGAGATATCGTCAGGACCCGAATGGTAACAGCTTACTCAAGTATGGTCGTACTCCGATCAAAACTCTTGGCGTAGTCACACTTCAAAGATCAATACTGCAAATCTCCATACATTTCCTATGAGACGTTTTTTACACACGGAAAGGTAGGTAGCTAAACAACCCTTGATAAGATTCGGAATGAACGCACAAGCCTAGTATGTAGTCCTCCGTGTGTATTAGACGTTGGCAGAGTTTGGAGTTGATCGCATCAAAACTGTAGGAGTAGATGTGTGACAAACCTTTTAACCGATAATAAGAAGAAAGAAAGAAGAAGAAAGATCCCGAGTGATTTTAATAATCTGCTATAGTATCACAGATTAATTATCTGGTATATCAGCAGCGAATAACTGGAAATCTTAATTCCAATGTTAACTTTGTACGCAATCATACTTCCCGGCTTGCACTTGATGGTAACCTCTCAATGAGTGGTACTGTGATGACAATGAACGTGGCTCTACATGTTTGGTACGTGTGCAACCTTGTCGCTAAACCGTCTGCGCCGCAGTGCATCCATACCTTCACTGGTATTGCCATTGCAAACCAATGCCTTTTTCACCCTCTATAAAAACCTGTTCCAGCAGCGACTCTCCGCTAAAGATCACCGCACACCTGTTGAAGGATTTGCTTTGAAGGATTTGTTGGTTTTTATCTTTTTAATGCTACAGTGTTGGCTAAGTCAACGGCATGGTGTGTCACATCCTAGTATGGCATGTACAAAGATTAGAAATCTACATACATTGATGTCTAGGAATTCTTTGATTTGTTTTGCGTCATAAATCTTTGGCATTCATGTACCTTTCTCTGAGTTTCTGATCTGAAATAACATCAAGTTGGCCAAGCTTACATAGAAGAGCACAAGAATATCAGTGTCGTTGCCGACTGACTACAACACTCGGTATTTTATTTAATGCAATGATTGCAGTTAGCGCCTTAAGGAGCTCGACATCTTCTTTTGCCTTTTTCCATTTTAAACAGAGTGCTGCGTTCTTTGTTAATTTTGTTAGAGAAAAATTCGTCTTCATTCTGAGGTGCTTGCCACCATCCGAGTGTCCTGTTACTCCTGTGCGCCTAACTCACCTTTCCAGAGTATTCATCTATCATCTGACGTCATACGACGTCATACTCAGCAACGCGGAATGTAGGATGACGCCATAATTATTATGTCATAACTGATTCTATTTGGTCCGTCTTTAACGCTTAATAGTCCGACACGTTGTACGAATTGTATGGCTCCAGTTAAATTAGTTTCAAAATATTCAACAGCTCACGCGCGTAGTTTTCTGGAAATTGATTGTCATGGAGTTCAGGGATCGATCTATGCCAGCACGGCTGATGTCTGGTTGGAGCCTAGCTAGAGATGGGCGGGCATAACTAAAACTGGATTCGGCAGTCCCTTCTCATCCAGTACGTAAAGTACATTCCAGTCTATACTATAAAAGACGCCCTTTTGCTTCTAACCAGGTTTGACGACAGCTTCTGCTTTTTTAATCCATCCTTGTACTCCATTCCTTTACGCATCACTAATGAATTATGCTGCTCCGAAAGACTGTGATTATTACTGAAAGCAAACACCACCATGCCACCGATATCACTCATAAAATACAATACCGATATATGTGTAACTAGGTTTACATTGATAATATATGTTAAAGCTTCCGACTTTCTTGTCCTTCGGTTTAGCTGTGTCCAACCATATAGTGATAGATTGTACCTCTGAAGAGCTTTCATTTGACATACTTGAATCCATAGTTTGGTCCGAAATCAAAGATTTCATTTGACCATATAGTGGCAAATAGCCTTGTTTTTAGAAAAAGCTTTTTTAAAATAACGTTACCTTGATTATATTTTGGTAAATCTTTGGTATCTTGTATAGGAAGCTGTGTGAGAATGCAATTCAAGTGAAACAGATTCTGTTGCAATGGACCTTTCCATTTTAGCTATGCCCCGCCCATCTCTAGCTAAGCTTCACCCACACCTCGCTCGTGGTGGGATCGATTGATCTCTGAACATCCCGACTATCAATTTCCAGAAAACTGTACAGGTAAGCTGTTGAATATTTTGAAACTAATTTAACTGGTTGCTGTTGCTGCCTATGGCAGCAACAGGACCGAGTTAAATTATTTTCAAAATATTCAACAGCATGTTTATTAAATAGTAGAGACATACAATTCTTACAAAGTGTCGGACTTTTAAGAGTTAAAGACTCTGAAACAGTTGAAGTATAGAATCATTTATGACGTAATGATTATGACGTCATCCCACACAGCGCATAGCTAATTATGACGTCATATGACGTCATTAACCTGGAAAGGTCCATTAGCGGTGGAATGACCATCATTTTCTCACTCAGTTCCTTTTGTATATCGTGAGTACCAGTGATCCAACATTACACGAATGCATGCTATATACCACACCATTTAAGACTCTGTAGCTCGCAGGGGTATGTGCTGGTCCGCCATGACGTGCCCATCCATCGCGCCGCTATTGCACGACAAACTGGAAGACTGATTAGCTGCAGAACTCGGGGTTCTGCAACGAAGTCACTAGGTAGTTTAATATGAACTAGTATACCCCTAACGCACGCACGCACGCACGCACGCACGCACGCACGCACGCACGCACGCACGCACGCACGCACGCACGCACGCACGCACGCACGCACGCACGCACGCACGCACGCACGCACGCACGCACGCGCACACACACACACAAAGAAAATATTGTTGTTGCGAGAGGAAAGTGCCTCGCGCGGGCCTCCATCACAGGGAAATGCATTCAACGCTGAAGCGAAGGAAAAGAGCTGGCAAAAAAGGGCCACTCTTTTACAAACAGAAAATGCTAAGTACTGAAAATCCTAGTGAAGCTACAGTTAAGGCGATGCACACTGGTTTACGTGAAGACGGGACGTACGATTTCTGAAGAATTCCCAGGTCACCGTCTTATGTAGTTCCAAAGTTGCTGCATTGGTAGTTGCCGCTTTATTTATGCGGGCCTTCTGCTACATCCTAACCTACCATTTAGGTGTTAGTAACGAAAACAAGCTGTGGCCGCAAGTGACAGGGATTACTACCTAACTTTTAGATATGTTCATCCATTGGGCGTAGATGCTCAGCTTCCCGTGGGTCGCCCCGCATAGCATCTATCTCCAAGGACAGCGTGCGTACATGTCACGGAACAAAGCCCCGAATCAAATAATTATCCGGTCACCAAGTTCCGCAACCACATATAACATCACCAGACGAGTTTCACAGTTCACACAAGCAATTTTAAATACTGACATGTCATTATGGTGGGGATGGAGAGACGGATATCCATCGTGAGCGTCCTTCCCGTGAGGGCGTGGTGAGCTCCAATGCTTCATCCAGACACTGCAATGAATTACATGGAGATCCACATCTCGTCTATCACCGTGTGCTACGGAGATATACATTTGACCTGACGTTAGGGTTATTTTCCAAGATGCCAAGAGATGCACTGTAGGCCGGTATCACAACATATAAATTAGTATTATTATTATTTCGCAGTGCTTCCTACTTTGGCAGGGGAATCTACCTAATAAGTATCCGAAGACAAAAGGGGGCGTGTATGTAAATCGGCACTTTAACTATCACCGCACGGAAACCTCTGATAGTTTCCCAGGGTCGGATCCGGTCGACGTGTCGATTGTCAATTCATTCATTTGTCACTTGGCCAATTTTACACAACCTTGCCGGAAAAGAGGCGTACACTATGCGTCTCTAATGAAGAAATTGTCCCTAACTGCTTTAAATCTATCCTATCGAGCTGAATAGCCAGGTTTAGTCGGTTACATGTCAAGCTCAAACAATTAGAGCATGATCAGCGACGGCAGTGTAAAATTGATGCTGGCAGGAATAGTGATGCCGATATAATGTTGCTGTATAGTATTTCCTAGCATACTGCGTTCTAGAGTTTCTATAGATAAACAAAACATATGAACTTGATGGCTACTTGCTATATGCACAACTAGCCAAAACACAAACTAATGGATACGAAAATAATAATATGATGATTAGAAAATATCACAGGTCAGTAGACCTTACGATGCGGCTAATTTAGAGCGGCACAGTAAACAAGGATAATATTCACAGTATGAAACAGAAATTATAAGAATGCGGTCCTAGGACTGGTACGGTACCTATCACTCATCAGGACCTTTATACGGAAATAATTAAACGTTTTATAACTAAATGTACAATAGTATAGCTACTTGAGTACGTATTGGTCATCGATACAGAACAAGTTTACTAGTTACTGAAATTGAGGTGAATTACACATATAGCGTGAGATGATGCATTCTCAGTGCTGGAAAGATTTCTGCGGGAAGACATCAGCAGGCAGGTCTCCGCAAGCAGGTCTCCCCAGGCTGACTTCTCCAGGAAGGTAGGACACGGTACATTCTCAGGACAGGTAATGGAACAGTTCAAGAATGTTCTTATAGCTGATACATAATCACAGCAGAAGTTGCAAAGTTTTCCGTACAGCGTCGGAGATATGAAAGTTAAGAGTAACCCATTAACAGCGAGGGTTACTTATATAATAACAATGCATGTACATTCACTGGCACATGGTGCGGGGTGCGTCGCATAGCTCTTGCGGCGCACCGCGCAAAGTTCACCCAGTTACTTTATCAGGACAAAGCTACTTTATCACACACGACATGCAGTGCGGAAGTTGAGGTCCACTTTTCAGCATGGTTGGCAGATCCGGCGAGTCATCCACCAAGAACCACCATTAGCTCTACATTCCGTAGGATTACATCCTGGGCCCGCACGGCCCGTACGTAGGAAGACTCTCTTAGGAAGGTTCGGATGAAGGAGGTATAACTTTAAATTTAGTATATTATCCTCGGATGGCCGTCCGAGGGTGTACAAAGACTGTGGAAGCCGAGGACTCCTTACCGCCGCGGATGAGCTGAAATCCGAAAGGCACCGGATAAAGTAGGAATCACCGTAGGTTTGCAGTTACACACGTCTATCCCGATGGTCCAGTCGTCCTGCGCGGGCCGGCTTCCACGCCAGCGATGCTCTCGATTCTCGATTTTCACCCCTTTTATACTCTTCGGGACGTCAGAGCTGGGTGCCTCAGCCAATCACCGGCCGAGCACTAGCCAATCAGCGTGCTGCACAGGTGGTGACGTAGTTATCACGTGTACAGAGCACTCTCTATTCTGTTTAATATATATACGCGATTAAGACGTCAAGGCAATATTTCAAGTATAATTTAGCGGGGAGCTTCGATGATAACTCGGCCATTTCTCGATTTTAAAACGGTAAAAGTACTGTGATCCTCGTCTCATCCCGGTCCTGATATCTTCCTTGAACGGCGAGAACGGTGCAGTTTAAAGAAACGGTCTCGTTATAACATTGCTTAACCCTTGCCACTCTGATGTCAACAGCAGACGAATTTTTCAGCGGTTATAACTATGAACCTGTTGTTTCTTTTGAAAATAATTTGACTGACAGATCTTGGTGGTTTAGCTACCAGCCATTTTCAGTCAAATTATTTTCAAAATCTTCAGTAGGTCTAGGATTAGGGCAACTTATTTTATATAAATGTTTCCTACCGCTCCAGACATACCGATATGCATTGTTAAGTAGAATTTTCAACATAGCAGCGTGATATCCGAAAGTAATATTGTTGTTCAAAATTACAATTACGTTGATGACGAAATACATGATAAACACATACCCTTTGCTTAATCTCTACATGGACCTGATTAAAGAGGGTGTGTTTTGTAATGAGGAGTAAATAGCGGTATTTTATAAAAATTAAATAAAATAATGTTCCCCTAATTATATTTTGGTATTTTCTTGATATGTTGTTTAGAGATATTATTAGCTCTTTAACCCTCGAATTTGTTCAAGAAATATAAATTTTCTCATAGACAAAGTCCATTTTCAGACCAAGAGAAGCATATTTGTGAAAATTTACCCCTGGAATAACTGGCTCGTTCATCGAGCCAGTCACTCCAATGGTAACATTTCAAAAATGCTATTCTCTTGGTCTGCAAATGGATATTTCTCAAAATCACTGCAGACGCCGTTTTTGGCTGATTTTAGTGTCAAAAGTTTAAATAAATCATAGCAGAAATGAAAGAAATTATGTGGCAATTAGTGATCTGACAAACCCATTCAGGTCCGGGACTATACCGCGTTATGACTTGAGAACTAATCACAACAGAGAGTCACGGATAACATTGTGATGAAGTAATATCTTGGACATGGATTTGCATAGCGGCATATAATCATCATGGTTACTGCGCATATTGAAACAAACACTACATTTTTGGAACATTGCACTCATATTTTATAGCCCGGTGCCACCGGTGTAGGCCCTCCCTCGAACATGCTCGAAAATGCAAACGTATATCGCCGAATTTCGTAACAGGTGCCGGCTGACAAAAGCTTACTTTACACACTCACACTCGCGCGCTCACGCACGCACACGCACGCACGCACGCACGCACGCACGCACGCACGCACGCACGCACGCACGCACGCACGCACGCACGCACGCACGCACAAAGCGCGTTCAAACGCTCGAACCGACTCCCGTTTCTCTCACAAAGTCGCTGTCACTGTTTGTCAAACGTGTCATGACCAAATATACTATTTAGTCGAATAATATTGTTTAGGATCATTACACTCGAGTAACAAATGAGAATTGGTGCCTATGATAACTACCACAGGAAAATCCCACCCATTATGCATCAAGGTATAATTATTGTTCTTGATTACTTGTGGTAATGTTGATTACGTTACAATGGCCCTTTCCGGTTTTAGCCATGCCGCGCCCATCTCTAGCAAAGCTCCACCCACACATCGCTCGCGCTGGGATCGATCGATCTCTGAACACCCTGACTATCAATTTCCAAAAAACTACACATTTAAGCTGTTGAATATTTTGAAACCAATTTGACTGGGTGCTGTTTCTGCCCAAGGCAGCAACAGCACCCAGTCAAATTAGTTTCAAAATATTCAACAGCATGTGTATTAAATAGCAAAGAATTACAAACACATACAATTCATACAACGTGTCGGAGTATTTGAGATTTGGTGACGGTCTATATGGCACCCTTTGTGACGTAATGATTGTGATGTCATCATACACGCGCTGAGCTGATTATGACGTCATACGAGGTCAGATGATAGATGGATACTCTGGAAAGGTGAATTATGAAGTGATAGGCCGTGCATCTCTAGCTATGCACAGCCAATTTCTAGTTAATCTAGACAACTGTTTTCCCGCGTGTTGAAATCGATTTATAAATATACTTTAAAACATGACTTCCTAGAATCCCAATTGTTGAAGGTAATCATACTATGTAGGGTGTTGATTATTTTGAAAGTAATTTGACTGGCTACTGTTACTAACTATATGTATAATCTTTACGAAATAATAAATCCATCAAAGACAGACAATAATACACTTGACGGCTATTTAAATGTTCCTAACGGAACTAAATACGTAATTCATTTTGATTGTGAAGTCAGCCTACATGTGCAGTAATTCATTATAACGCCACGCACTTGAGTGACAGATCGGATCCACCAATTATATCACCGCTGTATGGGGTACAAACTTTACGCAGTTTTTCAAACCGCGTGAGCTTTTATCCTGCACATGCAGCTAAAATAGGCCGGGATATCAATCTGTCAGTCAGTCGGTCGGTAGGTTGGAGAGAATATTGCTTTGTTTGTTTGTCAACCTGTCCGATTTTGACGGCTTTTTGACAAAATAACAGAGGTTACAGTTATAGAGGTACGTAATTGATTATATGAAAATACTGTTTATCATCACCTCTTTTCGGTCTCGCTGCAGCACACGACACAAGGACAATGCCGGCTACGAGGAACAAACACCATCGGAACTGCATTTTGATCTTAATAAATAATAAATAAATAATAATAATAATAATAGAACATAGAAATCAAATAGTGACTTAAGGAGAGCATTAATCATTCGGGCCATGTTATAAAGTGTGAAAGCTGCTTCGAATATTTGACTTCTGTACAGTAGTGTTGGATCTGCTTGAAAAGATGTGCAAGTGGTACTAAGTAGAATGTGCTTTTCAGAACAAATCTGATTCCAATTGATGGATCAGGGTTGTGTTTAAGAATAAAACAGAGAACACTCTGTTACAGGCAACGGACCTTTCCGGTTTTAGTTATGCCCCGCCCATCTCTATATCTAAGATCCACCCACACCTCGCTCGTGTTGGTATCGATTGATCTCTGAACATCCAAACTATCAATTTCCAAAAAACTACACAGGTATGCCGTTGAATATTTTGAAACTAATTTGACTGCGTGGTGTTGCTGCCTAAGGCAGCAACAGCACCCAGTCAAATTTAGTTTCAAAATATTCAACAACATGTTTATTAAATAGCAAAGAATTACAAAACCATACAATTCATACAACGTTTGAGATTTGATGACGGTTTATATGGATCCCTTTGCGACGTAATGGTTGTGACGTCATCATACACGCGCTGAGCTAATCATGACGTCATACGAGGTCAGGTGATGGATGGATGGATACTCTGGAAAGGTGAATTATGGGGACATATGTAAAATGAGAGCCGTAATCATTTGACCCATGTTATGAAGTGCAAATATGATTTCTGATATTTTCCCTTACATCCCATGAATCAGCTCACAGATAAAATGACTGCTGAATGACTGAAAAATGGAAAACTTTCTCGCTGCCTCTAGAAGACTGCCGAAAGACCGTCAGCCTTTCCAAACGAAGCCGTCCATGGGAAAATTCTAAATCCTGCCTCATTGAGATCCGCACCACCATCCCAGAAATGACGTGTAAGTATTCGAATATTCCAGACGTAAACAGGACTCTTACTTAGGAGTGCATCCATGAAGAGTATCCATAAGACCAGTGGATTCACGTATGCACAGATGGATCAGCAACAGATGCAGTGAAAGATGGTGGTGAAGGAATACACACACATCAGGCTTGCTAGATCGGACACACAAGACATTTCCAGATTGACTAGAATCCACTGCACAAATTATATGGAAGAAGTGGAGGCCCGATGCCAAGCATTTTATGCTATGGTGGATCGACACAACAGACTTAACTAGTGTCTGTACAAGCTGAAAATTGTGGGCACAGCTTTTGGCAGCTGTCAGAAGAGAAAACAACAGAATATTTTCTGCAGCAGTGTGAGATCTTCAGTGATCTCAGGCAAAGCATCTGTTCAACCCAGACAAGCCTCGAATAAAAAGCTACATGGATGGATGGAGCAACAAGAAAAAGCAGCCTCCTTCGCTCTTCGGTCTGGGAAAATAATTTGATTGAATATGTCATGTGCTGGTGAATGCAAAGAAGAAGAAGAATGTTTGACTTCTCTATATGGTTACATTTAGTGAATTACCCCCAGGGTTCTGAGAACCAAAATCATGAGAAAAAAGAACGAGCAATAACAGTGTCAGTTAAATCCGAATTAATTTCCCCATACATTGCCTGTGGAAGACCTGATTTGTGACAAGAATATGATATCTTTGGAACCACTTGGAATATCTGAATATCTGTCCATGGCATTTTAAACCACATAAACTAAGAAATCGGATGAGAGTGATATGACATGTGCCATGTATGTTGAATTAATCAGAAAAGTGGTCTATGTGGCACGCACCGTTAAAAATGCTGAATTTGGCGACTGCATATCTCATGAGAATTATGTCATGGTTCAGTTAACCAAGAATAGAACAGAATCGGCTTATAAATTCATCAGCTCTCAGAAAATGGAAAATTAGATTTGCGTCAAAATAATATAATATCTCTGGAACCAGTTGTAATGTCCGAATTCTGTAAACGGCGTCTGATAGAGAATTGTATTCCGAATCAGATTAGCTGCGATTTGAACGAATCGATCGAGAACTTATTTATAAGGAAATAACATTTGAATATTTCAATTTGGCGGGTAACTATCTGTAGAGGATAAGGTCAGTGTTTAAATCAGCTTATCTAAAATATAAGGAAATAGAGCAATACTTGCGTCTTTTATCAGTATATCAATTTCATTTTCATTTTCTGTGGAAGAATTGCTTTGTGATACAGAAATCAGGATATCTCGTGCTTCGAGTTCTGTAAATGTTATTTGATGTCTAAATCTCGACAAGTGTTAAAGGCTGGGGAAGTTACCAATAATAGACTGAAATAAAACCAGCCTAGACATGGCCTAAAATCAGGAACTCGATAGACGCTAATCCAACCAACAACATCTTCCAAAAACTTCCGTTCCTTCTCGTGACAACAGTTAGACATTCGCCTGCCCTCTGCGTGTACCACCTGTTAGTCGCCAGATAATCAAAAATATAAAAAGTGAATAAGCAAGGTTTCCAGCTGATCTTAGAGGGGAACACGAATTCTTCCCCAGTTCCGGTTATTCAGGAATTTGAGAAGATGTCCACGTCAGGTAATCAGTGAGTCGAATATAATATATATATATATATATATATATATATATATATATATATATATATATATATATATATATATATATATATATATATATAACTCGATACATCAGTGGGTCAAATTGAACAATTAGACACTTTTCATTATCAAAAGAAGTATCTAATAGCCTAGTCGGTTCTACATTGAGCTCACGATCTTCAGTGGAAGTTGTATTTTCCAGTGACTTTCTGTCCGAAGACTTTTCAAGCGGAACAGTGATTTCGGCTTAACGGGAAGTGAGTTAGCACACGTTTTCGCACAAATATGGTGCGTGAAGATAGTCCACTTTTCAATTGTGGTACCGATGAGATATGGCGAGATATCAATTGTAGCCGTCGAGAGGATCAGGAGTTTATGCAAAATGTTAATTTTGAGGAAGAGTAACCAAAGAGTTTGTGTTTTTGCTGGTGATGCGCAGACCAGAAGATTTGGTGCGCTTTCGTCTAGCTTATGTTTTGGCTCAGGCCGATTACTTTAGTTTCATTTTAGCCCAAGATTTGGGCCAGAAAAATTCGTTTCGGTGCTGGTGAGGGCTTTCGTTCAGCGTAAGGAGTTAGTGGAAATTGCACCGATGCAGATTGCCTTAGTTGCTTCGCCTAGTGCATGGAGCTTAGAACATACGTCCGTTTCGAACGACCACTCAATCAAGAATGCCGTTTTTTGGGCCGATAAACGTCCTTTTATTTTTATGTTATTCATTGCCAATGAAAAAAGATCTACGGAAGCCAATCTACACGCGGTTCCAAGTAGCAACCAGGCAAATCTATGAGGCCACGTGTTATGACGTCATTGGTACTACTGGGTCTGCTCCAGTGCGGGTACTACATACGCCTATTTTATATTAATTAATATCTCTGCCAGATCTTATCCGATTTAAATTTGGAGGATAGATTTGGAATCGATATTAAGATTCGCCGAAAGATGGCGCGAAATGGATCCGTATTAACAATTTAGGAAACACGGAAAATAAATACACAAAGGATGCCAGCTCCATACGCAAGGTACAGCATGCTTGCCCTATCCGGATATCATGCATATCAGGTAGGAGATATTACGGACTCCATGATAAGGGACCTATGGTAATAGCCTCTAGAACTTTCATTCAGAATTAATATTCAACATTCTTTTGGTGAAAATCTTGGATTTTATGAAAATTTACTAGAAATTGTCAAATCGCTCCTTCTACTAAACAGTTTGACCGGTTTCAATCAGATTTGGATCATATAGTAGTAGGCTCTAGATCGTTCATTCAGAATTTTGATTCATTTTTATTAGGTGAAAATTTACTGGAAATGGTCAAACGCATCTCCTCTTTAACCGTCTGGTGCATTTTAACGAGAATTCACATTTCCAGAGTATTCATCTATCACCTGACCTCGTATGACGTCATAATCAGCTCAGCGCGTGTATGATGACGTCACAATCATTACGTCACAAAGGGTTCCATATAGACCTCACCAAATCTCAAATGCATTTGTAATTATTTGCTATTTAATAAACATGTTGTTGAATATTTTGAAACTAATTTGACAACCGCGCCCAGTCAAATTAGTTTCAAAATATTCAACAGCTTTCCCTTGTATTTTTTTTGGAAATTGCTAGTCATGGTGCTCAGAGATCTATCGATCCCAACACGAGCGAGGTGTGGGTGGAGCTTAGCTAGAGATGGGCGGGGCATAGCTAAAACCGGAAAGATCCATTGTCTGGACAGATCTTACGGTGGTAGGCTCTAAACCTTTATTCAGAATTTTGATAGATCAATTCTTGGTGACCATTTTGGATTTTAAGAAAATTGTCTGGACTGATTAAATTGCTACTCTGCCTTAATCAATGGCCGGATTTCAACGAAACTTGGCCGAAACGGTCTTATCGCAGGAGGCTTCGACAGATCAAACGAGTATTGTGATAGCTCAATTCTTTGGTGGTCATCTTGGATTCTCGGAAATAGTCCACAACATGTATTTAAAGGAAATGACTAGGGAACTAGCATATGCTCTTGAATGACAGTTTTATATAATAATCAACCTATAGCCATCAGTGAAAAACAGAAATAAATCCGAATAATTAGAAAAAAGCAGCTAAATACCATTTATGTCATTCAAACGGGAACCAATTAGTGACGGAGTTGGACCTGTGCGCTCTGGTGTATGCCGAGCGAATAAATAATACCTACAGCCTGGCATATAAGCTCAGTTATATTCGCTCTTAACTGATTAGCCACTACGGCCTACAGGTAAAATGTTGTCTAGTTTTAAAAACAGTTTGACTGAAAGCCGTTGTTTCCAGAGACAGTGCCTACATTCAGTCACCCGAATTTCAAAATATTCACTGAGCATCATATTGTGACCTTGAAAACTAGTAGTGTATTTTGAAGTCATTTTGGCCGAAACTTCTTGCTTCAACTAGAAAGAGTGACTTTCAAATATAATGTTTTCAAAAGGATCAATAGCGAATTAGCAGTAGTGAGTTAATCGATGCCTATGCGGTATACCTGCACTCACAGTTGACACACGGCGGAGAGCGAAGCTCCAGCGAAGTCACTCCAACTTAAAGGATGGGAAAAGGGGAATAACAAATGATGTTTATTGGTAATTTCATACAATATTAAATAAACTACTCTCGGTAAAATATAGCAAAGAATCGGCGTTATTTGAGAAATAGCATTTACTAAATCTAGGAGCCCTTAACTTGGAGCCAATTAGTGGCGTGGCTAGTGCTTCGCACTCAGCTGTCAATCAACTGTGTGTGCAGGCATACCGCTTATACCTACCTGAATATGGTGAAAGCGCGGTGAGAGTTAAGAGGCGGGTTCGGGATGGGTGGGGTAAATGACGACGGTAGGGAATAACCGTGACTCTATTCTGTTAATTTATTTATTCGCATAGTTTAATCTATTATGTTAATGGCAAACTGCTATCCGACAAGTAAGTGTTTGAAGGAGCTGTCCTTTTCTTTTCCAATCTGTCTACATCCATCTTTCTTCCCCACATCTCTCTCTCACACTCTCTCCCTCCCTCCCCCTCTCTCTCATCTCTCTTTCTCTTTCTCTCTCTCTCTCTCCCTCTCTCTCTCTCTTTCTCTCTCTCTCTCTTTCTCTCTCTCTCCCCACACCCCTTCTCGTTTTCATCTCTTAATTCATTGTCTACAAATCGTTTTTCACAATCATCGGCTGCTTATAACAATTCTGTAGGGAGAGGGCAAATCTAAGTTGCAAGAACTTGTGCCCGATCCCATTATGCAAATGTTACAATAAAATATGTTTAAATCAAAATAAAGAAATATAACGACAGCACACCTGAATATAGATTTGTAAGCGGTATAAATAGTATTCTCTATAGGCGCCGATGTAGAGCGATTAACTCGCCATTGCTAACTAACTCACTATTGATCTTTTTGAAAACGTAATATTTTTAAATATTTTGAAATGTGTGTGACTGAATGTCCCTGGAAACAACGGCTTTCAGTCAAATTGTTTTAAAACTAGGCAGTATTTTACCTGCAGGAAATACTGGCTAATCAACTTAACGCGAATATAGTTGAGCTTATATGACCGGCTATAGCAGGTATTATTTATTTGCTCAGCATAGACCAGAGAGCATATGTCCGTCTGCGTCACGAATTGGTTCCCGCCAGAGTGACATAAATGGTATTTAGCTGCTTTTTTCTCTTTATTATGGTTTATTTCTATTTTTATGAGGGATGGGGGTGGAGGTTGGTGGGAGCTATAGGTTGATTATTACCGGGTATATAAAGCTTTCATTCAAGAGCCTATGTTAGTTCCCTGACCATTTCCTTTAAGCGCTCCTAGATTTAGTAAATGCTTTTTCTCAAATAATCATTTCCATGTTGTACCGATGGTAATTCATTTAATATTGTATGAAATTACAAATAAACATCATTTGCTATTTTCCCTTCCTTTACGCGCACATGGTTCAAATACTAATGGTCCAGGTGAGCGTCACGTGCCCTTGGAGCTGTTGGCCAATGCGTATGGCAGCAACAGCGCCCAGTCAAATTAGTTTCAAAATATTCAACAGAAAGTTTATTAACCATTAAAGACATACAATTCGTACAACTTGGCAGACTATTAAGCGTTCATGACGGACTTAATTACGTCAATCTATGACTTCAGCATATCAACAATGATTGATCAATAGATTGGATTCATCAATTGAGATTGGATATCTACCTAATTCTGTTATTACGCGTTGTGCGTCCAGGTTGTCTTCTTTAAGCGTTGTGTTAACGGACGCGTGTATTGTTTTTGAATAGCCTTGCAGGTGTTGTTGGTAGGATTCGGACTTGTAGGTTTCTTCTTATAGTATGCGGTTGCAGAATCCGAACATCTTCATGTTTTCATGTGTATTTGATTTAAAGATATATCTTCCTTTGCTGCCTTGGAGAATATTTGTATGTGTTCCTTGCGGAATCCTGTTAGTCTGTCTAATTAATTTCTGTGCCAGTTGCTCCAAATTAACGCTCAATATCTGATGTATGGAATTATCAGTGTACAACAGCGTGCTTTATTGTATCCAATTCATCTTTCCAGAGTATCCCTCGAGCAGCTGAAGTCGTATGACGTCAGAATCAGCTAATCGGCGTGTATGATGACAGGATGACGTCACAGTCATTACGTCACAAATGATTCTATTTCGCTTAATTGTCCGACACGTTGTATGTCTCTACTATTTAATAAACATCCAACCATAGGCAACAACAGCGCCCAGTCAAATTAGTTCTAAAATGTTCAATAGCTTACCTGCATAGTTTTCTCGAAATTGATAGTCAGGGAGTTCAGAGACCGATCGATCCCAACACGAGTTAGGTGTGGGTGGAGTTGAGCCAGAGATGGGCGAGGCATAGCTAAAAATGGACCGGTCCATTTCAGACCTTTGCTTATATTAGTTATATGTGCATCTGTTACGCTAAATGGAGCTATCCAGTTTTAGCTATGCCACTCACATCTCTGGCTAAGCTCCACCCACATCACGCTCGTGTTGGGGTCGACCGAGCCTTGAACTCACTGACTGTCAACATCGAGAAAACTATACAGGTCAGCTGTTGAATATTTTGAAACTAGAAAGAGTGACTTTCAAATATAATGTTTTCAAAAGGATCAATAGCGAATTAGCAGTAGTGAGTTAATCGATGCCTATGCGGTATACCTGCACTCACAGTTGACACACGGCGGAGAGCGAAGCTCCAGCGAAGTCACTCCAACTTAAAGGATGGGAAAAGGGGAATAACAAATGATGTTTATTGGTAATTTCATACAATATTAAATAAACTACTCTCGGTAAAATATAGCAAAGAATCGGCGTTATTTGAGAAATAGCATTTACTAAATCTAGGAGCCCTTAACTTGGAGCCAATTAGTGGCGTGGCTAGTGCTTCGCACTCAGCTGTCAATCAACTGTGTGTGCAGGCATACCGCTTATACCTACCTGAATATGGTGAAAGCGCGGTGAGAGTTAAGAGGCGGGTTCGGGATGGGTGGGGTAAATGACGACGGTAGGGAATAACCGTGACTCTATTCTGTTAATTTATTTATTCGCATAGTTTAATCTATTATGTTAATGGCAAACTGCTATCCGACAAGTAAGTGTTTGAAGGAGCTGTCCTTTTCTTTTCCAATCTGTCTACATCCATCTTTCTTCCCCACATCTCTCTCTCACACTCTCTCCCTCCCTCCCCCTCTCTCTCTCTCTCATCTCTCTTTCTCTTTCTCTCTCTCTCTCTCCCTCTCTCTCTCTCTTTCTCTCTCTCTCTTTCTCTCTCTCTCCCCACACCCCTTCTCGTTTTCATCTCTTAATTCATTGTCTACAAATCGTTTTTCACAATCATCGGCTGCTTATAACAATTATGTAGGGAGAGGGCAAATCTAAGTTGCAAGAACTTGTGCCCGATCCCATTATGCAAATGTTACAATAAAATATGTTTAAATCAAAATAAAGAAATATAACGACAGCACACCTGAATATAGATTTGTAAGCGGTATAAATAGTATTCTCTATAGGCGCCGATGTAGAGCGATTAACTCGCCATTGCTAACTAACTCACTATTGATCTTTTTGAAAACGTAATATTTTAAAGTCACTTTTTCTGGTGGAAGTAACAGGTTTCCGTCAAAATGATTTCAAAATACGCTGCTGGTTTCCAAGATTGCAATATGATGCCATGATGCCCCCTGAATATTTTGAAATGTGTGTGACTGAATGTCCCTGGAAACAACGGCTTTCAGTCAAATTGTTTTAAAACTAGGCAGTATTTTACCTGCAGGAAATACTGGCTAATCAACTTAACGCGAATATAGTTGAGCTTATATGACCGGCTATAGCAGGTATTATTTATTTGCTCAGCATAGACCAGAGAGCATATGTCCGTCTGCGTCACGAATTGGTTCCCGCCAGAGTGACATAAATGGTATTTAGCTGCTTTTTTCTCTTTATTATGGTTTATTTCTATTTTTATGAGGGATGGGGGTGGAGGTTGGTGGGAGCTATAGGTTGATTATTACCGGGTATATAAAGCTTTCATTCAAGAGCCTATGTTAGTTCCCTGACCATTTCCTTTAAGCGCTCCTAGATTTAGTAAATGCTTTTTCTCAAATAATCATTTCCATGTTGTACCGATGGTAATTCATTTAATATTGTATGAAATTACAAATAAACATCATTTGCTATTTTCCCTTCCTTTACGCGCACATGGTTCAAATACTAATGGTCCAGGTGAGCGTCACGTGCCCTTGGAGCTGTTGGCCAATGCGTATGGCAGCAACAGCGCCCAGTCAAATTAGTTTCAAAATATTCAACAGAAAGTTTATTAACCATTAAAGACATACAATTCGTACAACTTGGCAGACTATTAAGCGTTCATGACGGACTTAATTACGTCAATCTATGACTTCAGCATATCAACAATGATTGATCAATAGATTGGATTCATCAATTGAGATTGGATATCTACCTAATTCTGTTATTACGCGTTGTGCGTCCAGGTTGTCTTCTTTAAGCGTTGTGTTAACGGACGCGTGTATTGTTTTTGAATAGCCTTGCAGGTGTTGTTGGTAGGATTCGGACTTGTAGGTTTCTTCTTATAGTATGCGGTTGCAGAATCCGAACATCTTCATGTTTTCATGTGTATTTGATTTAAAGATATATCTTCCTTTGCTGCCTTGGAGAATATTTGTATGTGTTCCTTGCGGAATCCTGTTAGTCTGTCTAATTAATTTCTGTGCCAGTTGCTCCAAATTAACGCTCAATATCTGATGTATGGAATTATCAGTGTACAACAGCGTGCTTTATTGTATCCAATTCATCTTTCCAGAGTATCCCTCGAGCAGCTGAAGTCGTATGACGTCAGAATCAGCTAATCGGCGTGTAGGATGACAGGATGACGTCACAGTCATTACGTCACAAATGATTCTATTTCGCTTAATTGTCCGACACGTTGTATGTCTCTACTATTTAATAAACATCCAACCATAGGCAACAACAGCGCCCAGTCAAATTAGTTCTAAAATGTTCAATAGCTTACCTGCATAGTTTTCTCGAAATTGATAGTCAGGGAGTTCAGAGACCGATCGATCCCAACACGAGTTAGGTGTGGGTGGAGTTGAGCCAGAGATGGGCGAGGCATAGCTAAAAATGGACCGGTCCATTTCAGACCTTTGCTTATATTAGTTATATGTGCATCTGTTACGCTAAATGGAGCTATCCAGTTTTAGCTATGCCACTCACATCTCTGGCTAAGCTCCACCCACATCACGCTCGTGTTGGGGTCGACCGAGCCTTGAACTCACTGACTGTCAACATCGAGAAAACTATACAGGTCAGCTGTTGAATATTTTGAAACTAGAAAGAGTGACTTTCAAATATAATGTTTTCAAAAGGATCAATAGCGAATTAGCAGTAGTGAGTTAATCGATGCCTATGCGGTATACCTGCACTCACAGTTGACACACGGCGGAGAGCGAAGCTCCAGCGAAGTCACTCCAACTTAAAGGATGGGAAAAGGGGAATAACAAATGATGTTTATTGGTAATTTCATACAATATTAAATAAACTACTCTCGGTAAAATATAGCAAAGAATCGGCGTTATTTGAGAAATAGCATTTACTAAATCTAGGAGCCCTTAACTTGGAGCCAATTAGTGGCGTGGCTAGTGCTTCGCACTCAGCTGTCAATCAACTGTGTGTGCAGGCATACCGCTTATACCTACCTGAATATGGTGAAAGCGCGGTGAGAGTTAAGAGGCGGGTTCGGGATGGGTGGGGTAAATGACGACGGTAGGGAATAACCGTGACTCTATTCTGTTAATTTATTTATTCGCATAGTTTAATCTATTATGTTAATGGCAAACTGCTATCCGACAAGTAAGTGTTTGAAGGAGCTGTCCTTTTCTTTTCCAATCTGTCTACATCCATCTTTCTTCCCCACATCTCTCTCTCACACTCTCTCCCTCCCTCCCCCTCTCTCTCTCTCTCATCTCTCTTTCTCTTTCTCTCTCTCTCTCTCCCTCTCTCTCTCTCTTTCTCTCTCTC
Source organism: Chaetoderma sp. LZ-2023a (assembly GCA_034401795.1). NCBI lineage: Eukaryota > Metazoa > Mollusca > Caudofoveata > Chaetodermatida > Chaetodermatidae > Chaetoderma > Chaetoderma sp. LZ-2023a. The sequence continues at coordinate 61,898,082 of CM067368.1, forward strand.
TCTTTCTCTCTCTCTCCCCACACCCCTTCTCGTTTTCATCTCTTAATTCATTGTCTACAAATCGTTTTTCACAATCATCGGCTGCTTATAACAATTATGTAGGGAGAGGGCAAATCTAAGTTGCAAGAACTTGTGCCCGATCCCATTATGCAAATGTTACAATAAAATATGTTTAAATCAAAATAAAGAAATATAACGACAGCACACCTGAATATAGATTTGTAAGCGGTATAAATAGTATTCTCTATAGGCGCCGATGTAGAGCGATTAACTCGCCATTGCTAACTAACTCACTATTGATCTTTTTGAAAACGTAATATTTTAAAGTCACTTTTTCTGGTGGAAGTAACAGGTTTCCGTCAAAATGATTTCAAAATACGCTGCTGGTTTCCAAGATTGCAATATGATGCCATGATGCCCCCTGAATATTTTGAAATGTGTGTGACTGAATGTCCCTGGAAACAACGGCTTTCAGTCAAATTGTTTTAAAACTAGGCAGTATTTTACCTGCAGGAAATACTGGCTAATCAACTTAACGCGAATATAGTTGAGCTTATATGACCGGCTATAGCAGGTATTATTTATTTGCTCAGCATAGACCAGAGAGCATATGTCCGTCTGCGTCACGAATTGGTTCCCGCCAGAGTGACATAAATGGTATTTAGCTGCTTTTTTCTCTTTATTATGGTTTATTTCTATTTTTATGAGGGATGGGGGTGGAGGTTGGTGGGAGCTATAGGTTGATTATTACCGGGTATATAAAGCTTTCATTCAAGAGCCTATGTTAGTTCCCTGACCATTTCCTTTAAGCGCTCCTAGATTTAGTAAATGCTTTTTCTCAAATAATCATTTCCATGTTGTACCGATGGTAATTCATTTAATATTGTATGAAATTACAAATAAACATCATTTGCTATTTTCCCTTCCTTTACGCGCACATGGTTCAAATACTAATGGTCCAGGTGAGCGTCACGTGCCCTTGGAGCTGTTGGCCAATGCGTATGGCAGCAACAGCGCCCAGTCAAATTAGTTTCAAAATATTCAACAGAAAGTTTATTAACCATTAAAGACATACAATTCGTACAACTTGGCAGACTATTAAGCATTCATGACGGACTTAATTACGTCAATCTATGACTTCAGCATATCAACAATGATTGATCAATAGATTGGATTCATCAATTGAGATTGGATATCTACCTAATTCTGTTATTACGCGTTGTGCGTCCAGGTTGTCTTCTTTAAGCGTTGTGTTAACGGACGCGTGTATTGTTTTTGAATAGCCTTGCAGGTGTTGTTGGTAGGATTCGGACTTGTAGGTTTCTTCTTATAGTATGCGGTTGCAGAATCCGAACATCTTCATGTTTTCATGTGTATTTGATTTAAAGATATATCTTCCTTTGCTGCCTTGGAGAATATTTGTATGTGTTCCTTGCGGAATCCTGTTAGTCTGTCTAATTAATTTCTGTGCCAGTTGCTCCAAATTAACGCTCAATATCTGATGTATGGAATTATCAGTGTACAACAGCGTGCTTTATTGTATCCAATTCATCTTTCCAGAGTATCCCTCGAGCAGCTGAAGTCGTATGACGTCAGAATCAGCTAATCGGCGTGTAGGATGACAGGATGACGTCACAGTCATTACGTCACAAATGATTCTATTTCGCTTAATTGTCCGACACGTTGTATGTCTCTACTATTTAATAAACATCCAACCATAGGCAACAACAGCGCCCAGTCAAATTAGTTCTAAAATGTTCAATAGCTTACCTGCATAGTTTTCTCGAAATTGATAGTCAGGGAGTTCAGAGACCGATCGATCCCAACACGAGTTAGGTGTGGGTGGAGTTGAGCCAGAGATGGGCGAGGCATAGCTAAAAATGGACCGGTCCATTTCAGACCTTTGCTTATATTAGTTATATGTGCATCTGTTACGCTAAATGGAGCTATCCAGTTTTAGCTATGCCACTCACATCTCTGGCTAAGCTCCACCCACATCACGCTCGTGTTGGGGTCGACCGAGCCTTGAACTCACTGACTGTCAACATCGAGAAAACTATACAGGTCAGCTGTTGAATATTTTGAAACTAATTTGACTGGGTGCTGTTGCTGCCTATGGCATGTTTATTAAATAGCAAAAACATGCAATTCATAGAACGTGTCAGATTATTAAGCGTTTAAGACGGGCTATATCGAGTCATTAATGAAGTCATGATTATGACGTCATCCTACACGTCAGACTTAGTGGATTATGACGTCATATGCCGTCATATGATCGAGGGTAAACTTGGAAAGGCGAATTGTGGTACAAATAGACACCTAAGAACTCATCACATCAAGCTTCATGAAATTTCAGTTTGTTTGTATAAATCTTTGTTAAATTGTCAATTTTCTTTTCCGGAAATTGGTCAAAAAGCTTAACATTAATCTTGGCTATATTTTGTGATAATCTGTTAAATGTCAACCAATGTAAATCTATGACTAATTCCATCTCATTATTCGCGATTTTATAGTTTCTCTTTATTTTGTGATCACAGCAAAATGCATTGCTGTCATTCCCAAAGAGTGCCAATGATAGGCATTTGCAACACAGCGGGTAGGTCGTTCATATATAAAGAACCAGCGGAGGCCCTAGGATGGACCCTTGATGAACATGACAGGTTAAATTGATGAAAACATCTGTAAAAATTTAAAAGAACCAAGGAATGGAGAAGATCTACAATCTCCGATTAATTTATCTTAAAACTGTATAAAATATTCTAGCTTAAAACTTACGGTTTGTACGATTTACCCAGCAGGTACCAGACTGTATGGAAATGTACGTATCTGTAGCATGAACGTAGACTTCAACTGGGATTTCACTAGTCAACCTGCAACTTTTATTCTAATCCCAGCATAAGCGCACCCCACCCCGAATTTAATTTAAATTGTTAGTAAAAGAACCCACGTGTCCAGGATTGAAATTCTAAAATAACTGTTCATGTCTCTAATAGGCTACATTATACATATAATACCCACTTAAATGATCACGTCTGTACTTCAGCCAACACTGGTTTTATTATGGTCTTACTATTTCGGTAACCCTTTTAAACTTGAATTATGCAATCTGAATTTGCAGGTAGCTATACAGGTAAGCTGATACAGATTTTGAAACGAATTTGACAGAAATCCTTTACCGTAACATCTCTCAATTCAAAACATTGAAAAGAATATCAACGAAATTGTAAATGAGTTTTCTTATTCATTCTTTCTGGTTTACAGGCTTAATCTAGTATATGAAATGGAAATAATTGATCCATAGAATTTGGGCGAAACCACTAAAATATCTACAATGACACCAAAGAAATAAACTTAAAAAGCGATACTCCGTTGGATAATAATTAGACATTTTTTACCAGTTTATTTCTCTAAGCAGGACTATGTAAACACATTCCTAACATGAATTAAAAACACGAGTGGCGCAAATTGAGAGCCACAATGGACCTTTCCAGATGTGGCTAAGCCACGCTCATCTCGTGTTGGGATAGATCGGTCTCTCAACTTCCTGATGATCAATTTCAGGAAGACTATGCAGGTTAGATGTTAAATATTTTGTCTGTTGCTGACTATGTTGCTGCAACAGCGCCCAGTCAAATTAGTTTCAAAATATTCGAGATAATGTTTATCAAATAGTAAAGACATACAATATTAAGCATTTAAGAAACAATAAGCCGAGTGATCCACGCCTTAATTGATTATGACGTCATCCTACACGTCATGTGGTTGATCATGATGTTATATGATGGATGGATAAATTGGAAAGGTCCACTATGGAGGTAAGCAAAGGGGGCGCTAAGCTCAGATCCAAGAGTCTCAATCTTCATAATCATTTGCAATACTTTTCTTAGTATTGAAAGTGTCTATTTCTTATTTTAAAATGTATGCATGTATGGTACGTGTTTGAGCTACATAATGCAGACTAATATTTTCAAGAGCTAATATGATCAGCAAACAAGGATTCATATGAGAATCCTGCTTCTGTTCATTCACTGGTTAAACCAGTACCAGAAGATACCCCAGCAGAGTCTGAAATCAAGGCCAAACCGGATTCTGGTCAAATACTTGTTCCAGTAGGTCTCAACCTGTAAAACCATTGCATTGATGCATACTGCATATCACCAGTGACAAACCAGATTCAGATGCCATTTTAGCATGTAAAGTTGACGTGCAGTGGACTGCTGTACGAAATGCTACATCCAGTAGATCAACCAAGACGAATTTCAATATCTCTAAATATTTCAAGGTTGTCAACTCATTACCAAACGAACCAGATGAATTTGATTGATATCATGTGAGGTGCTCCCGCTTCATGGCTTGATTTTGGTATTTACAGATGGAGTTGACGCTCTGAACCGGCGTCCGTCAAATGATATACTCTACAGTCTACAGTCTCCGATGGGTGATTTGAGCTTTTGTTGAGCTGTGATGTAGTTGATTGCTGAACACTGTCTGGTGATATCATTGTAATACGTATTCTGCTCATGCGCTTAAGCTGAGCGTTCTAGATCTGATGAGTAAACTGTTTAGTTCACAGAATAACAACATTAAATGTGTTGCATAAATTAGTATGATTTATGGATGTGCGGTCAATAAATCATCCAATCACGTCTTTTGGAAATGATCGGTGATTTTCTGTAGAATTGTTAACGGGATGACGTGTGAAGTTCTGAGTAATCGCATGCCCTCATTATCCCAGGCACGAAATCCCTACAACATTCGTCACGCAAATCTATTCACTCCATTTCGATGGCGTACTCAGCTCTTTCGTGGATCCTTTTTTTCAGCAACCGTCCGCGCATGGAATACTTTCCCTGCACCGGTCACATATTCCGCCACTATCATATAATTCAAGAGCAAGACCACCTCCTACCTGGTAGTATGTCGGCCAAAGGTTTGATAATGTAATTCTATGTAGGATTCGTAATGGCTGTAGTAATTTAAATCGGCATCTATTTGATACCTTTCTGTCAGACTCTGCGAGCTGCCCATGTGGACACAATGATGAATCCACAACTCACTATCTCCTCCATTGCCCTCTTTATAACAACCAAAGAGTCACTCTCCAAGATCAGCTTGTCCTAAACAATATCTCTCTTGCCACTCTGACAGCCAATCAACTTCTATACGGCATTAACAATGTCGACTTGGAAAAGAATACGATGATATGTAACACAGTATGTCAATATATGGTCAGTACCAACCGTTTCAAGTAACTTCCTATTTATGAAATTCACAACCATAAGTGGTAAATGCAAAAAGTCCAACATGTACAAGCATGATGAACACAGGATTAAGAGCTCCTCACCACCTTAATTTTCTCACTCTTGTCAAATTCTTATTTTATACCTTGTTTCTCCTATTCCTCTCTCCTCTCTTTCTGTCTCTCTTTCCCTAACTCCCCTCTCCCCCCCCCCTCTCTCTCTCTCTCTCCATACACATACACATGCTAACACGCGCGCGGATTGGCTATTGCTCGGGCGATAATTGGTTGAGGCCTGCGCCTATGACGTCACGAGTAGTATAAAGGAGATGGAATCGAGAGCATCCTCTGCCAGGGGCCGAACAGGTTGGATCTGTACAGCAGCTACGATCAGCCGAGACAGTTATTAAACAGATCACCTCGGTCTTGGTCAGCATCTTCCCCATAGCATTGCGGCAGCCACCCAACCCACCGCATCTTAAAGAATTTTGTAATTTGCATTTTTGGAAACTTTCGACAATATTGATCACGACTGAACCAAGAACTGACTCGGAACACAATCTTGCGGTGAGGCCTTTCCCGGCCTGAATTTGTGATTCTACAGATGTAGAGGCAGCGGTGTTCTTTGGTGGATAACTCGCAGGATCTGCCGGCCACGCAAAAATGTGGGTATTCCACCCCCCCCCCCCCCCACGCCTGGGTGAACTCTAAACAGATGAACAGATGGCCGTCATTCATTCGACCATCACTAAAGACCTCCTCAAACACCTCCATATACTGGCGTCTAATCTCTGCTGGATCCTCACTGAACAGTAGTTTATCTACCAACCCTCGGAAGTTAAGTGCCTTGACCTGGTCGTACAGAGATGCCATCCTTATATAGTACGGCTTAAATGTTTGGAGGCCCAGATGGCCATGAGCGCTATGGCAACGTACGGTAGCCAAAGCCCTGCGACTATGAAGAATGTATCTACTCATGAGGTGGTGGCTGGTATTTCTTCAGAAATCTTATCTCCCCAGCCTTCATTGTGAACAGAGCGATCAGAGCCCCAACTGCTGTCAGCGGAGCGATAGATTTCTTTCACTCTGTGTACTAGCTTGCAGGATTCAGGCTCTACATCATCATACTCACCCGCGGTCGCCGCTACATCGTAGTCGTCTGCATCCTCCTCCTCATCATAGTCCTCCTCATAGTCCTCGTCATCTATATCCTCGACTGGATCTTCATAAGCCTCTGGTTCATACATCGCTCTGGGGATCCATCACTGGGGGACAGCTATATAGTAGCTTTAAACTGTATTCTATAGCATGGCATCCACAATCTTGAATGCAGGCGTGTTTGCCTTAGTGTTTCGCAAGACAAGAAGGCGGCAGAGGTCAAGTATGAGCATCATAACCAGGCGATGGAGACTGGATCTAAGTGCGGTCTAAGGAGAAGTTTGAGTCCAGCAAACCCCTCGAGCATATGCGCCTGAGGGAGGCACGCCAATGCCAACTCCGAGCTCAGGCCAACCAGAGCCTCAAAGAGGCAGATGAGAGTCTCGATGAGTACTACGAGGCGGTAAAGATATCTGAGCGAACGCTCGACTATAAAGCATCGACAGGTCAGAAGACAGCAGTGCTTATACTAGTGGTGGCAGCTGCAGCTGTGATCACAGGAGTCATGCACTATGCACGCTCAAGCTGAATACCTGATGTGTTCGACACGCATACCTAAGCATAGCCAAAGTAAACTACCGTCACACCTAATGAACGAGTCACAGATATGAGGTTTCCGATGTTAAAGCTGAGTCGGTTGCCCTGATTAGGTGGGATGTCCCTGCCCCCGAGGTGGTGACGGCTCTCGAGTGCCGACTCGAGGTCGTCACTTCCACTGGTTAGGCGCAGAAGTTCATATGACTTAGTTTTCTGTCTGTAGAGTTGGCAATCAGCCAGCTCGTGTACCTCACCAAGAACATTGGTCCCAGAAACCACAAGCTTGAAGTCGTCTAGCTTATCCAACTGCTGGATGGCTCCTCCCTTCTGAACCAGGACCGCAACAACGACACAGTCCGATGCACCACAATGCAATGTCAGCTCTACCCGTTGGTTAGCTGTGGCTTTGACCTGCTGATGTTCTCACTCCACATGCACGATCCGCTGTTTGGAACCCGTTTGCTTCAGCTCCTGGTCATTCTCGTCATGTCAGACATGAAGTCTTGGAGCATTCATCATCGCATCTGCGAGCTGCTCAGTGTACATCCGGAGGAACAGCCTGTGCTACATGGCAACCGGATTCACGTGTGTGTTCTCGAGGAGGGTTAAGAGTGGAACTGCCACAGGCATCTCGACACCTGCCCGTAGTTCGAATTCCGTGAACCCCTCATTGCACCCCACAGTGTAGTACCCCTTTCCCTTCGCATTAAAGGTTGGGCTACGAGCCAGCGGACATAGGACTCGGTACTCATCATTCACACAGGTGGTGTTCACGGTGCTGTTGCTCTGCACGATCTCCCACCTGTTCAGAACCTGCGGGAGCTCTACCATCTGTTCTATTGTGCTCTGAAGCTTGAACTCGAGTGTCATGCTCTTGATCTCGTGGATCTATGCCAGGGTTGCAAAGTCAATGTACTTCTCAGCAGCGGACAACAGGTTCTCATCGTGTATACTTGGTCAAATGACTGTCAGGCAGTCCTTCCGTGGATCAGTGTGGTGCGGTGTCGCGAGTTCAATGGCCCCCATCTGGATGTTGCACATACTGCAGCATGTTTAAGGTCTGGGTATATAGAGGGGTTAAACGGCTGCCATGTTTGATAAAGTTCTCCAGCAGATTATCTATAGGCAGCAGGACAAGTCGGCATGACAGCCAAGGTGTGCACTGTCCCGCTGTGACAGGGTCCAAGGACTGCTTCGTGACATCAACATTATCCACGAGCGAGCCAAGGTCACACCTCCGTCTGATGCGGAGATACTGGCCGCCATAGAGGTGCAGCTCGTAGTATAAAAGAACTCCTGACTCAGATACTCTACTGGAAGTTTGACAGCACCCAGGGCAGGACACTCGACTTACCTCCGGGAGCCCAATCCAACAGTCCTGTTATTCTAGCTCTCCAAAAGGCGAGGGTCGACCTCAAAGATCTACTAATGGTCGGGAAGTGAGCTACCGTATTTAGCCTCCATAGCCAGGAAGAGCGAGAGATGCTGGATAGCCTCCAGTCTGGAGCAAATAACTACTTCAGGGAGAAGGTCAGTGCCACTGTAGTGGAGAGCCATGACATCGGTCATGCAGAAGGTACTCAGGAGGGCTTCACTGTTGGCTGGAAGGAGGCTGTTGAGCACATCTTCAACCTAGAAGGGCGCAGGAGATTGGCCAGTGATCTGGCAGCATTTCTGATATTTCCAGATAACTACCAGGACTACCTCATCAAATCCGCTCACAAGTCAGATGCTCGTCGCGCATGGACAAAGTGGATCTTCCATGAGACATTCCAGAAGAAGAGAGCCCTAGGCTCTGACCCTCAGTGGATAGAGTTTAAGCGACAGGCTTCAGACGAAGTTCCTCAAGCTTCTGACGAAGTTCCTCAAGCATCTGACGAAGTAGCAGAGACCGCGCAGCCTTCTGATGAATGACAAAAGTTGCGACAGCTGCGACAGTCTGTCAGCGATGACGTGTAGAGCAGGCTAGTTTCCTGGCTGGATTCAGCTTGTAGGTGAAGGTCTGCGCCTTTTCTAGAGATGGCTTGAAGTGTGACAGCTCACCTGTTTCCTTGTTGCTGAAGATGAAGCAGTACAGCTCACCTGCCCTCTGTACACCTGCGATAAAGTCCCCTTTGGTCTCCTTGAGGGTTAGGCTGTCGTATATGGTCTCGAGCAGGGCACGTCCACACTTGGAGCTGAAGTATAGCAACCGGGCATTGTGTCGGATGTCTGGTGAGATCTCGCGGGTGTACTTCTGAAAGAGGATGAAGACAGTTATCTTTGTGTGCCGGATGCGCCTGGTGATGTTGCTGAGCTAGGGGACTGTCTTCTGGACCATTGCAGGGTCATCGATAACTAGAACAAGTGGTTCTGTCAGTCGGGCTGCCACCAGCTTCTCCATCAGTGGTTGCAGGTTCGGCGTCTTGGTGATTGGGCCATTGTATCATTGATCATTACTGTCAACCACCTCAGCGGCGGAGTCAGACACCAGAAGGATGTATTGAGAGTGTAGATGTTCTTCCCGTGTCCTGATGGGGCAATGATCAGCACCACCTGGCCAGCATCGGCCGGCCTACTGTCGAATGGTACAGACATGCGTGCGGAGGATGGGTAGCACTTGGTCAGCGGTAGCCTCGTCTATATCTGGGAGACTAAATGGCAGTACTCGCTGCACCAGCTCTTTCGCCTGCAGAGCGGGGAATCCTCCACCTTTGGCCGATACGAAGGATGTGATGAAGACGTCAAGCATGAAATCCCAGCAGCAGCTGGAAAGATAGCGTAGAGGGCCTATGTCAGCACCCACAGTGTCTAGTACATCCAGTATCTGTATGATACATGCACGGGAAGCCATGACTATCCGTGGTCTTAAACGCCAAACCAAAGAACCCTAACTTCTTCACCTCTGGTAGGCGGAGGCTGGCGGTAGCACCTGTTTGGCCGTCGACAGTGATATGGCTCAGGCCGTGGGTGCCTATCTTGAGATTCTCTCCATCCTGTCGGAATGGGCTGCGTGGTTTCAGGAGATCGTTAACTAGGTCCTGCGCATAGGACTCAGCCATAACCTTGATGGCTCCGGCCTCATCGACTCCGAGCATACCTCGCATCAGCGCCCTCTCCTTGATGCCCATACCCTTGTATACAGTCTTGGCCTTGTAAATGGCCGATTGTCCTACCGTATCAGTGTTCCTGATGAGATCTTGGTTCGCAGCAGGTTCTCCACCTTCTGAAGACTCGCCTGGCTCTCGGGCAGTTGCTTCACGATCTGTGCCGTTGACGGCATTGTTTAAGCACTGAGTATACAACACGGTTAAACGTCTGCGTCCCCTGTCGAGAGCGCTAATAAGATCTTCCCAGTCTGCATCTGCCAGGTGGCCGGATTGGTACTCAGGAATATTCATCTCTCTATTGAGACATCTTAAACATATCTGGGCCTACGCTATGCGAGAAGTACTATGATGTCTTCCGGAGGGAGTTGAAGGACTACAAGAAGAAGACACCAGATGAGCTCGCTCAGCTCTCTGGTGCTGAGCTGACAGAGGAGCTGACAGCTGTGAAGCTCTATCTAGGATTTGGCAAGGGACAGATCTGCTTCCTCGAATACCTTATCAGGGGCGGGAGTTTCTACAAGGATCGGGAGTATCTCTCAGATGTGTTCCAGCAGTTGCAGACCGCCATGGCCTCACCGATACTACAAGCTGGAAAAAACATGTGCTGCCAAATGCTCCAGCCCTTGGATGTGCATGTTGGTAACGGGTATAGGAGCTGTAGGGCATGCCAAGCTGGTTCAGTATCTCAACATGGTCCCCACTGCTACTGTAAAGAGTCAGGATACTCTTATAGCTGATGTGCTAGCGGCGGAGTAGGCTGATCCCGAGCGCCACGATAGCTAGGCCTGACACCACACCTAGAGCTACCACAGGAAGCAGTATCGTGTCGACTGGCTGTAGTGTCGGGGCGCCTGGAGCTGCCATGCCAACTGGCTGCAGTATCAGGGTCGGAACGCCTGTATGGCTCGTACTACATGTAGGTGCATTGATGGCAGTGTTGAAGACGAAGTGGACACTGGGGGAACTCCCTTCGACTATCATGTTGATATAGCCCCTGACTTGGAGGTCCTCGATGTTCACGATCATGTTGCTCGGCATCAGCTGTGTGTGTGGCGAAATAGCAAAGTCAAGTTTGCGACGGGCCTTCTGCCACCCCTGCTGGAACTTAGCAATAAGACTACTGGGGTCTGCCACGATAATCATATCCTCAACGAGACTGATGAACATGGCCTGGACCACTGCTCCGCTGACACCATCTATGGAATGCCGCAGCTGGGTCTGTGCTGTAAGGAGGCAGTAGCACAGTGCTTCCAGGGACTGGTTGATCCGAACGATCCCTGCTGGTGTGAGGCCTGAGGTGGTGTGTGGGAGAAAGTACTTCCACACATCTGGATAGTCCTACCGCAAGCCAGTAATGTGCATATTTTGCACCAGCGCTCCAGGGTCAGAGTCTGGATCGAACGAGAATGTCGCTGTCTTCTGACGGCCTACTCGTCGGGAGGGGGGGGGGTTCGATAGGGGAATCCTGAGTAGTCACGTCTGGGGTCACCGTACATAACCCCTAGACAGCTGTTGTCAGCACCATGCCACTGATAGTCTAGGTGAGCGCTGAACTCTCTCACTGTAGTCTGCTGGCTGCTGACTCATGGAGGATTCGTCGCACCATGAAGTACACGTGGAATCTGAGACAGCTGGCGATGAGCACAGCTTCAGGAGTACCAGAATAGAAGTGAAGCAGGGTTGAACTTACTCCACATCCTGCTGTGGCACACCACACGGCAAAGTTCAGCTGCTGATTCCAGTATGAGAGGCTTGAGCAGCCATGAGCTTGCTTCGCATCCTTGATGGTGATGGGATGGTTTGTCAGCGGTCGTGGGTTGATGGAGAAGCTGGTTCGCGAGCGGCCATCCACTGTGATAGAGAACGGTGTTAGCTCTGGTATATCATCCAGTAGACCTCTCAGGCCAGTCAAGGGTGTACCCAGGAGGGGCGGTTGGCTCCAGATGAATGAGGTTCAGTGGGAAGGCCATCTATACTGGTGTTCCTGAAGCTACCGCAGCACACTATTTGTAGTCATCTCGACTCCAGAGACCAGCGAGGCGACCTCGCCACAACATCTCGTTTTTTAACTCCTCCATATTAACCCGCCCGCTGGAGCCTTTGAGGTATTGCTGTCGCACATTAGGTTTCTCCATGCGGTACAGGGCATGGACCTCCAATATATGGTGGTACTCTTCAACAGTGACCTGGCCATCCTCGAGAGCTTTGCTGACAGACTCGTCGATAGTCCATAGCATACTCTGTGCCAGTGCCACGTACTTAGCATGCTTCTCCAGCCTCCCTGTGATCTGCCGCTGCCCCACCCCCAAGCCCGTGGCCAAGACAGTGGCGGCTAGTGTCATGCCACCCAGCAGGATGGCGACGATGGCCCCCACCCCTGTAGCGAGTTTGGCCACAGCTTCCACCCCAGCACTGGCTCCAATCACACCGGCAGCAGTGGTTGTATGCGCGAGGATGGTGTGGGCTGTCTTATATCGCCTGCACGTTCTGCTGTACTTTTCTGCCTCATGGACGAGATTCTGTCTGATGGTATCTATCTGCTGGAGTCGCCAGCCGTGTACTGTACCCCCCTCATCAGTCGTCAGGGATGGGTATATTTCTGGTTGCTTCCGCCACTCTGATTTTGCCATAGTATATCTGGAGATTAAACCTGCATCACCTGCATAATCTGTTCATGAGTCATAGAAGTGTTCATTTTGGAGAGGCTGGCGAACCGTGCCAGCTTGCTGGTTTTGAGACAGACGTCTCTTAGACAGAGGTCATCCAGCACTATGTTGGGTGCCAGTAGCTTTCTGCGACGTGACATCTGGAACTTCACCGTATCACCAAGATAGTAGGTCCGCCGCTGGATGGTTTTCTTGGTCTTACACTTCTGCACCATCTCCTCTTTCCTCTTTATGACATCTGGCACATCCTAGTCTGAGAAGCCACCTGGCTCATCCTCGTCATTGAAGACATCTAGCTCATCATCGTCTGTCAAGACTCCTGCATCCCGCTTACTCTCCTCCAGGAGGGCCTACCAGCATTGGAAATTTTCACTGTTCCTTCGCCTCCTTGCAAGGCTTGCGTTCTGCTGATACCAGTTCTCCCGCTGTAGTCACTCTCCTTCTTGTTGCAGTGCGGGCCTCTGTTCGTTTAAGGCCTTTATCTGTGCAGGGGCCAAGGTCAGATAATGCTGGTATGATATCATGTCAGGTCAATGAGTAATAAGAGTGTAAACTCTAAATGGCATCCAATATCCCATCCATGCTGGCATATATGTTAATGGAGTGGCTGTCAAACAGGTGTTTTACAGGTGTGAACAGGCTAGGACTGATAGCTTTCCATAGGTTGCTGTTGGCACCTGGGAGATACTCTATCAAGTCCCGGCTGACTTCTACTAGTGAACTGCTGTGTGCACTGCTCGGAGGTTGAGGTAGCACATCGGCGTGTATGTATGTTGTGCCCCGCTGGGGCACCTTGAAGAGGACCCATTCTACATGGTACTGTACCACCCGTCTCCCCTCTAGAGAGGATGAAATTACATTCTCACCACCGGAGAAAAGCAGTCGACAATCGGCATGGTTATATGTCTTGCTTAAACCCCTCCTATAGCATGCTATGGAACTCATATTTCTATATAGAAGTGTTCATTTTGGAGAGGCTGGCGAACCGTGCCAGCTTGCTGGTTTTGAGACAGACGTCTCTTAGACAGAGGTCATCCAGCACTATGTTGGGTGCCAGTAGCTTTCTGCGACGTGACATCTGGAACTTCACCGTATCACCAAGATAGTAGGTCCGCCGCTGGATGGTTTTCTTGGTCTTACACTTCTGCACCATCTCCTCTTTCCTCTTTATGACATCTGGCACATCCTAGTCTGAGAAGCCACCTGGCTCATCCTCGTCATTGAAGACATCTAGCTCATCATCGTCTGTCAAGACTCCTGCATCCCGCTTACTCTCCTCCAGGAGGGCCTACCAGCATTGGAAATTTTCACTGTTCCTTCGCCTCCTTGCAAGGCTTGCGTTCTGCTGATACCAGTTCTCCCGCTGTAGTCACTCTCCTTCTTGTTGCAGTGCGGGCCTCTGTTCGTTTAAGGCCTTTATCTGTGCAGGGGCCAAGGTCAGATAATGCTGGTATGATATCATGTCAGGTCAATGAGTAATAAGAGTGTAAACTCTAAATGGCATCCAATATCCCATCCATGCTGGCATATATGTTAATGGAGTGGCTGTCAAACAGGTGTTTTACAGGTGTGAACAGGCTAGGACTGATAGCTTTCCATAGGTTGCTGTTGGCACCTGGGAGATACTCTATCAAGTCCCGGCTGACTTCTACTAGTGAACTGCTGTGTGCACTGCTCGGAGGTTGAGGTAGCACATCGGCGTGTATGTATGTTGTGCCCCGCTGGGGCACCTTGAAGAGGACCCATTCTACATGGTACTGTACCACCCGTCTCCCCTCTAGAGAGGATGAAATTACATTCTCACCACCGGAGAAAAGCAGTCGACAATCGGCATGGTTATATGTCTTGCTTAAACCCCTCCTATAGCATGCTATGGAACTCATATTTCTCACTTGACTGGTCTTGCTGACCTGGCAGATGTGTATGCAGTTGATACTGCCAAGGTAGAAGAGAGCCTTGGCAAGTCATTCACCCTACAGTAGGAAGCAAGCTCAAAGGCATTCTCCCTCCACCCCATTGGTGGTGATGGGGTGGAGCTGCTCACAGACCTCAAGGATGTGACGAAGGAGCACCTGGGTCGCAACATAGATTGCCACAAGATTGTGTTTCGGTACGATTTCCTGAAGAGGAAGTACATCCTCGAGCCATTGATTGACCTCTCGGATACAGAGGTGGCATACATCAACACCGTAAATAACGACCTCAGCTTTCATCTGGTTAAACTCTATTCGAGCGGTTCCCCGCCGATGGCCCATGATGGCATGCTATTGACCCTGGCAATAAACCTGCAGTTTATATTTGAGAAGAATGAAGGGTGGTACCGCGCTGGACCTGGGGTGACTGGAAAATATGGTTGCCCCTATATAGGCCTCCCGCAGTCATTGACATAGAGGTTACTCCCCTCTCCACCATTGTGAAAAATGATGGGGCAGTTCGAAAGCTCTATAATCGGGGATCATCCTTCCTCACCTACATAGGTGAAGGTGTCTCCCTGACGAGGGTGGGTCACCATATCGGGGTTACAGGTGGAAAGCTCCTGCTGCGTCGTCCATTCGATGGACTAGAAGAAGCTGTTAACCTCCAGGAGGGCACCCTACGGGTAGATGGTGTGTCACATGTCTCCAAAGTCAAGGGTGCTGTTAAACTGCTTCAGCGAGTCAGAACCATTATCCCGAAAACGACTCATATAGTCCTAGAGCTACGTTTCTTAGACAGGGGCAGAGTGAAGCAGCTAGCCCCTGCCACTGAGGGGATGGAGATCACTATCACTCCGGATGGAACAGGGCTCGATCTGGCACAGATATTTCTCGAGGGGTTCACTCTGTTCAGTTTAACTCTTCATATATAGCCATGATTCTCATCATACTGCTCGTGCTGGCGTCTACAGCAGTGTTACAGGGTGCTGAGACTGCCATGATATTGAATGCCAAGTGGGCCCACTTCCGGGATGACCCCCAGTACAATCCTTGGGTCGACCCCTTGCGGAGAAACAATTACGCCTGCTTTCACCCACATAAAGAGATCGCGTCTGTCTGCCACTTCTATGGGGTGGAGAGGGTAGGCCGTGGTTTTCTGCTGGACACCCCTGCTCAGCACCAGATTCTCTGCGTAACATGTGAACATGTCAGAGTCTGCCATGGTTCACATGCTAATCACTTTAGCCTCCTCCCAGGTGAGCGTTGTCAAGGTAGATGGAAGCCCCTATGGGTGGTCCCATCATGTCGATGCTACTCTGGCAGAGATTACGTGTTTGTCTGAGCCTACACAGAATAGAGAGGGAGAGAGGCCACCCCTGTGGTCGATGGCGATCAGTGGTGTATATCACTGTGGAGGCTTGTCTCTAAATGGGTGTTCAGCCCCTGGTAGTAGTAGTGTCGGGATGAACCTCCCTGGAAGCCGTTCGGCGATCCGTGGCGGCCCCCCGTCTCAACAACTTATGCCCCAGGGATTGAGAGGGCAGTGGGGGCCACGGATCGCCGAACGGCAGCCAGTTGAGGGAGGTGGTATCATTTTGATCCCGACACTACTACTGGGCCCGCATAAATAAAAGTGGCACCTACTAATTCAGCATGTTTAAAACTACATAAGACGTTCCCATGGGAATCCCTCTCGAATCGCTCATCCTGTCTTCATGTAAAACAGCACACAACATTATAGTCATAATTTCACTGGGCATGGTCTTTCCTTTATAGCATTTTGATTGAATATTAGAGTGGGCCCGTTCTGGCCAATACTCTTCTCCCGCCTTAAGCAGAGGCAGCATTTTCCTGTGATGGAGGCCCACATGAGGCACCTAGCCTTTCGCAACTATAAAAGATAACTTTCTTTCCTTTCAGCTTAGAGGTATAATAACTTATATTAAGTTAACTAGTGATCTCGTATGTGGGAGTCTCCTTTGCGGGGATACCTCTGCGGACCGACGAGTATGTGTGGTCCCGCCGGGAGCCCAGCATTTAAAGGTTCATCAGGCTCTCTCTATGTCTTGTATTTTCGTATGCTCATTTTTATCTAGCAAACTTGATAGTCCGTTTTAGGTAAATCAATTGTATAGACTTATTTAAGTTAGGTCACCAATCAAATATTGTAAGTTCATAGATCACGAAATTGCTATGGACAGGCATACCGGTGACACAAACTCATGGGCTGATACTGTTGTGTTCAATATTCGCCACTATGATTGCATGGCCCCACTGGAATGATTCAGTTCCACCAGCCTTAGGAGCCGGTCTTTGTTACCCGTAGGGCAGTGTCGCACAGGATCCGTAACCCTGAGACCGGGAGCTAGCCAGCGTCATCACTCGTCGTGTACATGCGATGCGGTGAGCCGACATCATACACCGGAATGGGCCGACGCTACCCCACGAGCTACAAGTGGCACCCCATGTCGGGCCCGAAGAACAAGAACATCTATAACATGCAGCGAACTCACGCCCAGACCGTATAGCGAGCTTAGTATACTTTTTCCATTCAGCAACGACTCCCTCGATCAAGGGTTAGTGCCATACGATGGACACCATGCTCGTATGCTCACCGACTATGCCAAAAATTCTAGCCAAGCGGAATAAACAACACCGCAATATCAGCTGTTTTCGCCTATCAGTGAGGGGACCTTCCGAGGTGTCTCACAGGTGGCAACAGGATTTCGTATTATATCGGACATCCGCGATAAGCCAACTCGATCAGGGCCAGATAGTGGATGATCTCGAGAAAGACCCAATTATGGGCACACTTACTATCCTTCATATCACTATCGTTCACACGTGTCATCAACGGAAACTACATGGCAGCGTAATAATCCTTATACTAGACAACCTCCCACGCCGCCCCCATCAAGTATATCATCTTATACCAGGGGGACGCCATGGCACCATCGGGAGGAATTGGCACCACAATTTCATCGTTACATCAGTCATGCCACACACCATGACCATCAGCCGACTGCACCACCACCATATGAGGAATGTCAGTCTTCACCATATGAAGCACGTCCGCATAACCTCTACAATATTCCGCCTCCTGTCCATTGACCCATGCCGGGTTATGGATCTACAACGGGGCATACCTCATTGGATTGGAGTACACACGCTCTCGCTCCTCAGCATCGGCATCGACGGGAAACACCAGCACCACCACCACCACCACCACCACCACCACCACCATCACCACCACCACCACCACCACCACCACCACCACCACCCGCACGACGACCAGCATCAGCATTTTCGTCAGGTACCCATGTACCACCACCACCCGGATTTCGACCACTCAGTTCTTCCCGTGGTCATGGCCGAGTCATTCTTCCTCCCGAATTCAGCGGGGAGAGTGACTGGGACAATTACAAAATCCAGTTCGAAATTATAAGTCGGACTAACCTTTGGAACGACCAACAAATGGGTAAATATCTCACTGCAAAGCTTTCCGGGAAAGCCCTCTAAGTTCTCACGGATCTCGGGACTGACTACACATCCACATACACTCAACTGGAACGAGCGTTGTTAGAACGGTTTGACGACACTGCTCTCAGGGAAACTAGCGAATTACAGCTTAAAAATCTCCAACGACGCACGGTAGAGACCCTACCGGAGCTGGCTAGTCACATCTGGAGACTAGTCACCCATGCATACCCAAGCACCAACATAGAAGGCGTCACGCATCTTCACCTTGACACGTTCATTGATGCATTGAGTGGTGAGGCCTCTCAAAAGGAAAAACGCTTTCATGCTGACCACAGATGCCTGACACAGTTAACAGCCACCACGGTCCATATTGAAAACTTCCTGGAGCGGGAGAAAACGAACCACCACCAACTTCATCTTATCAACGAGATAGAGGGTGCTATCATCGCTACATCAACTGACACTCACACCACACCTACAGCATCCACCACCGCAGACCCATCTGCACAACAATCAGCACCACAACTTTCCAATCAGAATCAAGCGCCTAGAGGATGGGGGCATGGCCACAAAGGAGGCCACAACGGAGCCCTGGGGCATGGAAACCAGCACAATAATAACAAACGCGGCAATATGCATGATCGAATGGATGAGATAAACAAACAAATCTCCGCACCGACAAATTTGGTAACTACCCTCAGCACTAATTTAGCCACCACACACCTTAGGACAACAAACACCACTAACACTGCACTGCCACCAAACACCAGTTTTGGATGCGGTAAGCCAGGACATTGGAGGGAATTGTGCCCTAACCGACCTCCGTCCACTACACCTGCCCCTGACCTCAGAACCCTGCAACCTGAGAAGCTGTCAACTCCTAAGGGCGCCGATTGGAGAGTCACCTCGGTGCCCGTATTTACTACCCGGCTCAACTGCGGCCCCTGTACAACAACGTCCGGTGGCCGGCTATCACCAACAAGTCTCAGCTTTTACATGTACACCAATACGCATGGCTTCATATATGTCGTGGCCTACGATGCTTCCCACAACCGCAGCACCGCCCCCCCCACCCTCACCCCTATGTCCACACATAACAAACCGATTTTTTTTTTGTAAACCGGCAGTGATAGGTTGTAGCACCTCTGCTGAAACAACGTTTTTGCAAGCACCACATCCCGCCACCAAGACACTGGATTCTAGATGTCCCTTGGTGGTGTGCAAAACACCGTCCCACACAACATCATCTCCCGCATCCACAGACAGCAGTGGCTCGGGAGAAACTGTTCACTCCACATCATGGATTCGCAAACAACGATGCTACCGGCGAAACGAATGCCTTGCACGATGCCACTGTTTCTTTTGTGCTTCAACGAAACATCCAATGATGCATTGTACGAAGTGGCTCACGCAGGTAGCTCTTATTCGTGATCTGGAGAATCCCATCCGCACGCTGTCTACATGAACACTGCATACACAGAAACAGCAACAACTCCATCACCATTGCTACCACCAGCTCCGTCTTCGCCAAAGCACTCGCAGCAGCGACGACGGTGGACTGGCCCTTTCCTCACTCAGCCATCCACATCATTAAGAGAAGCTATTCGTAAACAAGCCAACTATATACAGCATGATTCCACTCTGCACCCATTGTCACAGATGGCATCATTGGAAACTCTTCCGAAGGTGCATCAGAAAATAATATATACGTGTGCCTGTCTGTTTAGCGGTATTTCCCCCCAGCACCACCGTAGACACTGGAGCTTATATCACAGTATTTAACAAGCGCTTACATGAGAGCATCCCACCTCATAAGAAGCCTCCCCTTAAGCCTACAAATATCTATCTATAGAAGGCTACGGGAGCTGATGTGCCCGTAGCCGGTGTAGTTAATCTTGTTACTCAAATAGAGGAGATGCAATTCATACAGCGAGTTGTCATCGCCTCTATAAAAAACGATGCCCTCGTTGGCTCTGATTTTCTCATAGCCAGCGAAGCCATCATCCACTGCAAACAACAGGAACTCGACATACACGGCCGACGGATACCTCTTGGACCGGAATCAGCATTATACGATATATGTGCTGTAATACTATCAAGTGCAGCCACAGTTGAGCCAGGACAGGAGCAAATCTTATGGGCCACTGCACCACAGTTAGGAAGCAACACCCACATCGCCATGCTGGAACCTGACCCTGATTACATGATTGCCTCACAATGCACAAGTCCCTGTATGATCGTGGACACCACCAACAAAGAACACATACCATTTAGAGTGTTGAATGGTACCGCAGACCCCATAACTCTTGAATCGGGGGTACGCTGCGGCCATTTGGTGGATGTTATCTCTTTGGAAACACCTACACTTACCACCTCACACACGGAAATGCCTGATGATTTACCAGAACACCTACATGATGTGTATCGTACGACAACGGGTATGCCGTCTTCCCATTCATAAGGAAGGGGCAGCACATCAACAAGTTAATGACATGTTGCGGACCGGTATTATAGAACCATCAGCAACCCCATGGGCCAGCCCAATAGTGCTTGTAGACAAAAAGGATGGAACCTTGTGGTTTTGTATCGACTACTGCCGCCTTAATGATCTTAGCATAAAGGATGCCTATCCGCTTCCGTGCATAGATCAGGCCTTGGATTCCTTGTCTGGAGCCAAGTGGTTTTGTACCCTTGACTTAGCTAGCGGATACTGGCAAGGAGCCATGGATGAAGCTTACATGGAAACGACTGCATTCCTCTGTAGGGATGGTCTTTTTCAATTCCGGAAAATGCCCTACAACTTGTGCAATGCTCCTGGAACTTTTGAACGTCTCATTGAGCAGGTATTAACCACCCTGCAATGGGAAATCTGTTTATGGTACATCGACGACGTAATCGTCTTTGGACCAACATTTGAGCAAACATTAACCAATTTGGATATCGTGCTCTCTAGATTCTGTACGGCCAATTTAAAGCTCAAACCAAAGAAATGTTATCTCTTTAGACAGAGCGCTGAGTTCTTGGGACATGTCATATCCGGTGATGATGTAACTACTCAGCTGTCAAAGACAAAGGCAGTAGCAGAGTGGCCAATGCCCTCTTCGATCACAGAAACACAGAGTTTTCTTGGCTTATGCCAGTACTATCGCCGATACATCCGTCATTTCAGTGAGATTGCTTCACCCCTATATAAAATCACCGAGAAAGATCGACCATTCGAGTGGATGGGTGAGTGTGAAGGTTCCTTCAGGGCATTGAAGGAACTCTTGATGACCACCCCAATTCTTGCTCATCCTAATCAAAACCTCGATTTCATCGTGGACACCGACGCGTCGGCATACGCTATCAGCGTGGTTCTATCTCAGGTCACAGAGGATGGAACAGAGCAGGTGTTGGGTTATGGTTCACGTACCTTAAATAAAACTGAAAGGAGATACGCAACCACGAAGCAGAACTACTTGCGGTGGTACATTTTGTCAAGTACTACAAACACTTTCTGTACGGTCGCCCATTTACACTCCGTACAGACCATGCCTCACTACGCTGGCTCAGAGACCTTAAAATATGGAGGGCCAGGTAACGAGATGGCAGGAATCCCTGCAGGCCTATAACTTTAACGTTGATCACCGTCCCGGCAAACTGCATGGCAATGCCGATGCCCTCCGCAGAATTGGGCAAGGAGGTGAACACGAAGACACAACTGTGGCACAATCAACACGGCCATCTCCAGAGTTCCCCGAATTGAGGTGCGCGGAGTGGAATCCAGAGAAAATCGCACATGATCAAGCAACAGACGCGCAAACACGAAGCATATACGCGTGGATCCAGAAGGGGGTACGTCCTCCAAAGGAATCAGTGACACCACTATCCACCACAGCTAAATATTATTACCAACGGTTTGAAGAATGTTACCTCCATAATGATGTTCTCTACATCAATAACCATCTGGTAATCCCAGAAAGTTATCGGAATATCATACTACAACAATTACATGATAACACCGGGCATCTGGCCGTGGAAAGGACTGTTACCCGCATCAAACAGAGATTCCACTGGATCAGATTACGTGATAGTGTCAAGGCTTGGGTTGCCAAATGTATCGCATGCCAAAGATGCGCTGTTGGCCAGCACCATATCGCACCATGTCAAATAAAAATTGTTGGTGCACCATGGGAGCAAGTGGCTATTGATGTGCTCGGACCCTTGAATACGACGGATGATGGAAATGGGTACATCCTCGTATTACAGGATTATTTTACGAAGTGGGTAGAAGCATTTGCTTTGCCGGACGAAGAGGCATCCACCGTAGTGGAGATCCTGGCAAGCAATGTGTTCTGCCATTTTGGTATGCCCTATGAGCTACATTCCAATCAAGGAAGTAATTTTGGGAGCCGGCTCATATCAGAGCTCTGCAAATTGTTTCATATCATCAAAACAAGGACGACTCCGTATCACCTCCAGAGTGATGGGATGGTGGAGAGATTCAATCAAACTCTCACGGAGATGCTTACGAAGGAAACATGCCTTGATTGTAGAGATTGGGATCTACAACTCCCATATGTACTCATGGCTTACCGCACATCAGTACATTCCAGCACGGGTTACACCCCTGATTGGTTAATGTTAGGCCGTGAATTAGCCTTACCCCTGGATCTGGCCATGCCTCGGATACAAGGAGAGAAAAGTTCACCCTCTCTCTATGTTGTACTCTTGCGGCAGTGGATAGAACAGGCCCATGAGTTAGTGAGAGAAACTTTATCCACTGCACACCGGCGGCAAAAGACATGGCATGACCGGAGAGTGCATGGAAATCCATATGAAGTAGGAAGGATGGTTTGGGTACACGATCTGCACACGTGCCAAGTAAACTGAGTTACCAGTGGAAAGGCCCCTATGTGGTAGTAGGTAAGATGTCAGACGTGACCTACCGTATCCATCCTGCGGATGGCCTGACCTGTCATCCACTTCGATTGGCTTAAACCGTGTGTTAGTTACGACCAGCACTAGAGCTCGGGCTCGGCGTTTCTCGTGACACCAATACCCAGACAGAAATTTCTACGAAAGTAATATTCCCACGATTAGCGTTGAGCACCGTGGTGCCAGTTTGACCCATCTTCTACAAAGCCAGAACACCGGTGAACAAGCAGCTAACGCTGAGGACGATGACGAGATATGTACTCGCCCTCTCCCTCCTCAGCATGGGTCTACTCGATCTGGGAAGCCGTATTTGAAGAACTTTCCGTTTGTTTTGTCCAAGGGATCGGATGGAAAAGCTGTTCAACCGATCTCTTCCCACTCCCACCCACTTCATGCTATAATCTCCATTATTATAGAGTTACCACACGCGGAAGCTGAGGCTGACCCAAGCCATACTTCCTGTGGGGTGGAACATGTGATGAATAGCATGGAAGTGATGAAGCTAGATGAAACCTTGGCGTGTCTAGAACCGCAAAACCGTACAACAAGGTGTACCCGACCACGCCCCGAAAACGAGAAACCCCGCCCCCCAAGGGACATCATTTCCCGTCATCCCACCAATGCCACCACTCCAATTCGCGTCCCTCATCTATACACCAAGTTCGGACATCACTGGCCCAGTCCATTTCACACTCCACTCGTCGTCTGTTGACTGTCAATCTTCAGATATGAGAGAGACTCCTGCTACAGAGGAGGAGGCATCCCGCACCGCACCGACCAACAATATCCCATGGGGTGGGCAGGGAAGCAGCCTGTTCAGCATACTCTCGGCTCAAATTTTCCCGGTGTCTAAAAACTATGACAAGGCACCAACCGTCGTGTAACTGGAGATGACCACATCTCCCTGTCCAAAGGCCACTCTCTCCATTTTGCCTACCATACTCCCCCGTGAGCAGTCAGGACATCACACCACAGACAGAACGTCAGTTACATATAGAACTCTCTTGCCTTCATGGCTGGATACGTCAATTCATCATTGCGCGTACATCACACACATACTCGGGTATACTCAGCATAACTCAGGGACATTCAACACTGGCAACAACCTAGTTTAGCAACACCTATCAGTATTAATTAATCCCCGTTAGAGACACAAATTCCAGCAACAGTTCCATCCGCACAAGATACAGGAGAAATAATATCGCCCGCAACCCCCACCTCCCGCACTAACAACAGACTCGGCGTTCACCCGCGTGGAAAACTGGAATGCCCCCATCTCACTTAACATTAGCATCATACAGCAGCCCGGACTTCCCGACAACAACATTATCATCAACAAACAACAGCCAACAATTCTCCCGCACACACCTTCTTATCTATACACCTGTGCAAAAGTTAAGCACCACCCTATTTTTACGCACATGCGAGGGTATATTCATGTGCTATGAAGAAAGCAATAGCATAAACATTTATGTACCCATCCATCTTAGTGCAAGAGGTAATAATG
The DNA here is from genome assembly GCA_034401795.1 of Chaetoderma sp. LZ-2023a. NCBI lineage: Eukaryota > Metazoa > Mollusca > Caudofoveata > Chaetodermatida > Chaetodermatidae > Chaetoderma > Chaetoderma sp. LZ-2023a. Next base: position 61,922,591 of record CM067368.1, read on the forward strand.
CAACTAGAGGAATGCTGATTATGATGGTGGGGAAACACTGTATGTTTTTGTTTGAACTTGAAAACGAGGCCTGAATATGGTTACGTTGACACAACTGACAACTATTGCCCTACAGTTGACACACGTGGCTAGATTGTCATTAATGGTGTCTGAAAACGAAGTTTAACATCTGTGCACGAGTTTGAGACTGTCATTATTAATACCGGGTATATCCACCTTGTGCCTGGATGACGGCCTGGACACGACGTCTCATGCTGGTCACCAACCGACTGATACGCCATTGTGGTATTCGTTGCCATTCAAGATGGAGTGCGTCTGTTAATTCCTGTAGGTTCTGCACAGGAGGATCCCTCCTTCTCACCATGTTTCCCAGAATGTCCCAGATATGCTCAATAGGGTTCATGTCAGGGCTCCTTGCTGGCCATGGTAGGGTTTCGATGGCATTCTGGCGGAGGTATTCATGCACAGCTCTAGCACGATGTGGTCGGGCGTTGTCATCCATGAATATAGGGTGGGTTCCAGGTGCATGATTTACAAAATGAGGGACCACAACTCTATCCAGTATGGAATCTTGATATCTTTGTCCATTTAGTGTTCCAGGTACAGTCAACAGATCCAGCTTACAATCAAATGAGATGCACCCCCATATCATAACGGAACCTCCACCAAATGGAACTTCTTCCATGATGTTACGTTGGTCGTACGCCGTGCGTCTGGACCTCCATACACGAGTTCGACCATCTGTGGCATGAAGCAGGAACCGACTTTCATCGGACCAGTGTACCCGTCTCCAGGATCTCATGTTCCATGGTCTTCTTTCGTTGCACCACCTCAGACGCTCCTCTTTGTGGTGTGCAGTGAGGAGAGGACGGCTGACAGGTCTCCTAGCTTTCATGCCAGCAGCATACAGTCTCCTTTAGACGGTAGACATTGACACTCTATTGCGCGTTTCCCATTGTTGGCTGAGCACTCTGCTGTTGGTGAATGGAGATCTCCTAACAAGGCGTACTAGGGCTCGATCATCACGGGCAGTAGTCTTCTTCGGTCTTCCAGATCTAGGCCTGTCGTTCACCTCGTTAGTTTGCCCATGTTTTGCAATCAAACGACTGATTACAGTATGGTTAATTTTCAGCTGTCTGCCAATCTCTCTGCATGACATACCAGTGGTATGCATGCCTATGATTTGCCATTTCACACGATCACTTAACCTTCGTCTTGCCATAGCAGTTCACAATCAAGAGCTAATTCTCTCTGTACAAATAAACCACGGTCATGAACACAAAATTCCTAATCTTGTCCCCTAAATCTGTATGTAATGTTCTACACCTGAAACTGGACTTTTACATAACTGAACACGTGTGCTGTTTCCCGCCACGCACGGATATCAAGCGGCGTGAAGTCATGCATGCATGTCCATTTCGTACTTGGAATTATGTCAGCTAACGCGGGGACAAAAAGTTTGGCAGCCTAGTTGTACCATCATGTTTCTACGTTCTATTGTTTTTGCTGGTGCTTAACTTTTGCGCAGGTGTATAGTTACGGGAGAACTGATCATGTAGATAGAAGGAATGCACTACATCCATCTACAGTACGCATCACTGGAGAAACGTCTGTCCGACGCCCCTCTCCTCTCCTGCGATGTCGTACAGGAACGGCCAAGAATACATACATCACTTACACGTAATAACAGTCAATATTATTAAGAGAGCAAGACGCCCGCATTGTCACCAGTCACGAGAAGGATTTTGCTACCGAAAAGTTGAATTCGATAATGGATTGATCAAAGTTACGACAGCATACAACAGGTCATCTGTGCTCTAAAGTAACTCTTCCCCGCCAACGGGCTCGGCCATTACAGAGCGAAATACCAGCAAGGTTTGATAAAGTTGACATCATGCCGCCACACACACCCCCCTCGCAAATGGTGGCAATAAAAACGTCACCTTCACCACAGTGCAAGTATCAGCCACAGATAACCAGCCACGCGTATCAAACTAAAATCCCCAACATGTCAGAAACACAGACACTCAGGTTGACTGTATTCACAATCTCCAAACGACGGCATTGTAAATCGTAAAACTGTGAGCACTCATTTCCGAGCTGTATTGTAATTTAACCATGATTATTGATATTAATGTGTCTGGTCTAGGCGGGGACGGAGCTATTTCTACCCATTGAGGAGACTGCTTGGCAGTCCTCCCACTCGGAAAACACAGCTATCTTGTCGGGATCAGTAACTTTGATACGCCGCCTGAATAGATCTGTTTAAACCACACATCAAATTACCTACAGCTTTACTGTTATATTTTTTATTAAGAACACAACTGCTCTACCGTGTATATAGATCATTAGCGCATGGGCTGATAAAGAGGCATACAAAATCTAACAGTATAATGACAAAGAGAATTTCAAAAATTCTCTTTCCTGCGTTCCAGTCCATAATCGACATGGGCTGAGAACTGCCTATTACAGACAAATACAAAGTCGCATGTTTTAAGAACCCGCGCAATAAGGGACATTATATTATAAAGATTCATGATAGAACATATATTTCCATCTCTTGCATCTCCAAAGAGTACACCTCAGCAACAGTATTTCGGCCATCGCCATAAACAGCACATATATGACTTTTACTACTACTACCAGTAAGTTGGATCAAATGCTTTAAACAAAAGAGCCGCCCAAATCGGCGACTACCACAGCGTGATGGAGGAGTGGTGAGGATGAGTCGGGAGTAATTACCACTGACGTCACCAGGCTCCCACTCACCCCCATTGGGCGCTCCAGCCTAAAATTAAAACAGGCAGGTTTATAAGCATCCAATCTGTAAAACCTCTTCACGCTAATTAAAAGGTGGGGCTTCACAAGAATAAGTAGTACCACGTTTTTATGTTGATCAGAGACTTTTAAATGCGCTAAATTAAGACAAAGTTAATGAGCCATTCCTCCTATAATTAAAAGTAATCCCTTTATACGGGAAAAATTAATCCCTTGACACCTAGAATAGGAAAGAGAAAAACTTTCCATATAGGGTCGACCGAATCACCTTTAAACTTCCAGGTGTGGTCATCCACCATCAGTGACATCACTAAATCATATAAAAGGAGGAAGCGCACTCTGAAACTTCGTATTCCCGTCAAAACTCGACACCAGGGAAGAACAAATAGCATTAGGCTTCTTTGGTGTCGAAAACTAAATTCTGCTGTATCTTATTATTAATTCATTATTACATACTTAGCCTGGAAAGTCAAAATGAAGAGATAGGATTTTAGGTTTTAATTAGGTTCCCGCAACCAACTACTATGCGGGAAGGAGATGTCACTCCTTGAAGATTTAGCATTGTCGGATTCATCTGAAGAAGAATCGGTACCAGTTGTGAAAGGATTCCCGTGCAGCTCATTATTAGCTAGCGGAGAACTGTGTACCAGAACTTTTATGCGAAATTCCGACCTCACTCTTCATATTAACAAGGACCATCTCCTCCAGACAGCCTTCTGTATAACGTGTCGGTATCTCTACACAGCCACCCGTTACGGAGTAACAGACATGCTCCGTCATAAGCACCGCATATTAGAAGTCATTAGTTCACAGTGAAGAAAGCGAGGATCTAGCCACTAGCCACCCGTTTTGAATCTCGGTTACAGGTCAAAATACTCCGGACCGAGAAGATGGCCCACACGAAGAACACTAGCCGCAGACATCCCGTTAGCCATCGTCCTCCCATGGCTACATTAGCAACTGTGTCAGCCACCAGACGTGAATTTCCACCTTCAGTCACGTCAGAAAGCGCTACGCCGCAGCCAGTTACTACGTCCACTCCAGTCTTCAAGCAGAGTAAGAAACAGAAATCCTCCGCAAGATCCAGTCCGGCAGCACCCACTTCATCCATCAGCAGCATGACAACAACAACTACACTAGCACCCGTATTGGCAGAAGCAATCGCAACCAGCCAGCCCATATTGGTACTCATCCCCACCAACGGAGATGGCGATACCAAGCTATCCGCAGTCACCATCTCCTCCCGACCTGACCATAGACGGAGGACCGGGACGGTCGTAGCCAACTACTATCAGCATCACTCCGACCCGCGTTATACAGCATTCCCAACCCAGCCATACCGATCCAGCAGTCTGGAAGGGGACTACACCTGAGCGACCATACGCGGGAAAGAAATGAATCACGCACAGACAAGACATAGAGCCCATGCCAAATGTCACCGTGAATCGGCTTCTGAAATACGCGAAATCATGGAAGATGTCATCACCAACCGCAACAGCCTCAGCATCACTGCCTCGGCCACCAAATATGGCTCACCACCATCACCACAGCAACTGCAGCAACCACGCCAACTATCACGAAGCCCGCTACCTCAGACACCACTACACCAACCAGCACAAACGCCGCTGCAGGAACGAACATTAAAATATCCACACTAACTTCATAGGACACTATAGACACTGTGACCAATATTCCCCCAATACCACTTAAGCCATTCCATAAAGCGCCAGTAATAGTGAAGACATCTCAGCACTAGAAGTTTATCCGCCACGATCAAACACCATCAGTCGCAGGACCCAGACTCAATGGGGAAATTTTCCGGCAGAGGTGTGATCGTTTGTGTTTGAAGTTACAGTAGAACATCAGTGGTGCGACTCGTGGAAAATTTACTTTTTATTATTATTTTTGAAATACTTTTCTTATTATTATATATGTTAAATCAATTGAATCCCGTCCCTAGGGGGACTACGGTTATCCTACACAGCTGCGCAACTTAGTTGCCCAGCTGTGTCTCACACTGAAATGAACACCGCGGATTCCTGTGTTGTAAGAACGTTGTGCGCGACGTAAAGTATACAACACACCGCAGTGCAATAATGGCATAGTCCCGTCATGCAGTCTCAGCTATACTGAGGCTGCCTGATAAACTAACTTTTGGTTTATTATCATATTCTATTTTTCTTATTTTTTTTCTTCCTGTCTTAGATGTCAGCATGGCTATGGGGTCAGCGAGAGCTGCCCATTGCGGACCCGCTATAACGGGCTGCAAATATTTACTTCTTTTAAATCAATATACCTGTTGCGTATCCCTTATTTTACCTGGGGTGCGCAAGTAATTCAGTAATACTCTAATGGGTGTTCGCTGCGGAGATAATGATTATCCGCACCCAAAGAGAACACCCATGCGAGCTATTGTTTGGCAAATCATTGCCTGAATAAAGTTAAAAGTACGCACCCAAATATTAAAACAAAACAAAAAAAGAAAAGATCTGGAAAAATAATTCCAGGTCAAAAATTAAAACTAAAAGAATGCCTCCCCTCTCCTCGTTGACACCTCTATGTGCTCTGTCTCTCATAATATGCGTCTATTGTGTCACTACTCCTCTCAGGCCATGCGCCTACCCGGGAAGTCTATAATTTCCGCCTAGCGTGCATCCGTGTCTGTGATGTTGTTTGGATGGGTTGGGTTCTGGGTTGGTGTGTTGAGTGTGTGATAGGTTGTGTTCTGGGAAGGTACATCTGCTCTCTTGGTGGTGATGGATGTGCGTGGTGGATGGGAGGTGGTTGTCTTGAGTAGGGTATTATAAAGTGTCGGTTGTTTGTGTAGTGGCGGTTGGTTTGTGATGTTTGTTTTGGTCCAACTTGCCCTGGTTTGAAGGTGGTTTGTGGTGAATGTGGTTTGTTCTGTATGTGTGGTGCTCCCCCGTTTTTTGGCAGGGGAAGTGGGTTACTCCTCGGTTGTCTCTCTGTGTTGATCTGTGGTTGCTGTTTGAGCTGTGTAGGTCTAAACCATTGAGTTGTGGTTTGGTTGTTCTGTGGTGTTTGTGGTCTTGTGTATGTATGTGGGTTTTGCTGTGTGTGTTGTCTTTGTGCTGGTTGAGGTGTTGGCAACAGCGGTGGTCTGTGGCGTCTCTCTGTTGGTGCGTGTTGTGCTGAGTGTACTTGCTTCTGCGTGTGGTGTATTTGATGTTGTAGATCCATCAAAGGCGGGATGTTTGCCTTTCGCATGACTGGATTTTGTGTGCTTTGTTTGTGTGTGTCATTGTGTGTCCTGTTTGTGTTTGTTGTGTGTGTCTTTATGTTGGTTGTGGCGAACGTAGCAGCTATCCTGTGTGCCTTAGCAACAGCTCTGTCCGCTTCGTATGTGTGTGAGTCTAACAGATTCCCTTCAATTATGTGTGCTTGCTGTTTGTGGTAGTGTAGTTTTTTGTAGTAATGTTCTAGGATTGCGTGTTGGATGCTGTTAGCCGCGGCTTTTAAGATCGAGTCGATCTCTGCAGTGGTTTCTGTGTTGGGGTCTACGATGGCTAGTGCTATGTCTGGCTTAACGATATGTGTGTTGTTCTTGATGGCATGTTCTATGGTCTGTATGTGGTGCTGCAGTTGTTCTGTTTTGTATAGGGATTTATATAGTTGCTGAAACAGTCTTCTCGGATGGGACTTTAAACTGAGGTCCCGTCATACAGTGCCCATCACTGTGTGAACGTGAGCTAGGGTTAGGTAGGCAAGAAATTTCGGCATAGTCAAAGTAAACCGGATGCTGAATGGATCCCTCCTCGGATGGAACCACGCAACATACGGATTACAAAACCAAAACCAAATTGCTAGAATTAGAATCTTTCGGAATTTTCGAGGGGACTATGGAGGGATGTAACCCGGATGACTGATCGAGTTCGTCCTCGGACGGACACAGTCACCATACGGGCTACCTAACCAATCAAAATCAAACAAGTGCGCGCTGGTGCCTGCTCGGATGATGGCCAGAAGACCAAATGGGTCCCAGGACCCGAAAGACCCCACACCCCAACCTCCCCACTCCCCCCAAAGGGGCCGGGAGGTCACCGACCTAAAGCCCCCCCCCCTTCGGTGCATCAGGTCATAAGACCGTACGCACCTCCCCCGACCCAACACCTACCCCATCCCTTCCCCACCCCCGTTAGGTCCAGGTTAGGCCATCCCCATTACACACGCCCAAGCATGAGGAGCAACAAAAAAAAGCCATGAAAAAGAACAGCAACATGAGACAAAATCGAGAGACAACGATCAACACACACACACACACAGAGAGAGACACAAGCTAATGCACAAACCGACGTCACAAGAATTCACAAGAATTCAACAGAAACCATAAAGGCCAGGCGTGAGTCTAGACCCTAGCATTGGGAACTAGCATATAAACGCCTCAAATATTACAACACACACACACATCCGTGCGCTGATCCACGATGCGTGATTGTGTGCCACGGATGTCAAGCTAGGAGGGGGTGGTGTAGTTTGGATCGACCGGTCAGGTGGTGGCCGTACCAGCTAAGCTGGGTACGTGCCCCTCGTCCTGGATTCGTTCCATGAACACGCCCCTCTGGCTAGAGCTATAAGCGTATATGAGCCTATGAGAGAGATTTCGTCGTAAAAACGACTAACTTAGTTAAAACGCATAGTGCACATGGGCGCGCTTACCACTGCATTGACAGAGCGTATATATCACGTCCAAGATAGGATAGCGCTTTTAGTGTGCCGAGTAGGTACAATGTAATCCTTTATAACTGCTTGTTCCTGCCGACTCAGGTATCAACCAAGACCACAATTCGTCGGGCTTTCCAAATCTGTAAACCATTTCAAAATCTATCAAGAAATGGCTGAGTTATCCACGGAAAACCCATTTGATTATCTTCAAAATATTGCTGTGACGTCATAACCACGTGTACGCAAAAGTTCTAGAATGTGCTAGAACATTCGTCTGCGTCATTATTAGCTGCGCACTGATTGGCTATTGCTCGGCCGATGATTGGTTGAGGCCTGCGCCTATGACATCACGAGTAGTATAAAAGGAGATGGAATCCAGAGTTCGAGAGCATCCTCGGCCAGGGGCCGAACAGGTTGGATCTGTAAAGCAGCTACGATCAGCCGAGACAGTTATTAAACAGATCACCTCGGTCTTGGTCAGCATCCTTCCCATAGCATTGTGGCAGCCACCCAACCCACCGCAGCTTAAAGAAACTTGTTCGGGAGCATTTTTGGAAATTTTCGACAATGTTGTTGACGACTGAATCAAGAACTGACTCGGAACACAATCTTGTGGTGAGGCCTTTCCCGGCCTGAATATGTGATTCTACAAATGCAGAAGCAGCGATGTTCTTTGGTGGATAACTCGCCAGATCTGCCGGCCACGCAGAAAAGTGGTTATTCAACTGACCCCCCCCCCCTCCCGCACTGATGTCGTGTAGGTTTATTTAAATTTTTTGACCGCAGCAAGTAAACTTTGCCCCATACGTCTTAAGAGCTAACTGACGTACCACGCACCGTTAAGCTTAGTATGCATCTTCATCCGTATTCGACAATCCCCCACTGATAAATGGGTTGTTCTTAACCCTCATCCGTACCGTCGGTGTACGGGAACTTTCTTCCTAGCAGTAATGTTATTGTAGAACTTACTGACTGTTCATTAGACATTCTTATATCGTGATTACCATCCTGAGGTCACTCAGCTCACGTTCTGGACTCCATGCGGGAACTGACATGCGGGAACTTTCCAGCTTCCAGCAAACGCGTCGATTCACGTCACACCAAGGGTGACGTATCAATTTCAGTAACATGATAGCCCGTCCTTAAGAATGGCTAGCGACAATTCAAGTAACTAAACTTAACATCTTTAATTATTCTGTTAATTGCGACTAGTAATTATATTTCATCTTTGTAAATGGTCCCGATGACTAAAAGGAACCGTAACGGTCTTAGGACCGCCAGTTATAATTTCTTTATCTGTTTACAGATATTCTTATTTTACTGTAAGGTGTTTTTACTAACCGCACCGTAGTAGTTCCAACAACCTGTACTATTTGTATTATTCTGATCATTTCACATTGTATTACTTGTACTGGTTAGTTTTATATATGGCGAGCAGCCATCCATTCATATGTTTTGTTTATTTGTAGAAAACGTAGGACTGCAGTGCACGTAGGAAACACAATACAGCAACATTTATATATGCATCACTTTCTCTCGCCACCAACAATTTTTCACTGAGGTCGCTGTTCATGCTATAACTCTGTTTAGCCCGGCATGCTACCGACTAAAAGCCTGTCTATTTAGCTCAGTAGGATAGGTTTAATATGATTAGAGACAATTTCTTCGTCAAGAGACACATAGTGTATGCCTCTTTTCCGGTAGTTGCGATAATTTAGCCCCGCACTCCGGCAAGGTTGTGTAAAATTGGCCACCATACCTATTGGGCCTCATATTTATAAGTTATTGTCTCTCTTCATGTTCCACTAAGCCTTATGGCTTCTTAATTGTTTGGATGTCCCTATCTGCACCATGGACTGACCCGACCATGGGAAACTATTGGGGTTTCCGAGCGGTGATGGCCAGGGTGTGGTGTCACACACACCTCCCGTGTATCTTCTGATACCTAGTAGTTAGTTATCCTTGCCAATGTAGGAAGCACTGCGAAAACATATTATAATTATTGATTTCTATCTCATCTTCTAGGAAGTCTCCCCCGCACCGCAGTGCATAACTGGGCAACTTGCGCTTAAACCTAACATCAGGTTAAAAGATTAGCTCCATAGGACCTGGTGATGGGCGAGATACCCATCCCCACGATTTCTGTCGGAATGTCTGGGCAGGATCTTAGGATCTGCCACGCCCTCACGGGAAGGACATTCACGGTGGGTATTCGTCTCTCCTACCACAACCGTAACGATAGATCAGTCACCTAAACTTGCTTTTCTGAAAAGTAACCATTTTCCTGTGACGTTTTATGTGGTTATGGAGCAAGATGTCCGGATTCTCACCAAGCTCGGAGGTCTTGCAAGATAACATGTATGCCCGCTGTCTTGAGTGTTGATGTCGTAGGACATCCTCTCTCAATGACAGCCATATCTAAAACGCTAGGTAGGGCACCCGCCATTTGCGGCCTAAACTAGTTCTTGACTTTAAAAACTAAATGTTAAGTTAGGCATAGAAGAAGGCCCGCATAAATAAAAGCGGCACCTAGTAATTCAGCATGTTTAAAACTACATAAGACGGTGACGTTGGAATCCCTCGGGAATCTCTCGTCCCGTCTTCACGTAAAACAGCACGCAATATTATAGTCATAATTTCACTGGGCATGGTCTTTTCTTTATAGCATTTTGGTTGAATATTAGAGTGGGCACTTTCTGGCCAATACTCTTCTCCCGCTTTAAATGGTGGCAGCATTTTCACGTGACAGAGGCCCACGTGAGGCACTTGCCTCTCGCAAGGATTCAGTGACAACGGCCCGCGCGAGGCTACTACTTCTCACCCAAAAATAGCATCAGAAGTAATGCCCGTGTGAGGCACCTAGCTTTTCGCAACTATAAAAGATAACTTTCTTTCCTTTCAGCTTAGATGTACAATAACTTATATTAAGTTAATTAGTGATCTCGTATGCGGGAGTCTCCTTTGCGGGGATACCTCTGCGGACATACGAGTCTGTGTGGTACCTCCAGGAGCCCCGCATTTAAATGTTAATCAGGATGTCTCTACATCTTGTATTTTCGTATGCTCATTTTTATCTAGCAAACTTGACAGTCTGTTTTAGGTAAATCAATTGTATAGACTTATTTAAGTTAGGTCACCAATCAAATATTGTAAGTCCATAGATCTCGAAATTGCTATGGACAGGCATACCGGTGACACAAACTCATGGGCTGATACTGTTGTGTTCAATATTCGTGACGATGGTCGCACGACCCCACCGGAACGATTGAGTTCCACAGGCCTTAGGAGCTGGTCTTTGTTACCCATAGGGCAGTGTCGCACGGGATCGTAACCCCGAGACCAGGAGCTAGCCAGCGTCATCACTTGTCGTGTACATGCAACGCGGCGAGCCGACATCATACACCGGAACGGCCCGACGCTACCACGCTAGCTACAATTGCTTAGTTATACATACGTTACTTTTAACTGTTTTATTATACCCCATCTTGATGTAATTAGTGTATGTCATTTGTATGAGTATGGGCGATACGTGTATAAGACCTATGTCTTACTGCGCTTCCATTAAACAAAATAAATTCTGTGTAAACCAAAGATTGGTTAGACCCCACTGTCATACACGTACTGTCAGACTGAATTTCTAGGTTACACTTATTATTTCAGTATTCATGTGATTGATGGTGTTATGCCATGACGTATTGTCGCTGTAAGCTGTTGCTATCAACCACTGCAACATGTTTTATAAACCATTATTTGCAGATTCCACCGACCCATAAACCGTCATTATTGAGCAGTGAAGCGAAGAAATTACATAACCCATTTCTATTGCACCAATGGAAGAATCCTCTTTTAGAATGTACACATATATGTATGATTACTGTATTCTGCGGCTGTAGTAGTAGAAACATCTTACAGCTGCAAAAAGTCGTGCTTCGCTTTTACCCACTGTGTCGTGTCCTCAACCGAATTCCTTAGCTTCCTCAGGTCATTGACATTAGTCTACCTAATCCTGTTTTCTCGAGGTCACCTCGTAGCACGCTGAGTAGATTTATGCAATGGCATCCTCTCCTGGCTTTGTATTTGCTGGCTCCGAGTGGTCTTCTGGCATCCTTAGAACATGACCAAACATGGACCATCATTGCTGGCCGACTATTACAGACAGCTGCGACGTATTACACATATTGCATAATGCACCGTTGGAAATTATGCTGTCTGGCCATCTGTGTCCAGTGATGGTGCGTATGTGTTTGCGGTGGGGAAAAAATGTATACATATGCTACACAACAAAAGGCACAATCTCAACAATTGTGTACTGCCTGAACGAATGTTTTTATTGTACATCTTTATATTAACATAAATTATTTATATTATTATGCAACAAATTCTTTCAAAGATATACATTTATAATTTTATAATTTTCTGAATGAGCACCACCTGGTGACATATGTTAGATGAACACAGACACAATTTAAACATGAATTTATATCTAACATATGTCACAACACGGTGCTCTTTCAGAAAATTATAAAATTATAGATTTATATCGTGGAAAGAATGTCTTTCATAATATAAATATGTACAAGAAAATTAGCATATCCACAATCAATATTATCTGAATTTGACTCTTTAAAAGCAGCCCAAATCTCGGGGGAAATCACTTTGCAAAAATATTTTCAAGCGAAACAATTGCTGACGTTGGAAAAAGGTAAGTTCAGAGTGTTCAAACAATGTATCTCTCTATCTCTCCCCACCCCTCCAGAACAGAAGCATGCAGTTATATATAAATATCACGATTTACTTGAAATCGTTTCTGTTAAAGGTGCATATTCACAGCAAAGTTACTGAAAATAAAATTGGTAAAATTGTATTCTTTTATAGGCTTAAATTATGTGTCTATATGTAATGAGACGAGATAAATCTTAACATATGATGATTTAATTCCATATACATTAATATACTTTTTTTTAAAGTTGCGAAATTGAAATAGAGGCTCGTGCCTTTAACCCATTAATTGCAAAGTTTGTTCAAGTTTTTGAAAATTTACCACTACATTGACTGGCTCGGTTAGTGAGCCAGTCATTCCAGTCGTAGATTTTCAAAAAAATACTATTCTCTTGGCCTGCAAATCGGCATTCAAAGCGGAAATATTTTGCAACTGCAGCAGAGGCGGGTTCATGAACGAGTTAAAGGAAAAACGCTTCGTTCAAACCTTGACAGCGCGATAACAAGTGGAAGGACCCAAGATAGTCTCGTTACGATAGCTGACGTCATATTCAAAATACGTCACGTGTTAGCTAATATATCGAGCAAAGGCAGGTCCTACACGACCGGGAAATAGCTCGTCACGACAGTGTCTGCATAATGTGCCTTTGGTGAACTTACAATTTAATTTGAATCTAAGTTCACTTGGGCTCAGTCAAATTAGTTTCCAAATATTCAAAAGCTTACCTGTATACCTTGAAGTCAGGATTCTGATAATTCTTGTTTCAAAGTATATAAAGCGATCCCAACGCGACGCGCAAAACGTGGGCGGAGCCTCGATTCCAACACGTGCAAACAAAGCGTGGGCGGAGCTTGGCTAGAAATGGGCGGGGCATAGCTAAAATGGAATTCTCTATTGTATGTCCAGCTTCGCGAGTTTAATCCTACAGAACTCCTCACGTGGTCTAATTTCATTGTGGTTTTTAGTTTAACGTCACATTGGCGTGACGTCAGTTGAATAATGAAAGTCCGGGTCATAGGGGCCCAATATGTCACTCACGTATCTGACGTCAAGATCAAATACTGTTAGCCGACGTCACCGTGATAATGACATAGCTCCGTCAGGAAAATCGATTGGTCCGTCATCAAATTGTAGGAATTGTATGTGTGTGTATGATTACTGTATTCTGCGGCTGTAGTAGTAGAAACATCCTACAGCTGCTATCAGCATGTCTCCGCGTTTAGGACCTGTATGTCTTTGATGAATTTACCATCATTAAAGCATTCTGTTATATATTTTGAAACTAATTTGATTGGGAAAAAAGCAGCAATAGTCTCAACATGCGAGAGAAAATGCAAATTATTTATGTTGCAAGGAATATTGTGTTGAATATTTTGAAAATAAGTTGACTGTTATGGCAGCAAGAGGTTTCCGTAAAATCAGTTCCATATTGCTCAACAGCGTGTGTGGAAATGGCGACACTGATATTTCAATGGTCAAGTTGTTATCAATTGGCTGAACCCGGAATGGAGAGATCAGATCTATCACTCAAGTATATGGCGTCATGAACATATAAAAGTCCGTCAAGTGTATGAATTGAAGTTCATGTCTTTGGTAGACTTAATATTTACTAAGCATCTTGTTAAATATTTTGAAACGAATCGGACTTTTTGCTGGCATAGGAAACAACAGCGTACTGACATATGCAGCAACAGCACCCAGTCAAATTTGTTTCAAAATATGCAACAGCTTACCCATATAGTGCCTTAAAATTAATATTTTATGAATTCAGTGATCAAAGTATATCAACCTATCCTAACAGGTGCAAATCATGGGCGGAAATTAGATATAAGTGGGCGTGGCATAACTAGAATTGATATCTCTCTTACGTCATCACTTAAGCCTTACCTCTCTGATGTCAAAAAAAAAAAAAATTCAAATTAAATTAAAAGATAAACTGGTGTTCATTTTTCAAAAAATGTGTCGCAAGATTTTCCTGTCGTGGACAGCAACATCATCCACCGAAATTGTTGAAAAATATACACCTGTTTCTTTACTATTGCCATAGAAAAAATAGTGATGTCAGATTGGTAATGGGCAACATGCCTAGATTAATATGTCGATGTTGCCATTATTTATAATAACTGTTCGGTATACACTTATTTATTTCAGTGTCACTATGAAATTAGTATTGCTGTTTGCCGGGTTGCTGCTCGTTTCAATAGCGATTGCAACTCCCCTGAATGCTGGTGAGTCAACTGTTTTAGCCGTATATCTATCTACGTTTCTTCTTCTAGTCAGAGCCGGATTAGGTCTAGTTGGGGCCCAGGGTTAAATAGTTGTAGGGGCCTCTTTTAATGCTACTTACTGTAAGTGTGATTTCAATAAACCTTTTCAGTTTTTGCTATACCCCACCCATCTCTATCTAAGCTCCAGCCACACCGCGCTCGTGTTGGGATCGATCGATCTCTGACCTCCCTGACTATCAATTTCCAGAAAACTATGCAGTTGAGCTGTTGAATATTTTGAAACTAATTCGATTGGGTGCTGTTGCTGCCTATGGCAGCAACAACGCCCAGTCAAATTAGTTTCAAAATATTCGATAGCATGTTCAACAAATTACGGGTATCCTGATTGTAAAAGTGAGATACTGGGATTAAAACGTTTAAATTGGTAAAATGCGATAATTGTTTTTGATTTGGGGGCCACTTATCTTTTGTGGGCCCCGGGGCTGTAGCCCTGTTAGCCCTTGCCCTACTCCGGCTCTGCTTCTAGTGCGGTAGTATGGGTATAGTTGGTATATCTACATTGGTGGCTTTAGCTTTCCTGATATAGAAATCAATCAGGTAGATGATGCCCCTCTCATAACACCGCTCTATGTATCGACTTTGATTGGTTCAATTGAACAATTACATATCTAACCTCCTTTGATTTGAATGAATTGAAACCGCATTGATAACGGAGTAGCGAGATGAGCACGCGTGAGAGTTAATCTAGTCAGAATTGGATTAAACAAGTTGAATAACTGCTGGCACCCTACAATATACAACTAACACAAATATACGCAATCACATAACCACCGTTTTTCATGAAAAATGCATTAAAAAACCCTTTAATTGTCATACCAAAAACTGGTCGGATGAATGTAACCGCATTTGTTAAAATAATAATGTCGATGTGTACGTTTAAAATATGGATATGATTTTGTAATGGCATGGTGAAATGTCATAGTTGTTGAGAATTGGTGAGAATTGACGTTTCCACATTATCTATCCATCATACGAGGCCATAACCAACTTCGTGACTTGTAGAATGACATCATAATGAATGACGACATTATGACGTCATGGATGACATAGATAAGTACGCCACGAACGCATATTTGAAGACGGGCTATGTGTTGTTGTACGAATTGTATGTCTTTAGCCTACTATTTAATAGATAGTCTGTTGAATATTTTGAAACTAATTTGACTGGATCCTGTTGCTGCCTATGGCAGCAACAGCACCAAGTCAAATTAGTTGCAAAATAGTTGCAAAATATTTAACAGCTTACCTGCATAGTTTTCAAGAAATTGATAGTTAGGGCATTCCATCAATCCCAAAACGGCGAAGTGTGGGTGGAGCGTAGCTAGAGGGGGGGGGGGGGGGGGGGCATAGCTAATACTGGAAAGGTTTATTATCAGAACTGAGTATAACTGAATGATATATCAGATTGTAACGGGAAATGTTTCATGCTGCCATGACGCTCACTCTGGTGAGGAACTGAGATGCTATATGGGATGAGGCTTTCAAACCAGAGAAAATATATTTGGTTCGAAGGAGGCTCTAGATATGTATGATTGTTGCGTCATAAATGACTGGTTAACAGTATCTAGGCAAAGTTTGTGTATGGTTAAAAGTTATGTCCCCCTTATCTAATAACAAATAAACATTCAGAAGAAAATGCCAAAACATATTGGTGACATCATTTTCCTCCGAACCGGCTCGATTGATTACTAAGAAAATTGGAATTAATATTTGAACTTTTGATTTGAGAATTCAGATGTCAATAGGATTTAAAGAATGCAAAAAATTTACATTTTCATAAAAATTGTTAATCATTCATTCTTGTAATTTTGTTGATGAAACAGTACAGTGATTCATTCAATACGTGTATTCGTTTTTACGGACCTATATAATATCAAGTAGTTACTGATATTCAACTAACATTATAGAACACTTTAGTTTTAATATTATTTTAGATCACTATCTCAGGTCATCTGTCAAAAGTTTGAAACCAACGTGAAGTAAGAAGACCAATGGACCTTTCAGGTTTTAGCTATGCCCAGCTCATCTCTAGCTAAGCTCCACCCACACCTCGCTCGTGTTGGGAGCGATCGATCTTTGAACACCCTGACTATAAATTCCCAAAAAACTACATAGGTAAGCTGTTGAATATTTTGAAACTAATTTGACTGAACGCTGTTGCTGCCTTAGGCAGCAACAGCGTTCAGTCAAATTAGTTTCAAAATATTCAACAGCATGTTTCTTAAATAGCAAAGAATTACGAAGACATACAATTTATACAATGTGTCGGACTCTGAGATTTGATGACGGTCTATATGGAACCCTTTGTGACGTAATGATTGTGACATCATCATACACGAGCTGAGCTGAGTGTCACACGAGGTCAGATGATGGATGGATACTCTGGAAAGGTGAATTATCTGACGAGGTTAAATTTAGTTTGGGACAATCCATAACTGGTAGGTGACCAGTCTTAGTTGATACAACCCTCCGTCCGTTCGTCAAGTTATAAATCCAGGGGAACTAGTCCACTTTACGGGCCGCCGATAATGGCGGCCAAATTCACGTAAAATAACGCGACGGATGAGATTTGCCTAGATTTTAACAGTTGGTAGGAATTCCGTAATGACGTCATAGGAATTCTTTTTATTGTGCAGCGATTGGTTAACATCTGTGTCGCGTTAATGACGTTTCATTAACGTTTGTGACGTGTCAATGAAATAAAGGTTATTTTAAAATAGAAGTAATGTAAAAAACGTGGATTTTTAAAAGCCGGTTGTATTGTTTATAACAAAAACGTAAATATCATTAAAATATCTAGCGCTAACCCTAACAATAAACTCTAATCCTAACCAATTCCAATTGCTAGGTAAGATAAAATCTTGTTTGTAGGTGTGTAGTAGGGCCTACGCCGAAATGTGGTAACATTATATACACCTGTGCAAAAGTTAAGCACCAGCAAAAACAATAGAACGTAGAAACATGATGGTACAACTAGGCTGCCATACTTTTTGTCCCCGCGTTAGCTGACATAATTCCAAGTACGAAATGCACATGCATGCATGACTTCACGCCGCTTGATGTCCGTGCGTGGCTGGAAACAGCACACGTGTTCAGTTATGTAAAAGTCCAGTTTGAGGTGTAGAACATTACATACAGATTTAGGCGACAAGATTAGGAATTTTGTGTTCATGACCGTGGTTTATTTGCACAGAGAGAATTAGATCTTGATTGTGAACCGCTATGGCAAGACGAAGGTTAAGTGATCGTGTGAAATGGCAAATCATAGGCATGCATACCACTGGTATGTCATGCAGAGAGATTGGCAGACAGCTGAAAATTAACCATACTGTAATCAGTCGTTTGATTGCAAAACATGGGCAAACTAACGAGGTGAACGACAGGCCTAGATCTGGAAGACCGAAGAAGACTACTGCCCGTGATGATCGAGCCCTAGTACGCCTTGTTAGGAGATCTCCATTCACCAACAGCAGAGTGCTCAGCCAACAATGGGAAACGCGCAATAGAGTGTCAATGTCTACCGTCTAAAGGAGACTGTATGCTGCTGGCATGAAAGCTAGGAGACCTGTCAGCCGTCCTCTCCTCACTGCACACCACAAAGAGGAGCGTCTGAGGTGGTGCAACGAAAGAAGACCCTGGAACATGAGATCCTGGAGACGGGTACACTGGTCCGATGAAAGTCGGTTCCTGCTTCATGCCACAGATGGTCGAACTCGTGTATGGAGGTCCAGACGCACGGCGTACGACCAACGTAACATCATGGAAGAAGTTCCATTTGGTGGAGGTTCCGTTATGATATGGGGGTGCATCTCATTTGATTGTAAGCTGGATCTGTTGACTGTACCTGGAACACTAAATGGACAAAGATATCAAGATTCCATACTGGATAGAGTTGTGGTCCCTCATTTTGTAAATCATGCACCTGGAACCCACCCTATATTCATGGATGACAACGCCGACCACATCGTGCTAGAGCTGTGCATGAATACCTCCGCCAGAATGCCATCGAAACCCTACCATGGCCAGCAAGGAGCCCTGACATGAACCCTATTGAGCATATCTGGGACATTCTGGGAAACATGGTGAGAAGGAGGGATCCTCCTGTGCAGAACCTACAGGAATTAACAGACGCACTCCATCTTGAATGGCAACGAATACCACAATGGCGTATCAGTCGGTTGGTGACCAGCATGAGACGTCGTGTCCAGGCCGTCATCCAGGCACAAGGTGGATATACCCGGTATTAATAATGACAGTCTCAAACTCGTGCACAGATGTTAAACTTCGTTTTCAGACACCATTAATGACAATCTAGCCACGTGTGTCAACTGTAGGGCAATAGTTGTCAGTTGTGTCAACGTAACCATATTCAGGCCTCGTTTTCAAGTTCAAACAAAAACATACAGTGTTTCCCCACCATCATAATCAGCATTCCTCTAGTTGCATTATTACCTCTTGCACTAAGATGGATGGGTACATAAATGTTTATGCTATTGCTTTCTTCATAGCACATGAATATACCCTCGCATGTGCGTAAAAATAGGGTGGTGGTTAACTTTTGCACAGGTGTATATGATGCAATGGAAACATATTGACAATTTTGTGTGCAATTCCCCCCTGGGGCAAAATGAGTCAGAAAACTCAAGTGTATCCAAAAATATAAAATGTGACTTAAAGTGTAGTGGCTGTGGCGTGCATCGTTGCAAATTGGAGGACCATACACTAATTTTAAATAAAATAATATTGTTTTTGTGGCCTATTCCCACAGCCGCTTACCCTGGTGTCTTGCGTCATGACCATCTAACTCCCAATGCTGCCGTCCTGCATGTCTCTATATTATTGGTAAAGCGGCTATAGCTGATAGATCTAGAAATTTAACATAAGGAACTGTGTTGTGTGTGTGTGTGTGTGTGTGTGTGTGTGTGTGTGTGTGTGTGTGTGTATGTCCATAAAACGCTTCACGCGTGTCAATACTATAATTGTAACATGGTTGGTAGGTAGTTTTGGTCCGTTGCGATCCATCACTAGTCTTGTATAAACAAACAATATTATTATGCAACTTATTTGTTTGATGTCATGAAATAATTTTCAGCGGTTTCCGTTCTCCTCGAGTATACGGCTTTGATATGTTCCATCGTCGTGGCGCTAGTATTTTTCTGAGGCCGGCGAACTGTCTAGACATATAGAAGATTTTCTGAGTTACTATGCGCCGCTGGGAAGTGAAGAATGTATTTATAAATTAGTCAAGCCATTAACAAACCAGTCACCAATGTGACCATCATGAAAATAATATAGTTGATCTCACTGCAATTCTCAATCTATAATAATAAATTATAGTAATTAGTTAATAATCAGTCCGATCATGCGCACTCAAAACCGAAGAGACAGAAACTTGAATGTTGTGTTTGTGGAAAGGTGGTAGATAGTGACTATGCAAATAAACATAATCAACATTATCACAGTGATTTAATAAATGCGCGAGCACAGATTCGATACCATGTTCTCGGCGCTCCTGCATGTCCATTCCAGGTAACCCTAAACATCTAATAGTAATATATCATGGTTGATTCGTGGCTCCGACAGGGTGCCTCATGTGTCAAGGTCACACAAACAATTACCAACAGCAACTTTTGGAACCAACGTTAAATTACTTTTTATCCACCTTTTCTGTCAATCTGTGGCCAACCAAATAGCTCAAATTGCAAAAAGTAATTTTGTTGGTAATCACCGTAGTAGTAGCAGCAGCAGCAGCAGCAGCAGCAGTAGTAGTAGTAGTAGTAGTAGTAGTAGTAGTAGTAGTAGTAGTAGTAGTAGTAGTAGTAGTAGTAGTAGTAGTAGTAGTAGTAGTAGTAGTAGCGGCGGCGGCGGCGGCAGTATTTTTATACAATTTTCTAAAATTTTGTTAAGCTAATTATAATTTTAAAATACATGGCCATGGGGCATGGATAGAAATGTATCCCTCTATTATAGCCAGCACAAAGCGTGTCGGCGACTTTGCTCTACCCAGCTACAGATACAATTTCGCACGCACCGAATCGTTTTGAAACCTAGATGCTCCCAGAGACCTGCATTTCTCGAGGTAAATATAACCTTCAATAATTGTCTATGGATTTATTCTATTTTTAACTATTTATTACTAAAATAGTATAATCTCATTGATCAGGAGTTGTGCACAACTTTTCTTCTCTGAAGGATTGGGACATTCCAATTGCATTTTGCCGTGGTCAGTGTTACGATGGATGTGCAAATATGGCAGGGGGAAAAAGTGGTGTACAGGAAATGGTTGCTAGAGAGAACCCGTTAGCAATATTTGTGCAGTGGTGTGCACATAACCTGAATCTAACACTCATTGATTCATGTAAGGCATCAGTACCAGTGGTGACATTCTTTGGCAAGTATATATTCCTTTTTTACGCCAAGCTTAGTGCGCCAGCAAGCATATTATAAGGCATGTGAAGAATACAATCTGTCACCAGCATCCTTCAAAAGATTACAGGCCACACAATGGAGTAGCCGGCACCAGTCTATTAGCATGGTGTGTACAATGTATCCAGCATTAATTCTAGCTTTAGGAAAAATCCTAGAAATTGATAAATGGCGTGAAGTTATTGCAGAAGCATATACTCTGCATGAACACATGACAAAATTGGAGTTCATCTTGACTCTCCTATTGTGATAGGAAATCTTAAAGGCTGTACATGTCTTATCGAAATATGTGCAGTCTTCTGATATGGATTTGCAGACGGCATCCGAACTTGTGAGAACCACTGAAACCAATATCCTTAAATTAAGAAGTGATTATATTTCAAGGATAAAATTGCCTCTGTTATGGAGATGGCTGAGAAATATGACGCAAACACGGAGTTTGTGGCCAGACTATCGCTCAAAAAGAAGAAACTACCTGGAGAGGAAGCAGAAGATACTCCAATAACAGAACTAGAAACACGCTTTCGGGTTGAGGTGTATTACAAGGCACTAGAGACCCTCACTTAACAGATAAATGGGCGCTTTAAAAAGTTACATGATTCTTATTTAAATGTCTGGAGCCAGGGAACTTTTCTTTAATTGCATCTGTTGACATGTTAAATATGCTTTTGGTACAGTGTAAAGTGACATAGAATGTGAATAAGATGCACTACACGAATACAAAATACTGCGTAACATGTACACCACATGGCAGAAGGAAGCACGCCCACTAATGCCCTGGAAATGTTGCAGTTTCTATCCAGTAAGAAACTTCTGCATGTGTTTCCAAGCTTGGTGACTTTATTCGAAATATTTCTCACCATACCAGCTTCAAGTGCATCAGCAGAACGCTTCTTCAGTCGCATGAAATTCATACAATCGTACCTTAGATCTAGCATGTCCAATGAGAGACTTACTGGGCTGACTTTGATTAGCATTGAGAGAAAAAATGCACAGGAACTTGTTGATTATGAGAAAGTTATAGATACGTTCTCTACAACGAAAAAAAAGAAAAGTAATTTTAGCTTGAAGCAAAGACAAATCGTCAGGAAAGTAATTTTAGCTTGATGATTGGACAACTACGGTACCTTAATGATTTGTCCAAGCACCAAGTTAAAATTACTTTCCCAATCCTAACAATTTATCTTAGCATCAGGATCAGTACTCACATAGGCCGATGACCTCATACTAATTATGCAGTCTGTATAGCTATAAAGCGTGATACCATGATTAACATCGGTCTGTGAAATATGGTACGTACGTTATTAGTATCACCCGCGTTGCAAGAACAACACTTAAGTTTTAAATAAATGTACATTGTAATTTGTAAGTTGGTACTAGAGACCAGCTTGGTCCAGCTCAGAAATCACTTAACATGTTTACAAAACAAAAACAGAAATGTGTCGGTTAGTAGAATTTTGAATATGATGTATTTCTGCTGAGTAATTTGGACTTAATTGGATTGGATGCCATTGATGCATTAGGCAGCAATGGATTCCAATCTAATTATGTTCAAAATATTCAACAATATGTTTTATTCTGCTTTGGAAACATGTTAGGTTATTTCTGAGCTGAATTGTTTGCACATATAAGTATAAGACTATAATTTTGTTTCTAAAAATGAACATTTAAACATACTTTGTAATTTTTAATCAGACACATTATATGAACAGAACAGGTCTAAGGCCAGGCCGCATTCATATCTCATATATTTAGTTATTACTTGTTGACCCGAAAGCTGCTACTCATATTTGCAGACTACATGGACTGAACGTTCTTGCTGCTTTATGCCAGAATCTATTGCTACCTTAGGCAGTCATGCAGCAATAGCTTCCATCATGATGCAACACCTACCTTCTGTCCATTTAGTCTAATGAATATTCTCTGTTGGCGGTTTTTCTCAAATTTGGAATACTATATGTCATTATGTCCACTTGCCCTGTAGGTGGAGCTTAGAATACACCTTCCGTATCCTCTGCGTGTCGTAAGAGGCGACTAAAGGAGGTAAGGGTGAGGTAACCCTGACAGAAACCTCGAGTGCTGAAGACGGAGGTTCCAGGCCGCACGGCGCACTCTAATAAACCATGGATCCACGCACTTAACGCGTATGATCATGTCGATAGTCACTTACAGAACTGGCGGTATGATCAGCGAACGAAAAGAAGAAAGAAGAAGATTATGTCCATTTTTAGTATCATCACGACCATTTTGTGGTGCTTCGATGGAAAAGCGTCATCTTCACTCCTCAGCCAACCAAAATATTATGAAAAAAAATGAAATGGGTAAAATTGAATAATTTAACAACCAACCGAGGGTCCATATTCAGTATATCTGGAAATGCTCGAGATGCCATTTGAGAGCACAAAGATTTCATTGTTTTCTGGGGAAGGATCCCCACACACCTCTTGGTATTTGCGTAGTGACGATCACGGTCATTTCACTGCACTTCCATTAATTCAGCAATGACCTTGTCAATGGCCTGCAGAATGTGATTTCCAGATGAAATGGCCCTGGCATTATTAAGTGCCGTGATAACGCTGTTCATGGGTAATACATATGGATGTGAAACATGTTTATATAATATCATTCTGGCTATAATAATGCCGATAATTGATTATCTGTGAGCTATTCAGCCCTGGGGAATGAACGAGATTTTGTCTGTATTTATTCTGTCATTTGACCTGTTCTTGAATGGATGGGGTGGCGGACACACCAAAAAACATTATTAAATATGTGCTCTGACATCAGTTGGCCCGTGGCTACGTTCTGAGACAAGTTTCCTTGCTATGATCGACATCGAGATTAACTGCCTAATTAATGCTAATTAAGGTCGTTCTTAAGTGGCCTTTGCACCCGAAATGACGTTCTGATGTTCGATATACGTGCTCAACAAATAATTATCTGCCATAAGACAGCGAAAACACGCTTGTGTATTAAAGTGGAGATTAAGACAAATGATTTGCCGGGCTTGTCCCATTCTGACCGTTGACCATTTCGTACTAGTGAGGCTACAGGAGGGCTTCAGGTTTTGAAAGAGTGGTTTGTAACACGCGGTCACATTTAGGTCTTACCTAGTCTAGGTGATTGAGAGTCTGAAAGAACTGCTGGACTATAATCATTCTTTGTTGTATCTGGGTTTGGATCAATATTATATAAGTATTATTAGTTAATCTGTAGCAACTTATATATATACATTGTCGGATTGAGTGGCAGAGATGCTTCGCAGCATGCTTCCTGCTTTCAATCCCCCAATGCCTTCTACGCCTGCCTTTAGGCAGGACCCCCTCCTCTGAATGTTCCGCTAACGCTAGGGTTTTTTCGGTTTTCCCACATCCATAAGTGGCTCCTGAATGTCCAGGTTTGTTCTATGAACATCATGTTGACCTGGGAGCAGGGGCTGTGAGCTCAGCTCTAGCCAATCGTGGTTGGCCATAAGCCGCCCGTCCCAGCTTTTGCTTCCTCCAGCAGTACACCTCATGTTCACGTGGGGTTAGCTCCCTTGGCTAACGCGACATCTAATCTTTCTGAGCACTAGAAAAAGATATCCTGTTGTGTGGTCAACCCAGTGAGCCGAACACCATGGAAGTTAATGCACGTAGAAACTCTGTGGGGCCTACGGGCGACCATTTGCATGATGTTACACAGGCGGTTGGATGGCCTGGTTGGTCATATGGCCGTCCATGCTGAAGCCATCTGGATAATGGAGGATCCGCTATGGATGGTACAGACCATTGAGCCATGTTTCTTGCCTCTCATTGCTCCACAGCTCCGTCTCATGGAGTATCCACAACTCAAGCCATGCCGGGCCTTATGGTTCAGTATGGGTTGCCTGACTTCTCCGGAGTTTCCAGCAACCAAACCTTAGTTAACCTGGTTTGATGGCTTCTCCGGAAGCAGGAAGACAAGTTCTGAGCGTGGCTAGTCCCATAATGCCAATGGCCGGTAGACGTTAAGCCAGGGATCCATGCCATCTTTGCAGTATATGGACCATATTGTGGACATGTTCCAATAGGCAGAGAATGCCTTTAAGTATAAATGTAAAGTCATGAAGCCCACCCACACATCCCCTGATGTGGCACGACGGTGCCGTATTGCTTTCGACCAGTTCGGAAAATACAGTGGTGTTTCTAAGCCATGCGCTTGGCTATGGCTGAAGATATGTGGCAGGGCTCCAAGTCTGACATATTGGGTCCTCTCTGCTCACATACTATGATAACAGTAGATACTTTTCTACGGGACTCTAAGGAGAATGTGCGAGATGCAATGTATGTACTCTTGCACTTCTCTCTACTGAGGCAAAGCGTGGTAGCAGCACTCCACCTCCCATGTACCATCACAAATTTCAATCCACAGAGGCAGACTGGATGCCATTGACCTCTCTCTGGACTGTTTATGGCGATCTGACACTAGATATTTCCGGACGAGGTGCAAATCGGTCCTTGACAACTTGAGCTTGTCCCAGGAACTAACCAATATGATGCTTCAAAGGTGCCAATGGTGAGGCCTGGCATCTTCTGGTGGGGTGTGGGTGTGTGACGTATGCTGTCACCTCCAAGATGTGGTAACTCTGGTGAACAACCAGAGTGTCCTGCTTGACTAATTTGCTGGGCTCTGGCGTGAACGCAGTCGTGCAGGGCCCCTTGGTCCTCGGATGCGGCTGCCTAGAGGTGGCTCTCTCAGGAGCGAATCTCCTGCACAGTCAAGGTCATCATAGAGCAGCAGTAAGGGAGAAGGCTCCGCAGCCACAGCCTGCCAGGCTGCCCGTGCCTTCGTGGCCTACATGGTACCGACAGGAGTTGATATGGTGCTTGGCATGGGAACCCTGCCCGAAGGTGCGGCTTCCACGAGGAACACAGTGATGCCAGATGCTTCGAGACAGTGCCGGTCTTGGTTGGTGTACTCGAAACTACCTACACATCCACAGGTGGAAGCAGTTAACACAGGACTGCTTAATCTTACAGTGGCATTCAGTGGGGTCCCATTCCAACCGGATACGCAATCTGCTGCTGTCGCTGGTTCCTATCTGGACTCCCATTCCAAAAGAGACAAGGGAGACAGGTCGATGAGTGTGTATTCAAGAGGAAATTCACTCCCTGATTTTGAAATAGGCAATTCAGCTCGCCCCGACATATTTACTGGCATTCTATTCAATCGCATTCCTGGTGATGAAGTACCCCTGTGGGTGGAAATCTATTCTCAGCTGAAAGCCACTCAACAATTCATTCATACACTGAATTTCAAAATGGAAACTGTAAAATCTGTGTTGACAGGGTTGAAAAAGGGAGTATGGATGGCAATCTGAAGGATGATTATTTCCATATTCCAATAGAGAAGAGTTGTCAACGGTACCTGAGATTCGCACTTCATGGCCATGAATTAAAGCTCCAGTTCCTGCTATTCGGTATTTCAGTGGCTACTCACGTCTTCAGTAGAGTGGTCCTTCTTATTACAGCATACCTTCGCAAGAGAATGTAGCAGTACACAAAGATACGGATGACTGTCTGTTAAAAGCACACAAGACAGAGTTTATCAGCCAATCTGGGCATAGTTGTCAAAGTTCTGACATATTTAGGCTGGATAATAAACTACAAGAAATCAGATCTTGTTCCAACTCAGAAAAGTGTATGGGCATGTTCTTCGATCTAGAAATAGGATACACCCGTGTGTTTATCCATCTCAGGAAAGAGTGTGCTACAATCCCTATGTCCTGATACAGGTATACTCGAGAAAGCTAGGTTTGATGGTCTCTCTTGAGCCTGTCATTCCACAGGCGGCCTTAAGAAGGCGACTAATACAGTTGCTTCTCATGACACAGTGGAACCAGAATACCAGCTCTCTGTACTCAAAAGTGTCATTCTTGGAACATCTTATTCACCACCTTCAATGTTTGCAGGAAACGAGAAATTTCCTTGTGCGGGGCGATTCTGCCTCCTTCCCACCCTCAAATCACGGTACATAATGATGATTCGATTGAGTGATAGGGAGATTGCCTGCACGATTAAACGATATCAGGGTTTTGGTGTCTGGATTAGACTCAAGAAGAGGTAAAGCATAGACGTCATAATCAGCTAAGTGGCGTATAGGATGAAGGCATAATCATTACGTCATAAAAGATGCTAATTGACCCATCTGTAACTCCTACTAACCGACATGTAGTACGAATTGTACGTCTCTACTAATTAATAAACATGCTTTTGAATATTTTGAAATATTTTTAGTTCCAAAATATTCAATAGCTTACCTGTACAGTTTGTTGGAAATTAATATTCAAGGAGTTCAGAAATCAATCAATCCCAACACGAGCGAGGTGTGGGTGTAGATTAGCCAGAGATGGGCGGGGCATAGTTAAAACCGAAAGGTCCATTAAAGGTGGTTAATGATATATTTATAAAAACAGTGCTCCCACCAAATAAACAGCTATCTAATACAATATCCGGCCAGTTATAATTGAACAATATAGATTATTTACAAGTCTTGTCAATGCCAATAGGCATACATAAAGCATGCCATTAAGGACCATGGGCAGACGACAGTGTTCTTTGTGTGTACAGGGAATATAGCAAAGTGCCGGTTAAGTTGATCTTGTATGCTCAGATAAACAGCGAATATATATTAGTTATGCTGCATTGCACTCGCTCTATATAACAATTAATCTGCATGTTGTTTGCGGGGATTGGGATTATCCCTAATCCTGCCCTTTGGGTTGTAATTGCACCCCATGCATATATTTTATTCGATATTTCTTTATATATTTCCATTGCGATTCTTTGCTTTTATGACATTGTTCCTATACATATTTTACCATTTCAACACAAATATCTACTCCGCACATGATGGGAATTTAGGTGTACTAGAATAATACACACGGGGTACACTTACACCCCATTAAAAATATGTCATTTCGGATTTGCTAGCCATATAATATTTTGCAATGAATTAAATTGTCTTTTTCTTCTATTTTATTGCAGATTGTGAACAACTTATATGTGCTCTGAAATAAAACTCATCCTAGATGGCAGCAAAGCAGGCTAAATACACACTGGAGGAAACTCTTAGACCACTTACTGAAGACAGTGATGGGCCCTCTGACTTTTCTGCAAACGAAAGCGACAGTAATGATGATTATCTGCCTAGCATTGACTCTCTATCTGAAGAAGATCATTTATCTGAACTTTCTAGTGATGAAGATGTGCCTATTCCACTAGATTCCGACTCACAACAGACTGACAGACATATTTCCAGTGACCGGTAACTAGGTGAACAAAGGCGGATTCTGGTAGAATATGACTGACAAGCAGATACTGGTGAATCGGTTCAACAACCAATCGCTCAACCCAGCAGTCGTGGCAGATCTCGAGGTCGCTGGTGCCGTGGACAATCGCATGGCCGCAGCCGTGGTAGAGGACTATATCAAATTCCAGAACAAGCAACTGTAACTCAAAACCGAGACGAAGCTCTACATAACAGGGCGGTAAATATGATTGGAAGAAATGGAAAAGTTTGGTCAACACAGGTTCCAACTCAGCATAGAAGACGGCTTCATGATATAATTCGTCAATAGCCTGGCACCACAGCAGAAGGGCGCAAGGAAACAATTCTTGAAGTGTTTGTGCTATACCTGACAAATGATATTGTATCCATTGTCATACGTGAAACTAACAGAGAGGGCGAACGTGTGTACAGAGAATTGAACGACGCCCATCCTGACCGCCAGAAAACATGGAAGCATATAACTAGAGTTGAAATGCTTGCATTTCTTGACCTTCCAATGTTATCTGGCATTTATCGCGGAAACCACGAACCACTTGAAGAGCTATGGTCTTCTAAAACTGGCAGACTCATCTTTCTTGCTACTATGCGTCTGAAACGATTTCAGTGCATCTTGCGTTTTCTCCGGTTTAATAATAAAAACACACGAGCAGAGAGAATAGCAACAGTCAAGCTTATACCATGTTTATCACACAAGTGCGCACGTTTTATGTACCTGGTGCTGATGTAACAGTAGATGAGCAGTTGGTGCCATTCCGTGGGCGCTGTCCGTTTCGACAGTATATACCCAGCAAACCAGCGAAGTATGGTATCAAGATATGGTGGGCGTGTGGTGCCAGTACATCCTATCCATTGGATGGTGACATTTACCTAAGCCGACAACCGGGACAACAGCGAGAACAAAGTCAAGGTGCCAATGTTGTGAAATCATTAATCGGTCCATGGTACAAGAGTGGTAGGAATGTTGTAGGTGATAATCTTTTAACTAGTGTGCCTCTTGTTGATGAACTCTTGGGAGAGGGGCTGACATATGTAGGAGCTGTGCGAAATAATAAGCCAGATCTCCCACCAGCTATTATGGGCTGGAAATAGAGATGAGCATTCAACTGTGCTCGGTTTCAGTGACCAACTCACTCTTGCATCATATGTCCCCAAGAAAGGCAAGGCTGTTATCCTGTTGTCTTCTATGCATTACAATACTGCGGTTGTTGGTGACTTGCAAAAACATGATATGATCATTCATTATAATAAGACCAAGAGCGGTGTTGATAATACGGATCATCTTGCAAGTGTTCTAACATGTCATCGCAAAATCAACAGATGGCCAGTTGTTATATTTTTCAACATCATAGACATTTCCGGCATAGCTGCTCTTATTGCCTGGCTTTGCAATAACCCTACCTGGCACAGAGAGGCACAAAAGGCGCAGACGACGCAAGTTTCTTATAGAATTTGGACATGAACTAGTATCGGGCTTGATTCAGGAAAGGGTCCGAGCATCCAACACCTTAAGTAAGCCAAGCAAGGATGCTTTGTGCCTGTTGGGATTTCTTCCAAATGTGCAGATTGACATACAGAACAGCTTAACGGCCAAACAGGGAAGATGCCATATTTGTCCACGAATTGTTGATAGAAAAATTCGAACACGCTGTGATGTGTGTCAAGATTTCGGTTGCGCTGACCATAGTACCAGTACCCTACTCTGTGAGAACTATATTTAATTCAAATGCCTGGTAAAACACAGATTCGTGAACTTATGACTAATTAAAACCCAAAAAGCACTATTAGCATGACTCTTATTTAATTTTTATGATTCCAATGTTGGTATCCCTAGCAAACTGTGATTAAGCTTACTTTCTTTGGGGTGCAAATACATCCCAAAACCAATGATAATATGTGTCTAAGGCAATAAATCTGGTAATTATACTGAAGGGAACTACGTAAACATATTTGCAAATTATCTAGTTACAAGTCTGTGTTTTTTAATTAATGGTTATATGTCTGTTGTAACAGAAGGTAATTGATGTGTTTCCTGTGGGGTGCAAGCACACCCCAGAAATATGTATTTAAATGAGTTTTTGACATTTATATACAAGTAAACATTAAATCATACTGAGTTATATACATGCGTAATTCGAGTTTATTATACAGACAATGCTAGATTCCATGTTTATTTTTAGAGTTAGGTAACTTTGTATGGGACAGTTAAGCACAATTTACTAGCATGTGGGGTGTAAACACACCCCAGACCTAATTATCACAAACATATATTTTAGAGATATAGGATACATCCAGTGATAATAAATATTGACGGGTAGTCACATTCTATCTCTATAAACCATACAATGACCAGATAGTGTAGAAATACATGAAAGTATCAGCAAAATGGCTGAATTTTTAATTTCTTATCGATAAAATATTTCGTTTGTTTGTAACCATGGAAACAATATGAAAGTGTTTACTAGACGAATCTGTTGTGTAATTCCCACACGATAGCCAGGAAAAATAAATGCGTATTAATTATAATAACATTTCTTTATATATGTGGTGGTTATTCTTGTTTTAGAATCACCGGGGAGTGCACACACACCATAGGTCTGAATTAGTTAATTTTACAGTAGGACATGATGAAGGTTAAGCATGCATTATTTGTTAACAACATTATTTACAAAGGCAATTTAGAGATTGCAGACCATCGCTTTCCCGTTTTTGTAACATTGTAACAAGGTTCCGGATTTTTTGGATTTTTAAAATTTTTTCGGACAGACACGGACACTGACACACACCGGCACACACATGCATGCATACATGGACGCCCACACGCATTTCCGCACACATGCAGGAATGCACGCACACATGTACGCATGCAGGCACGGACTCGCGTATGCATGCATGTGCACACACATGTGCATGGATAGACACGTATGCATAGACACATACACAGACATATGGATGGATGGATGGACAGACAGACGGATGGATGGATGGACGGACGGACGGGCAGATGGGTGGATGGATGGATGGACATCCGTTTGGATCGACATACACTGAGATGGACAAATGGATGGATGGATGGACGGATGGATGGACAGACGGAAATGTGCATGCGCACATGCACGCTTGCACGCACGCACGCACGCACGCACACACATGCACACACGCGTACGCGCACACACACACACCACATACATGCACATGCACACACACCATATACACGCACACATATACGCACGCACGCACGCACATACGCACACACACCACATACACCTACACATACACATATACACACACATACACAAACACACACACGCGCATGTGCACAGCCATACACACACAGACACACAAACACGCACGCATGCACAGATGCACTCAGACTTGCACTCATGCACGCGCACTCGCACACACACACCCGCCCACCCCCACGCACACACGCATACATGCACGCTCATGAATGCTCGTGCACATGCACATGCATTCACGCGTGCATAGACGTATGCACATGCATGTACACACGCACACATGAACACACATGCACAAATATACACTCACTCACACACGCACAGACATATACACGCATATTCACACACACGCGCACACGCACATAACGCATGCAGGCATGCACGCACGCGCACATGCACGCACGCGCACATGCATGCACGCACGCATGTGCGCAAAAATACACACAGTATGAGCCAAAGCCTGTGATTGGTCCATTTTAGTTACCTTCATATCATACTATTTCTCATGTCTAATTATCTAGCATGTACGCATGCGTAGACGTATGCACGTGCATGTACGCACACACACACACACACACACACACACACACACACACACACACACACACACACACACACACACACACACACACACACACACACTTACACGCACGCACGCACGCACGCACGCACGCACGCACGCACGCACGCAGGCACGCACGCACGCACGCACGCACGCACGCACGCACGCACGCACGCACGCACGCACGCACGCACGCACGCACACACACACATATATACACACACACACGCACACGCAAATAACGCATGCACGCGCACACACACACACGTGTGCGCACGTGTGCGCACGCCCACAAGGATAAATACACAGAGTACGATCCAAAGCATGTGATTGGTCTATTTTAGTTACCTTGATATCATACTGGTTCTAATGTCTCTATAATAAGAAAATATGCAATATTGATATATTAGTGCATTTCTATGAACTCAAATGTTATGTATTTCAGAGCACTGATACATTTAAATATTAATTGTATTCCATTATCTTCCCTCTTTGTTACAGGATCATCACATGATCACAGTTCATCAGGAAGTGATCACAGTTCATCATCAAGCGAGGAGAATGATATAGCCAAAAGGGGTATGTCATCTAATAGTTCACTGCTAAGATGATCTTCTTTCATTTGTTAAAATTATATATATAATATAGCATGTAGAATGTGTTGATTTGGACATGTTGATATGAGCGACCTAGACTGATTGCCAGGCACAACTATTTTACATTCAATCTCACTTTGACCGTCCTTTGTCTGATTATGTTTCAAACTTTCTAAACTAATTACTTATACTGAACAACATACTACTAGATTGGGAAAATATTATAGTGAAAACTTAATTTGATAGCTTCAAATATTTAGAGGCATGCATGCTCACTCACATGTATGCACACATGCACGCATACGCGGTTGCTCACATATGTGCACATAATGGCACAAACACTGATGCATGCATTCATACACATGCGCGTGCACACACACATGCGCGCGCGTACACGCACGCACGCACGCACACACACACACACACATACCACATACACACACGCGCACGCACGCGCACCCACGCACACACACATGTACAAATGTACTCTGGCATGCACGCACGCACGCACCCTCGCAGCAACTCCCCCACCCCCCACCACACTCCCGCAAACACACACACCCCGCCCACACACGCACGCATACACAGTATGATCCAAAGCCTGCGATTGGTCTATTTTAGTTACCTTGATAGCATACTGGTTCTCATGTCTAATTCTCTATAATAAGAAAATATGCAATATTGATATATTAGTGCATTTCTATGAACTCAAATGTTATGTATTTCCGAGCACTGATACATTTAAATATTAATTGTACTCCATTATCTTCCCTCTTTGTTACAGGATCATCACATGATCACAGTTCATCAGCAAGTGATCACAGTTCATCATCAAGCGAGGAGAATGATATAGACAAACGGGGTATGTCATCTAATAGTTCACTGCTAAGATGATCTTCTTTCATTTGTTAATATTGTATTTACATAATATAGCATGTAGAATGTGTTGATTTGGACATGTTGATATGAGCGGCATAGACTGATTGCCAGGCACAACTATTTTTACATTCAATCTTACTTTGACCGTCCTTTGTCCGATTATGTTTCAAACTTTCTAAACTAATTGCTGATACTGAACAACATACTACTAGATTGGGAAAATATTATAGTGAAAACTTAATTTGATAGCTTCAAATATTTAGATGCATGCATGCTCACTCACATGTATGTACACATGCACGCATACGCGCTTTGCTCACATATGTGCACATAATGACACAAACACTCATGCATGCATTCATACACATGCGCGTGCAGGCACACATGCGCGCGCGTACACGCACGCACGCACACACACACACACACACACACACACACAAAAACACACACACACACACACACACACACACACACACACACACACACACCACATACACAGATACACACACCACATACACACACGCGCACGCACGCGCACCCACGCACACACACACACATGTACAAATGTACTCTGGCATGCACGCACGCACGCACCCTCGCAGCAACTCCCCCACCCCCACCCCACTCCCGCAGACACACACCCCGCCCACACACGCACGCACACACACACACACACACACACACACACACACACCACATACACAGATACACACACCACATACACACACGCGCGCGCGCCCACGCACACACACATGTACAAATGTACTCTGGCATGCACGCACGCACGCACCCTCGGAGCAACTCCCCCACCCCCACCCCACTCCCGCAGACACACACCCCGCCCACACACGCACGCACACACAGTATGATCCAAAGCCTGTGATTGGTCTATTTTAGTTACATTGATAGCATACTGGTTCACATGTCTAATTCTCTATAATAAGAAAATATGCAATATTGATATATTAGTGCATTTCTATGAACTCAAATGTTATGTATTTCCGAGCACTGATACATTTAAATATTAATTGTACTCCATTATCTTCCCTGTTTGTTACAGGATCATCACATGATCACAGTTCATCATCAAGCGAGGAGAATGATATAGACAAACGGGGTATGTCATCTAATAGTTCACTGCTAAGATGATCTTTCATTTGTTAATATTGTATTTACATAATATAGCATGTAGAAGGTGTTGATTTGGACATGTTGATATGAGCGGCATAGACTGATTGCCAGGCACAACTATTTTTACATTCAATCTTACTTTGACCGTCCTTTGTCTGATTATGTTTCAAACTTTCTAAACTAATTACTGATACTGAACAACATACTACTAGATTGGGAAAATATTATAGTGAAAACTTAATTTGATAGCTTCAAATATTTAGATGCATGCATGCTCACTCACATGTATGTACACATGCAAGCATACGCGCTTTGCTCACATATGTGCACATAATGGCACAAACACTCATGCATGCATTCATACACATGCGCGTGCACACACGCATGCTTGCGCGTACACGCACGCACGCACACATACGCGCACACACACACAAAACACACACACACACACACACACACACACACACATACACACACACACACACACACACACACACACACACACACACACACACACACACACCACATACACAGATACACACACCACATACACACACGCGCACGCACGCGCACCCACGCACACATACATGTACAAATGTACTCTGGCATGCACGCACGCACGCACCCTCGCAGCAACTCCCCCACCGCCACCCCACTCCAGCAGACACACACCCCGCCCACACACGCACGCACACACAGTATGATCCAAAGCCTGTGATTGGTCTATTTTAGTTACCTTGATAGCATACTGGTTCTCATGTCTAATTCTCTATAATAAGAAAATATGCAATATTGATATATTAGTGCATTTCTATGAACTCAAATGTTATGTATTTCCGAGCACTGATACATTTAAATATTAATTGTACTCCATTATCTTCCCTGTTTGTTAGAGGATCATTACGTGACCACAGTTCATCATCAAGCGAGGACAATGATATAGACAAACGGGGTATGTCATCTAATAGTTCACTGCTAAGATGATCTTTCATTTGTTAATATTGTATTTACATAATATAGCATGTAGAATGTGTTGATTTGGACATGTTGATATGAGCGGCATAGACCGATTGCCAGGCACAACTATTTTAACATTCAATCTTACTTTGGCTGTCCTTTGTCTGATTATGTTTCAAACTTTCTAAACTAATTACTTATACTGGACAACATACTGCTAGATTTGGAAAATATTATAGTGAAAACTTGATTTGGTAGCTTCAAATATGTAGATGCATGCATGCTCACTCACATGTGTGTACACATGCACGCATATACGCTTACTCACATATAAAAGCACAAACACTCATATTCATACACATGCGCGTGCACACACACACATACACACACACACACACACACACGCACGCACGCACGCACGCACGCACGCAGCACACATGTAGTCAATGGGCTCGCTGGACGCTATTGTTATGCAAATGAGCTCTTGACCTATTTAAATATTGCGTTCTGATTGGTTGTCCTGTATGAGCGTGTATACGTTATTGTTATAAATGAGCTGGTAGACGCTATTGTTCTAAATGAGTGGCGGGTACACGCTATTGTTTAAAAGTGTAGGGTGTATGCTATTGTTCTAAATGGTCGTCTGTACGCTATTTAAATGACACATGCTAGTTAATGCATAATTAGATTAATGTGGTTTAAAAAAAAAAAAGGTGTTGTCATGTGCAACTCTGTGTAATGATGAACGTGTTCTGTCTGAACGATGAATGCATAGTTTAACATATTAATTAGGTGTGCGTCGCCTCACCCACCCACCCTCTCGTAGATAAAAAGTAGCATATTTTGTGAATTGTAACTTCCTATGTCATTGAACAGCGCTTTATAATGAACGCCTGCATGGACAATGGCATGGTCACTTATGAATTGTTCATGCAGGTGATCGCTTGTATCTGGTGAATATTTTGTAACTAGCATGAATTGTAGCTTCCTATGTCAAATTATTATCAAAATATATTCATTCCTTGGTTGTGTATCTGTCGAATATTTTGAAAATAGCACGAATTAAAACTTCCTATGTCAAATTAGTATTAAAAAATATTCGCTTAGCCTCCCATTGCGCCATAACTTAGGTTTGGAAAATCAAAAACGTTAAAATATAGTTCATTCTTTAGTTGTATATCTGTTGAATATTTTGAGACTAACGCGAATTGTAACTTCCTATGTCAAATTAGTATTAAAAAAATATTCACTTAAACTACCATTGCGCCATCCATGATTTAGGTTTGAAAAAATCGTAAAAATGTTAAAATATAGTTCATTCTTTTGTTGTGTATATGTTGAATATTTTGAAACTAACGCGAATTGTAACTTCGTATGTCAAATTAGTATCAAAAAATATTCGCCTAAACTACCGTTGCACCACGATTTAAGTTTGAAAAAATCATAAAAATGTTAAAATATAGTTCATTCCTTAGTTGTATATCAGTTAAATATTTTGAAACTATCGCGAATTGTAACTTCCTATGTCAAATTAGTATAAAAAAATTCGCTTAAACTACCATTGCGCCATGATTTAGGTTTGGAAAAATTGTAACAATGTTAAAATATAGTTCCTTACTTAGGTGTATATCTGATGAATATTTTGAAACTGGCATGAATTGTAGATTCCTATGTCAAATTAGTATCAACTACCATTATGCCACGATTTAGGTTTGAATAAAAAGTTAAAAAAAGTAAAAATATAGTTAATGTGTAATTTTTCGAGTGTTAATGAATTCGTCAATAGCATTCATCACATGGTTATTGAACAGTTTACCCTGCACATTTTAAAGATTAGCGCACGGCGGTCACTTATGAACAATAGCGTGCAGCACCGACTTAGAGAACAATAGCGCACAGCCTGCACTAGCTCTGATTTGCACCGGTTGTGATGAACACTAGCGGTCACCTACATGAACATTAGCGTCCATCGTCCACCTGCCTGAACAAAATTGTCACATTATATTAATTTTATTTAATATAATTTAATTTATAAGACAATGACAAATTCCAGCCAACTAGTTTCAAAATATTTAATAACTTATATGAATATATTTATATTCATTTATTAATTTATTTTAATTTATACGGCATCAACATCTTTCAGTCAAATTAGTTTCATCAACTTATATGAATA
This sequence comes from Chaetoderma sp. LZ-2023a, assembly GCA_034401795.1. Taxonomy (NCBI): domain Eukaryota; kingdom Metazoa; phylum Mollusca; class Caudofoveata; order Chaetodermatida; family Chaetodermatidae; genus Chaetoderma; species Chaetoderma sp. LZ-2023a. The sequence continues at coordinate 61,960,334 of CM067368.1, forward strand.
TATTTAATTTTTATTTATTAGTTTATATTTATTAATTTATATTTAATTTAATTAAATTTATACGGCATCATCAACTTCTAGTCAAATTAGTTTCAATAAATATTTTATTTAATAATAAAATTATATATTATTTAAAGCCAAATAAAAATGATAAAAATGTGTAGCAGTTGTTCCAGGTGTAATTTTCAAATATTCCTCCATGACATTTTATGACTTTAAAGTTATATGGTATGAAATTCAAATAGCGAAATTCAGCTAAACATGGTGAAATACTCGCTAAATAATAGAAAACTCTATAACATTCAATGTATAGAGTATAAATAATATATGCATAGTACATATATTTAAGGAGATATAGGCTTTTAAAGGTAAACGCTATAAATTCTATCAGTAAACCAGTGTAACTCAGTTAAACTCAGACACTACTCTAATGAATGAATCTTAATTAATTTAGGATCGTTAAAGCTTTGTGACAAAGTAATTTATTCGCCTCTCTATTTAAGTGAAGTATTATCATTTCAAATACATGCCGTAATATTTCATGTTTATTTGAGTGCCTTTTTTTAATTGTCTCTTAATTGAGTTACCATTCAGATTGTCAGACATAACAAATCTGTCATGGAATGTAATTGATTAAATGCGCGTACCCACTCTACAGTGGTGTATTATTTGCCACACGCACATTAGAGGCACAATTATTTATTCATTCACAGTCAATTCGTCAACATTGACTTCGCCTAATTAAGCATCAATTGCAAAGAATGTACTTTTGCTTAAGCATACCATTTATATCAAAGAGTTACTATTCATTGCGCATATATGAAAAACACAAGGCGTTGTGCAAATTACTGTTGACTTTTTTTAAGTTGATTAATATATCAGATGCAATGTTCTTCAATATTTGTTTATCGTGTACCAGATGAAAGTTTGCATAATTCTGTATGAATAAATTAGCTAACGATTTTACTATACATACTAGGAAATTGTCATTCTTGATCATACATGCTTTCACTCACCATGACTAGCAACACTACATTTGCATCAGCCTCGTGCTTGGTTGATAATGCATGCGAATTTGCACATATAATTCGTGCCCCTATGATATACATGCGTTCATTATGTCCCTGTGTACATTCATGTGCGTACATACGTGGTGTGTGCGTGCGTGCGTGCGTGCATGCGTGTGTGCGTGCACGCGTGTGTGTGTGTGTGTGTGTGTGTGTGTGTGTGCCCCGGTATGCATGCCCTGCAGGCCACGTGATTTTCAAATCATCGTCTAGAGCGAAGTACAGTGATATATAGGTAAACTTAGCGATGTTGTATGTATAATATTATATAGACAATAATCATGTATCTAGCATATTTAAGAAGATAATATGTCTTTAAAGATAGATGGTATCAGCCGTTTAGTGTTTTTTAAAAATTGTTTACAGAAATTATGGTGTTAATCTGTGTACAGATATATTGTAACTCCTGTCAAAAATGAATGAATTTGTTTAATAACAATAGCACTTATACACGCACGTGGTGAAGGAATAGCGACGTGTACAGACATGTTGTAGCTCTGTGTATGACCTTTCATAAATGTATTACGTGCGTATGTCTGTTCATATGTATGCACTTACGTGTACATGTGTGCGTATGTTTTTATATGTATGTGAGTTCCTATGGGTATGTGCTATTATGATGTATAAAACATAATTTTAAGATTTTGTGCAGGCGTGTGTGTGCACCTGTATGCGTGCCATGTGTGTACATACGTGGTATGCATGCACACGCATATTGGAAGGGGAAAAAAGGGATATGGCCATCGTAGTTTTGTTCATCAGCCCAGCGTTGGTCCAATGTAGGCAATATGTTATTAGGTCGACGTTGAGCCAACAGACATAAATCTATGAAGATATTTAAAATATCACCCCAGAGGGCATAATTTATCAATTTAAAAATTAAAAGGTGAATATTACGTCAATTTTGTTTGATTTTTCTGTGAAATTTCCAATGCTGGCCCAACATTGGCCCGACGTTAGCAAACCCATAATACATCCAATGCAAGTCCAAAGTTGGGGCGACATTGTAATGACAAATGCTATTTTCCTACCTGTTGCCAACGGTAGCCCAGCATCTACATATTATCTGGTTAGTTTCAAAATATTCAACTGAATCTTTATTAAAGAGTAAAGACACAATTCGTACATCAATGCATAGTCCATCTTCAATTGATGTACTTATCTACGTCATTAATTCTATACTTCAGGGAGTTAATTATGACGTCATATGATTGAAGTATAGGTCAATTTGTGACCATAGTCAGGTTATGAAAATGGATTTAAGATGAATAATAATGATACCCAATGTATGTTTAAAGCTAAATGGTAACTACACAGTTAGCCATTTGAATATTTTGTAACTAATTTGACTGGGTGGAGCAACAGCTCTCAGACAAAGTATTTTCATTAAAAATATAAATTCATCAACGATATACAATTCATGCATTCATTTACTATCGTCATGGTGGAGTTATACCGCGTACTGATTGTGACGTCACCTCACTAGTTGAGGTGATTGATTATGACATCAGCTACTTGAGTGACAGATATTTTTCTTACGACATACAGACTCATTAATGAGTTAACAGATTTCCAAAATACAATGACCATAGTTAGGTTATGAAAAGGAATTAAAAATGAATATTAATAATACCTAATGTATTTTTAAAGCTAAATCGTTGATGACTTGTTGGTAACTATGCAGCTAGCCAGTTGAATATTTTGAAACTAATTTGACTGGATGGGATAACGGCTCTCAGACAAATTATTCTCATTTTAAAATATAAATTCATCAAAGACATACAATTCACGCAGTTCATTTACTGTCGTTAGGTAGGAGTTATACATCATATTGATTGTGACAGCACTTCACTAGTGAGGTAATTGGTTATTACTTCAGATACTTGAGTGACAGATCAGTTTCCTCCATACAAGTCAAAAATACAAAATTATACATGCCTCTGCTATGCACTTAAAAATAACGAATAACAATCCGTAGATTGAACAAATGTAATGACACATTGATATATGCCAGTATGCGCTTGTAATAAACGTGATTTCGTATGTATGTCTACGTACATGTATGTGCTTTTGATGAGTGCATGGTTTTTTAAAATGTGAGTTCATATGTATGCGTATGCACGAATGTATGTGTATGTATGTGCATACATATGCACAGTCCTTTCATGAGTGTATTACACGCATGCGTGCATGTGTATATACGTTTCATAAGTGTATTACACACTTTTTTCGTATGTATGCAATTATGCGCGTAATAAATGTGATTGTTTGTTTAAAGCATAATTTTTTAATTTGCTGATCCTTAAAAAAGGACCTGATGATATTGGTTTTAGTGCATTTGTGGATCTCATCTGTGTTTTCGGTTTTCAACGCACCAAATACATATGCAACATTCGTTTTTCAGTTGGTATTGCATATGTACTAATGTGTTATAACTCCTTAGATTCGGATAGGTATTCTGCCTCCTGGTTCCTAATCTCAAGCATTACAACACATGTAGGTGGCTGTATTGCTACAGCGCGATAACCGTTCCATTCGATACACCTGCAATGTATCGGAGTGGAATTTGCTGTGCACCATGATCACACATTTGAGAGCTCATTCTAATGCAGATAATGATAGATAAATTGAATTTTTAACATTCTCCTTTTTATAACTTACCATGTCAAACAACACGCGCCAAAATGTTCAAACAGTTTTGTCTAGAGTGTTGCTTTATAGCAGGCAAATGATGATTAATGGGTGTGTCGCGTGAATATGCATACGCATTGCAGCCACTCGATGGAACGAATTATGCATTCGACTTGCATAACTGTACCTATTACAAATTTGGTTTGTTCAAAAAGAATAAATTAAATGCACACCTATAATGTTTGTTCAAAACAGTTATTAATTATACATAAAGAATAAAGTAGACACGCGGACCAAATGTTTTCAAAACAGTTTGATTGTTTTATTTTTATAGTAGAAAAATGCACGCGTGACTATACATACAAATGTGTGCGTATGTCGAGTAGTTGATGATAGAATCTGTCATTCCAACATATGTTGACAATGCATGGTAGTCACATTTAATTGTTTGATACCGCAAACGTTTCAGTACAGTTTGTTTTGTGTGCAAACGTATTTGTTACATACGCGTGTATGCATATGGCAATCACTTGATGGTAGAATCTGCCATAACATCAGATGGTGTCAATACTGGGTAGTTACAGTGTATTGTTTTATACCATTATATGAAAGCTATTATGCGTAATGACTTATAATTTACTAGAAACATCTTGCAGTGAGCATGTTTTAATCTTTATTTCTTATATATATATATATATATATATATATATATATATATATATATATATATATATATATATATATATATATCGACGATTATGTTTTTACACACGTGTCTAGGCTGTTGTGTAATCAAATACGCGTATACTGTGACTCAAGATGGTAGGCTACGTGCCACCCGGTAGCAGGTTCCGTGATACATATTGGGTTCAACCATGGCTGGTTATGTTCATCTGAACGGCTAAGGGCTACCACGATATGACTGCATGTCATTATTGTAGCATTTTTTACCATAAATATTACCCGGCAGCTTTACTGATGCTGTAGGAATAATCATAAATGATTGATGTGTGCAGCGTGTGCCTTTTAGAGATGTCATATTCGCGATATCGCTTTATAATACTGTGTCATATGAAGAGGATGTCGTATAATTGCAATGGGTTAGTAGAGGGGGTAATGGTGTGGGTGCATGATGGAGAGGAATAATAGTGGTGTGAGCGCTTGTCACGATGAATTGTAGTTATGTGTTAGCACTTGATTATTTGAGTGCACTCGCATACATAAAACACATTCTGGTGAACAAATGATATAAGAATGGTATTTGGCCAATTTTATTTTTGGACTTCTTGGTAGATTAGTAAGATATAGAAATGTCCCCATATGCCTTGTAAAGAGGTATGTGTCTAAATTCATTCATTCATTCCTTCATTCATTCAGTAGTTTTATGCGTTTTCCATCCACATATACAGCGACTTGGCCATCACGTTTTTGTTATTTGTTAAGAATACTACCACTAATAATATTAATTATATTATGTTATACTGTTTAGTAGTTTGAAGTCTAATATGAATTGCTTACCTCAATTTTGATATAACGATAATAATATAAATATTAATTAGACACCCACCCACTATGTATATGCCGCCAATGGTTGACTCTTTACTCATATATTGTACATTAAGTCTAGTAGTTGAGGTACCCAGAGTTATCAGAATTCATTATTAGGCAGCATGCTATGTGTTGGTTCAGTACTACAGGGTTGTATGTGTCAACGCAGAGTAACGCTTTGAAAACTTTGCATGTAGGGTGATGGCATGATCAATTTCGTCATTAATGGTGAAATTTAGTATGTCATAAATGCTTAATAGTCCGTCTAGTTGTACGACATAATCTGCAGAATATTCGCAAACTAATCTGACAAAAAGAGTGCTCTAACATAGAAAATCGCCAACTGCTTCCAGACAAATTCGTTAAAATATTCAACACAATATTTTGATAGTTGCACACGTCTTAGTTATATATATATATGTGAAAGATATGCTATTAAGCGTGTACACACACACAATCATATCGCCCACCACAGATATAACCTCATACTTCCAAACTATAATATAACATACTGCTTCGAATTTGAGTATAATCTTTATGACTTAGACAATAGTAGTTTTGCCATTCGAATTATATTCAAATTTGTAACTGTATTTTTTCATTCGGCTTTGAAAATGTGTTAAGTTATTTATGAGCTGAGACAGCTGTTCCAATAATCTGAATGGAGCATTTTTCAGTAATATATATATATATATATATATATATATATATATATATATATATATATATATATATATATATATATATATATGCTATTCAAGAGCTTTTTCTGTATATAATCCTGATACTATTAGTATGAAGGCAGTCATTTCATATGTGAATTTTCAAAAACTCATGTGAATTTTCAAAAAACAATTTTCTACATATAAAATATGTTTTTCAGAACATTTATGGTTAGGTAAAGTGTATCAGGGAAGATTATTATAAAGGAAATTATTTCATATGCGAATTTTCAAAAACATTATATATCAGTGGTGACCCTAACAGTAGTATGATGCCATGATATAACGTAATGAAGCATGGTCGAGTTTATGAGACATGACTAGCTGAAATGCAGAAATCCCCATATAATGCTCACTAATCTTTGAACCATTACTCCATCAATAATGCTTAGCACACTCACCAGTCATTATGTGGTAAAGATCAAAATGCCGATGGCGTGTGTTATTAAGTGTGGTGTGCTGTGCTTCAGACTGCATTTTGTCATGCATTTATGGAGACATCGCCGCAGTGCTCTATTCAGCAGCATTTCATACCGTGTTTTTGGTGAGTGTAATGCATGCAGATGTGGGGTTTTTTAAACACTACATTCCATCGCATATTGTCGATAGAGGGCGAGGGAGGGGTGCACCATTCAATGGCATGATTGACAACGAGTAAACAAATTAAATCATTTTAAAACCTTTATTAATACTGACATCGTAAACAACACAACATCAAACTGCGATACATCGATATGATACTAGTACACAACATCAAACTGCGATACATCGATATATTTACTAATACTGCAATATTAAGACAATATATTAATTAAAAGCAATGATATTATGGCGTTATCAGTTGTTTAACATATATTACATCTCTGATGCACCTAAGCCATGACGTCATACACAACCAGCACAAATCTGTAAAAAATTTGTTCCTGAAAATAACATAACGTGCTTAACCCTTAAATGGCGAAAACGTACATAGCCGTCCTCCTTAGCGGGCTAAATGAAGACCCATTTGTGGACCGAAAGAAGGCTAATTTTGAAAATTACCACTGGAATGACTGCCACAGGTATCTAAATTATGGTTATTTAAGTCTGATGAATATTTTGAAACTAATTTGACTGTGCGTTGACATAGGAAGCTACAAACTTGCATTCATGTTAGTTTCGTAATATTCAACAGCATAGCTATATAGTTAATAGACCACTAAGGAGGGCGGCTATGGCCGGTTTTGCCATTAAAGGGTTAAACAGGGATGCAGGAATGATAAACATCAACATATCTGGCAGAGACCAACACAACATCAAATCATCAACGCTGGATACAATATCTAGCTGGTTGGAGGGAATGAAATGCCCCTAATGGAGTTCCAGGCTAAGGAGTGGTCAACCACAAAGTACACTGCTACTTAATCAGGAAAACAGCTCTATGTGACAAGATATGAAAGGGGTTATAAGATGGATCGCAACACTGGAAATGTACAATTGTGCGAAGACCTTGTGTGCTTTGAGGAGGCAGATACTAGAATGGTTTTACAGCAACACACACTCAGGGGCACAAGAGCATGCAGTTAACTGCATGTCTATAGACTAACAATTTGTATTTGTTATATGTGATCAATAACAACGCAGAACGGCGTATGGTTTTACAATTAGCATAATTATAGATAAAGAATCAGATTCATAAAAAGAGAGAGTTACGGCAAACTGTTTATCACAGACATCTGTTTTTCGGAGACACCAGATGATGGTTCTTTCAAGTTGGTCATACGTCTAGCTCGCTTAGATAACACCACCTTGTGCTCTGAAAATGCTATTCACTATGGTAAATTGCTTTTGTTATATAAGCATGCGTCTTTAGTGACCACTCTTTGACTGCCCAGAAAGCGTCCCTTATAGACAAGTTTTACTGTACAGATAAAACTTATTTATAGTAATAGCCATACATTGGTACTTCGTAATAACGATAATTTTATTACACTAACTACAAACATCATCGATCTATGACTACTTTTGTTCCTAGTATAAATCATTTGATCGGTTGATTCATTGAAGTAAATGCCTGATATAAATGTCCTCATTTAGATCCATATTCCCAGTAATTGATGTGATTGATATCCCAATGGCGACAATTCTGGCTTCAAAAAGAGGCTATACATAGATATTTAATATCGATATGAATGATGAAAGAATCTAGAATATGTTTGAAACCAGGTTAACAACATATTTAGATTATTATTCATTATTTTAAGATGGAATTCCTTTTGATTACATACAAAAGCTGATATTCAGGCATTTAAATGTCGGTCATTATGAATTCAAGATGGTGGCCATAATTGACACTTTGAAAGTGGCAATAAGTCATTGTGGACTCCGCTAGGGTTGTACTTCGAGGTTCAACAATAAAACTGACGTCACACAGGGTGTCCCACTGGGTCGTATACAGCCAGGCTTCTACATGTCTTTATTATTAATAAATAGGGTTCGATCGATCCTAACACGTGAGAAGTGTGGTAGAGCTTAGCTAACAGATGGGTGGAGCATAGCTAAAACTGGAAAGGTCCATTGACTTACAATAGGCATATGCACTTTTTACTATATTATCTGACTAGTGATGTTATATGCATCTGAAATTTGGGAGTTTGCGAAAACTGATCTGCCTCAGACCTGCCAAATAAAATTTACAAAATTCCTTTGCACATGAAAAAGAATACATCAAATATTATGATCTATACTGAACTAGGAAAATTCCCCCATACACATAAAGATACAATGTAATATGATTCGGTTCTGGGGTGGCATAGGACTTAAAATCCTTGTCCCTCAAAGGTATATATAAGTAGACCACAGAATTACAAGATCCCACGAATTGGTGTACACATTACGTGCACAAGTAATGCACAGTGCGTAATGCACAGTGCACACCTTAAGACCTTTGTCGCCAACTAGCTAGAGGTCTTCACGCATAATAGAAACGTGTAATTGATTCACGATGATTGCACTCATATGGTAGATTTGTCAGTAATTCTACTCTCATTTAATGTAGAAATACAGATGAGAAATACCAAAAGTTTTGGACGTAGGGTTACATAAAATATTTTAGAAAATGTCTCGCTCATAATCTGTGTAATATATATTTGAGGGAAAATGCCTGGATAAACGTCGCCTGCTGCAGTAGTTTAAAGTAAATTATGCAGTAGCCATTGCACGTGATAAATTTCTTAATGTGATCATTTATGTATAGGCAATAAGACATGATTGATTACGTGTGAGTTCATGGTGAGTGATGATATAGAATATTTTGGAACTGAAATACTGATAATTTTTTGATAATTTGGTACATGGTCCTATACCCACAATATCACTTCCAATGGGTTTTACATAGTATAGTATGCTAGTATCTGATACATGAGTACATACATACCCATCTAGATGATAGCGATGCTGATACAGGTGGTAATGATAGTGAATAAAAATATGGAAGACTAACTTCTGTGTAAGGTCTACCTGTCATGGATTTCCAGAACAAAAATAAAAATAGAATATAGAGAATGATATGCAGGATTTCTGCCACATTCCGATGCTGGAATTCTGAGTGGTAACATAAAGGCATATGCAAAGTCATGTAACAAATCCATTTTACTAAACTACAAATAATAATAATAATGACATCAAAAAGTGTTTTTAAAGATTTTGTCATGTGCAATGTGAGTGTGCGTAAATTTGATATGTGGCTAGGAGGTGGGATGTTTATGCTGACTTCACGTTGTATCGTGTATAATTCTATATACTCTATATATATATACAATATTCTGACTACACTTATTTATATATTATTAATGTCTATATCAAAATAGGTCTATGTTCAGTCGCATCTCATCTGTTCACAAGAATGTTTAATGTGAGGGTCAAAGTCATATCTTGATAACGCTTAGCCATTCTACGAGTGAATGTTACCATGCCATGGTTGTCTCATTTCGAGATCGGAACCAGTTATCAATGTGGCCCATGTCTGGCAGTCTGTCACGCGGCCTGACTGTCTGTCACCTAATGTCAATTATCAACCATGACTACGCCAATGGGTCAGGGGCATGCGCCACGCAGGTACATACCCCGGTGGTCTAGGTATGTACCTCGGTATAGGTATAAGAATAACTGGATGCACTGGTCTCGGTATCCGAAATGCCCTTATAATCAAAACAATTTGTTGCTGTTGTTCGTCCACCATGCTGAAATATAGTTTATACATTTTAACATTACATTTTAATATGATTACGCCCTTCAGTTGTTCATGATTCTAAATTAGTCTTATAATGCGATTAATATAATGTATTAAAAATAGAATATAGCGAATGACATGTAGGATTTCTTCCACGTACCAATACTGGAATTCTGAGTGGTAACATAAGACGTATGCAAAGTCATGCAACAAATCCATTTTTCTGTACTACAAATAATAATATCGCTTGTCAATAAGTGCTTTAAACATTTTGTCGCATGTTCATCTGTCTGACACTCCAACTTCGTGTGTCGGTCTGTGTGCATAAGTGGCATCTGATTTTTACCCGATTGAACAAAATTAACTTCGACACAAGTGCTAAAGCAAACAGAGCCATAACATAGGCTGCATAATAATCCCATTAATGACTTCAGCACTTCAATCACGTGCATTGCACAAGCTGATTTTAAACATTTGCCCTCAGAAAACATTTATTGACATATACCGTTATGAGCGCGAAGAAAGTTTATAAATAACGGAAAATTGTAATAACTGGGCATTCATTCTATGACTTTAAGAATGGCTACATTTCGATGCGACCATTGGCGTACAATGAATGCAACCCCGATACATTGCGGGTGTATCAAGTAGAATAGATATAATGATGTAGTGGTATGGCAGCCAGTAAATATTATTATTACTGAAACTCGGAACCGAATGATCGAATACATTAAGGAACCGAATGAACGTAATCTTAATAAATTAATTCATAACCAATAACAGTTGAGAGATGAGTGTTGCGAATGCAAATGGTTTGTGAAGCTAGAGAGTTATATCAACGCACACAGAACGAGTAAACATTACAAAACAACATCAGGTCCTTTTTCAAGGGCCACCAAAATCTTAAAGTTATGTCTTTCTGCGCACTGGTCATCGTTTTAGTATAGCGTGGCTAGTTACTCTCACAGCACACATGCACGCACGAATACACATGTGCATATGGCACCAACGCCATGATAAATTAGTTACAAAATATTCAACGGTATGATTATTAAATAGTAAAAGACATATCTGGCTAGCTATCCTCACATCACACAGACACACACACACACACACACACACATGCACGCACGTACATATGCATGCACGCACCCACGCACGCATGCACGCACACATGCATGCACACGCGCACCCGCGCACGCATATGGCAACAACAGCGCCATGACAAATTAGTTTCAAATATTCAATGGTATGATTATTAAATAGTAAAAGACATGCCTGGCTAGCTATCCTTACATCACACACACATGAGCGCACGCACGCACGCACGCACGCACGCACGCACGCACGCACGCACGCACGCACGCACGCACGCACGCACGCACACACACACACACACACATGGCGACAACAGCGCACTGACAAATTAGTTTTAAAATATTCTTCAGCATAGTTATTATATAGTAAAAGACATGTATGGCTATCCTCACAGTGTGCACACAGGATAGCTCATGAATGAGCCCTGTTACACCCGCTCTGTAAAAAGGTTTATCGATTTTTTAACCCCTGCAGCGCTTTACTCGCATTAATCTTTTATTAACCTTGATACCCACCAGTCATTCCAGTGCTAATGTTTCAAAATAGAACTAGAGAATGATAGAACATGTACCGCATCGTTAATATTTCAAATAGGTATTCGCTACGCTAACTGGTCTGCATCATACCAGACGAGAGGTTTACCAGATGAGTAAACTAAATTATGTGTATGCTTTTTTTAATAGAAACCTGTAGAATACGGATCACCCATTTCATGCTAAATATTTGCTACCACTATCTTTTAATATGCTATGTCCTTAAATACATGAGATAAATGCTAGATATACGAATAATGATATTCGTCGGATATAATATAGTTCGTATAGATATTGCCCATGAATCTCTCAATATCACTGCATTAGCGTACCTATTAGACCCTACCATCCATTTTATGCACAAACAAATATGGTACCATTATCTTTTAAAACATTATATATCCTTAAATACACGAGATATACGCTAAATATATGTATAATGATATTCAGCAGATAATAAAGTTCCTATAGATATTACCCATGTATCTCTGAGTATCTCTGTGTTAGCACGCCTATTAGACCCTTCCAACCAATTTATGTAAAAAAATATTTGGAACCACTCTTTTTAATACGCTATGTCTAAATACATGAGATAAATGCAGGAATTACAAAAAGGAATAGTTCACACCATCGAGTGGTCCATATGCATAGTCACGCGCCATTAATCAGTAATGTGTATGCCTCAGAAACACTCGAGACAAACTGTTTGAACATTTTAGCGTGCATTGCCATAATTTTGGTGAGGTATTAAAGCGAATATCTAGGGTGACTTTGGTTCCCTAATCCATCTGCCATCTGCCCATCGATTTGAGTAAGGGAATCATTCTTCCGTCGCTTTTCTACAAAGGCAGTGACGTCGCGGACAATCTAGTAACTTACCTGGCATAACGATCTCACACCCATAGCGGAGAATCTTGCCCTACAATGGATGGATCCGATCTATCGCTCAAGTGTATGACGTCATAATCAATTACATCACAGGTAATCAGTATTCAAGTTGGCAGGGATGGTACATAAACTTGTCTAGTAATAACAGTTTATAAAATTATAAAACAAGGTGCTTAGAGACAATAGCCTGCCATGTACTATTGCGGCTTCATTTGAAATATTATATATTCGATTATTCTCTTGTATGTTATTTAGAGATGGTCACACTGTCGAGAAAAGGCTTGATGATATCCAGATACAAGAAACCATTATTATCTGCAACAAATGGGAGCTATGATACGAACCTGTAGAAATAACCTTATACGTTGTTTGTGGATCGATATTTGATTTGCGCGATGAATGCAGTCGTCTACTCACGACGGAATATATTTCGCCTGTGTCGATTTAATTAGACTATAATATATCAATCTAGGGACCAGCTAATCCAGATTACTGGGACGATACTGAAATAATATCGGGCCAATGCGGCTCGGTACCAGCCCAGTAACCTGCGCTATCAGGGACGGCGGCTTCATGAAATGCCTAGTGAAGAAAATAATGGAATTGAAACCCGTAGTGGTACTCTACATTGACTGGCCTATACTACTTAGACGAAACTTGTTAGATTACTTCGTGTAGACATATTAATTGGACTGTGTTGCAGCTCAGCATCCAGATCATGATGCCACAGTCCTAAATGTCTTTAAACTTTAGCATTATCTAAGGCGTTCTTAAATAACACGAAATTTAATGAGAGTCACTGGTCAAAGCCTTTCTGTTGGGAGCTCAATCCTGTCACAGCGACACGCTAGAACATCGCTGCTTCAACGGACGAATCCCGTTTTAGCTCTGCCAAGCCCATCTCTGGCTAAGCACCGCCCAAGCCTTGCCCGTGTTGGAATCGATCGATCCAGGAACTCTCTGGATCTTAATTGCCAGAAAACTATACAGCTACGCTTTTGAATATTTTGAAACTAATTTAATTGGGCGCTGTTGCTGCCTATGGCATCAACAGCGCCCAATGGAATTATTTTCAAAATATTCAAAAGCATGTTTATTAAATAGTAAAGATATACAATTTGGACAACTAGGCAGACTATTAGCGTTTATGACGGACTAAATCAAGCCATTCATGACGTAATTGATAATGACGTCAACCTAGATATGGCATAATTCATTATGACGTCATATATTTGACTGACAGATTGGATCCCTCTATTATTATGCTATTGCAACAGACTGAATTGAGACAGGGTTATGAAAGGCCATCACCGCCAAAAACACAGAACCTAAATGAACGAAGTAAAATACAAATGAATAAGAAAGAAGTGTAAATGAAACAGGCACGAATACGAATTAAAGGGACAAAACACGAATAAAGCAGACTAAGTTAAAACCGTTTAACGGAACAGACAACAGATAAACGAAAAAGATAGGTATGAGAAATAGAACAGATCGATAATTACTACAAACAGAACAGACAACTACGGCAAACAGAACAGACAATATCGACCAACAGAACAGACGACTACGCCAAACAGACAGACAACTACCACAAATAGACAGATAACTACGACAAACAACAAACAACTACGACAAACAAAATAGACAACTACGACAAACAGAACAGACAACTACCAGCAACAGAATAAATACTACGCCAAGCAGACAAACAACTACGACGGACAAACAGACAACTCCGAGAAACAGAAATGACAACATTGACAAACAGACAGACAACTACGATCAAGAGAACAGACAATTACGACAAACAGAAATGACAACATTGACAAACAGACAGACAACTACGACCAAGAGAACACACAACTACGACAAACAGAACAGACACCTACGATAAACAGAACAGACTGCTACGACAAAGAGAATAGTCGACTCACAGAAATGGACAAACAGAATAGGCAAATACGACAAACAGAACAGACAACTACGACACACAGAACAGAACAGATAGTTTCGTGTAAGGTTCGTGTCAAAGAGAACACTTAGAAGAAGAGTCAAATTTGACTTTGGACAAGCAGGAAATGCCATCTCAGAAACTCTGCACCACCACCACCACACACACCCCACTCCACCACCACCACCCCAGGATCCTGCTTTGCTGAGCTAAATCCCTTTCTGACTCTCACCAGGCTCTAAACATTGCCTAGGGAGCCATGAACGCCTGCCCCACGCAGCTGGTCCTGGTGTTATTGATTCATGAGGCATAATTATCTAGGTGTACATATATTCTTATTAGATAGGCACGAACGACCACTAATGTCAAAACTCAAGATTGTGTCTTCGGTTTAGATTGAAAGGGGACTTGAAAGAATATATATATCGCTACTTCTCCGCCTTTAAGAATACAAGTGTAATTAAATTATTAAAGTATGATTAGCAAATTTCTCAGCATCAGACAATGGCTAAATACTATTAATACTGATTAAAATCTCAAATTACTGACCCTAAATAATTGGTAATCTATGTAAATGTCAGTCATAAAATGCCCCCTGTCAAATTAGTTTCAAAATATTCAACAATAATGTTTATTAAATTATAAATTCATCAAAGACTTATTCAATTCGTACACTTTCGCGACAGACTCGTCGATTCTTGTGACGGACCAATGGCATTTTGATTGCGACGTCACCTATCATTTGACGTTTTTGATTATGACGTCAAATACTTGAGTGGCGTATAGGATTCCTCTATTCTGCGGTACAGTGTTTTACTGCTGCCGCGTATGAATTAGGGGAATGGTGATTTGTATTTAAGGCATTTTTTCAGTAGAGTAGACTCGAATAATCCAAGATCACTTCTTCATTGGTTTGGCATTATATAATCAACGATGATAGTGAAGCTATTGATTTTATTTTTTTTAAATTGACAATCATAAGCAGGCAATCCAAACTCCTCAGGTCTAAAGTCATCCAGTGAGTTGATCGTAAGTGTGGCTTTGTCTTGAGCTCGACGTCGATCTATTTGATCACAAGGTACCCAGACACACCGCATCCTGGCAGCATGGGACGACAGCACACCGCTTGTAACGTCTTCAAATACCAGAATCTGAAACGATAGATGTGGAAAATAACAATGAAAATGGTACCGAGCTTGATTTCCCTTAATGTTTCTTAAACTGGAAAACCTATCTACAGTATCAGATCGCTATGGCAAGTAACATATAGCTGGATAAGTATATGGCGCCAGCATAGAATTGATAAATACATGGGCATAATTTCTAAGCAAAATATTCTTTAAGAAATCATGGATGCTAACCGATGTAACCAATCTTGCTGGAGTGGGTATGCCGGCAGGCATCGTTCAGAAATGACTGGTAGAACATCTTATTAGATTTTGTATCCAGACAGATTTAGTAGAATGGCCAAGAAAACTCGTGAGGTAATGCATGGGAACCAGATTTCAAGATGGTTGACTGGTAGCCATGTTGGACTTCACGTCCGAACCAGCTTCAATAGAGTAGCTTCTCCATGCCGAGAGAGAGAGAGAGAGAGAGAGAGAGAGAGGGAGAGAGAGAGAGAGACTGTGAGACAGATAAAGAAAGGAAGAGGGAGATGGAGGGGAGAGAGGAAGCGAGTGAGAGAGGGAGGCAGATAAGGAGAGACGGAGAGACGGGTGAGTGAGGGAGGGATGAAGGGAGTGGAGAGAGAGAGCGAGGGAGAGAGAGAGAGGGTGTGAGAGTGAGGAAGAGACAGGGGACAGAGAGAGAGAGGGGGGGGGAATGAGGGTTTGGTTGGGACAGAGCGCAGGCGAGGGAGAGAATATTATTACTAACACATGTCACCTGTTCTGGATGCGGATTATCCTCAAACCTTCGTGCAGCCACTAAGTATGCATCTGGTGCCGGGTTTCCCTTCAGGACCTCTGGATCGTCGTTTGTTAGAACAATATGATGAAAAGCTTGTAGGAGTTCTTTGTGATTGGATGTTTTATAATCAAACGTTACCTTACTTGAGCCAGATGCTATCGCCAGAGGAATACTATGCTATTTGAGATGCAACACAAGCTTCTTGGCACCTGAAAAATTAAGGTTCATCAGGCGTAGATTTTGTATGACACATCTAAAGGCTAATCGTGACGTCAATCGCGTCATCATTATATATTTCGTCAAAATGGTATGGTGTTTTTGGAGATTCCAAAGTGTTCTCTATTCGATATTGTCTCTATGGAATAAGGGGGCGTAGTCCGTGTTATCTAATTATATGATTACTTTCACCGACTAATACCGGGAAAAGTATATTCTTTACTATATAAAACATATTCTGTTGGATATTTTGAAATTAACTTGATTATAAGCTGCTGTTGGCCCAGGCAGCAACGGCGTCCTGTCAAATAAATTTTGAAATATTCAACAGATTTCGTGTCTGGTTGCCTTGAAAATGAGATATGTGTAATTCATCAGTGAAAGAGTTAACTATGATGGTGTCCTGTACAGCGAGCAATTGCATACCTGGTAGGAGTTGTGCTGCTGGTAGTGAGTCGCTGAGCAACGCCATTAATTTAGCCGTGAATTCGTCGACGGTTAAAGGTAGGTTCAGATATTCTATAAATAAAGAGATAGTATATGAAAAGATATCGCAAATATTCACATCCTATACGTGTTTTATCTATCGCTCGCATCGGATAGAAGGATCCCCTTCAATTTCGAGCTATGTCCTTTTAATTTCTAGCTATGTCCCGACACAATCCAATTATGCCCCTCCAATCTCTCGCTATGACCCTCCAATTTCTAGCTATGACCCTCTAATTTCTAGATATGACCCTCCAATTTCTAGATATGTCCCTCCAATTTCTAGATATGCCCCTCCAATTTCTAGATATGACCCTCCAATTTCTAGCTATGACCCTCCAATTTCTAGATATGACCCTCCAATTTCTAGATATGCCCCTCCAATTTCTAGATATGCCTCTATAATTTCTAGCTATTTGCCTCCAATCTCTCGCATTGCCCATCCAATTTCTAGATATGCCCCTCCAATCTCTACCTATGCCCCTCCGATTTCTAGCTATGCCCCTCTAATTTCTAGCCATTCGCCTCCAATCTCTACCTATGCCCCTCCAATTTATAGCTATGCCCCTCTAATTTCTAGCTATTTGCCTCCAATCTCTACCTACGCCCCTTCACTTTCTAGCTATGCCCCTCAAATTTCTAGTTATGCCCCTTCAATTTCTACCTATTCCTCTCTATTCTCTATCTATGTCCCTCAAATTTGTAACTAAGCTCCTTAAGGTTCTAGCTATGTCCCTCCAATTTATAGCAACGCTCATCCAATTTCTAGATATGCCAGCTTAAATTTTTAGCCGTGCCTCTCCAATTTCTAGATATGCCTCTCCAATGTCTAGATATACCCTCTAATTCTTACATATTCCCCTCCAATTTCTAGCTATGTCCCTCCAATTTCTAGCTATGTCCCTCCAATTTCTAGCTATGCCCCTCCAATTTCTATGTTCCTTCAATTTTTAGTTATGCCCCTCCAATGGCTAGCTATGCTCCTCTAATTTCTAGCTATGCCCCTTTAATTTCTACCTGTGTCCCTCCACCTTCGAGCTAAACTCCTTCAATTTCTAGCTATGCCTCTCCAATTTCTATATATTCCCCGCCAATCTCTAGCTATGCCCCTCCAATTTCTAGCTATGCCCTACATTATCTAACTATGATCCTATAGTTTCGAACTATGCACCTCCTCCCTGCCAAGTTTCCAGCTATGCCCATGCAATTTCTAGCTATAACACTCCAATTTCTGGCTATGTCCCTCTAATTTCTAGCTATACCCCTCCAATTCCTAGCTTTACTCCACCAATTTCTAGCTATGCCTCTCGAATATCTACCTATCTCCCTTCAATTTCTAGCTATGCCTCTCCAATTTCTATCTATTCCCCTCCAATCTCTAGCTATGCCCGTCCAGTTTCTAGCTATGCCCATGCAGTTTGTAACTATGACCCTAAAGTTTCTAGCTATACACACAACACCCCACCCCTCCCCGCCACCGTGTTTCTAGCTATGCCATTCTATTTCTAGCTATACCACTCTAATTTTTAGCTATACCCAAACAATTTCTAGCTATACCCCTCCAATTTCTAGCTATGTCCCTCCAAATTCTAGCTTTTGCCCGCCAATGTCTAGCTATGCCCGTCGAATATCTAGCTATGCTCCTTCAATTTCTAGCTATATCCATCCTATGTCTAGCTATACCCATCCAATTTCTAGCTATACCCCTCCAATTTCTAGATATGTCCGACCAATTACTAGCTTTGCTTCTCCAATTTCTAGCTATGCCCCTCGGATATCTAGCTATGCCCCTTCAATTTCTAGCTATGCCCCTCCTATTTCTAGCTAATCTTGTTCAAAATTGTGCGTGCGTTGAAATCTATTTTAGCACTTTGAACCCTGAATTCCCAGAAGCTCAATATGTAGATAACTATACTTGCAAGCTGGTGGATATTCTGAGCGCGGACATGTAGGCAGGCAGACAGGCTGACAGACACTCACGCACGCACGCACGCACGCACGCACGCACGCACGCACGCACGCACGCGCACAAGCACGCAATCACGCATGTACGCACGCAAACACGCGCACGCACACGCGCAGTATCTCATCAGCTAGATTAAGTTTCGTTGAATCTACATACTTATCAAAATGGCGAAAGCTTCTGATTCTTGCCTGCCCATCATATGCAGGTGTGCATCCCAGGTGACAGTCTTGCCATACTCAAAGATTATGGACCTATAACCTATCGCGTACAGACGTTCTGTATCTGAAGAGAAAAACACGTACCATGCCCTATAGTTGTTAAACTATATACCTCGCGTGTAAGACCAATCCTGGAATATGGTAATCGTGTATGGTCATCCCTACTTATTAGGAACTGTGCTGCTCTCGAGACCGCGTAGGTAAGTGCCACAAAAATGGCACCTTCCACAAAAGCCCATGCGAATGTAGAACGACTCGAAATCTTAAGGATCTCATCCTTATATTACCGGCGTTGTAGTGGCTGACATGGTCAAAACATAGACGTTTGTAATACACTTCTTTGCCATGCGCAATAGCTGGGACAATTTGCCAGAAACATTAGTAAGTGGCCTAAATATATAAATACACTCATGAACAAACTTGGCACCTTCTGGTTTAGCTTTAGCTACATCCAAGAGTCTTTACATAATATATTCACAGCTGTAAAGACACAGCTACAAAACCAACGATGCCATTGTAATACAGATGATCTAACAGCCTACTAATTGTAGTATGTGATAATGGATGGACCCGATCTGTCACTCACGGCAGTGCCGTCATGACCAATTACCTCACGTGTAGACAGGCGTCACAATAAAAATTCATAATGAATGACGTATCTAACTCCGTCATGAACATTGAAAAATCCGTCAATTATACGAATTGCATCACTTTGATGGATTTACTATTTACTAAGCATACAGTTGAATATTTTGAAACTAATTTGGCAGGGCACTGATGTGTCATATGTACCAACAGGACGCAATCAAATTCGTTTCAAAATATTCAACAGTTCTCCTGTATAGTTACCTTGAAAATGGGAGCCTGAGGATTCAGAGTGCAAAGTATATAAATAGATACCAACACGCATACAATGTGGAGCGCTTAACTTATCTGCGTGCAGGTATACCGCATAGGCCCACCTGAATATAACGAAAGCACACCTGAATATAGTTTTGTAAGCGGTATGAATAGTATTCTCTATAGGCGCCGATGTAGAACAATTAACTCGCTAACGTTATATTTGAAAGTCACTTTTTCTGGTAGATTCAAGATTCAAGATTATTTATTTCATGCTTAATATACAATATACAGACATCACAATTGGGCAGTCCATCAAAGGCAGCGTCTATGAGTCGATGGACCCCCTACACATAAAACAGAACATTACAATATATAGGGTGATAGTTAATTATACAAACATCTTTGTTTTAACAAGTTTCGGTCAAAATGATTTCAAAATGCACTTCCGGTTTCCAAGGTCACAATATGATGCCCACTGAATATTTGGTAATTCGTGTGACTGAATGTAGACTCCGTCTCTGGAAACAACGGCTTTCAGTCAAATTGTTTTGAAACTAGACAGTATTTTACCCGGATGAAGTAGTGACTAATCAGCCTAGCACAAATATAACTGAGCTTATATGACAGGCTGTAGCTGATATTATGTATTCGCTCAGCGTACACCGGAGAGCATAGGTCCAGTTGCCTCAATAATTGGTTCCCGCACAAGTGACGTAAACGGTATTTAGCTCCTTTTTTTCAAATTATTCCGATTTTTTGCTCTTTATTATTATTTAGGTTGATTATTATATAAAACTTTCATTCAAGAGTATATGTTAGTCCACTGATCCTTTCCTTTAAAGACTAGTGTGTTGAAGCCTGTGATTACCTGCCAGCCAATCACTGCTTTCGACACATTCAGACAATGAGATTCATTACCATAACAATATGACGTCACAGATTAATTTTGCGTTGTGATGTGATACGCCTATTATGACGTTGCATTCCAACACTTGCAGAAACTTGTCAGTCCTTGAAAGAAAATTGAAGGTTATACCTAATAGACCAGGATTCATAGACCTAATGATTGACGTTAATCAAGATGTTGTTGTTGCTGCTGCTGCGAATTACTGCACTACTACTACCACCACTACTACTACTACTACTACTACTACTACTACTACTACTACTACTTTCTTTTAATAACACGATCAATGGATCGTGCGGAAAGCCTTCAAAATCCAAATATATATGGAAAAGATATGAATTGGAAATTTTAACCCACGATTGAACTTGTCTCTAAGGGAAATATTAACATTTTTATTGGAAATTATTTAGATCTCTTAATGTTCTAGAATCTCACCATGGTTGAAGAGAATCAGAATAACAGTCTAGGAGAAAACGCAGTTCAAATATTGCTCTTATAGGTTTACCATGGGGATATTTGGCACGAAAAAGCTGATTTATCAAAAACTATTGCGTTGATCCGCTTCAAAATAAATATGAAATCAAGCCTATATAGAGCCAATAGGATCATCAAGTTTCAACTTACCTAAAACGTAGCGACATGAATTTTACTCTAGCATCGACACAATTTAGGCCACGCGCAAAACCAATTTCTACAAACCACCCACACTCACACACCCAACTCAACCCCCACCAGCCGTCACTGCTGCTGTTGTTGCAGCTACTACTCCCCCTCCTCCTCTTCATCCTACTACTATTATTATTACTACTACTACTACTACTACTACTACTACTACTACTACTACTACTACTACTACTACTACTACTACTGTTTACCTTTAACACTACCGCTACTTCTACTACAGTTTAAACTTAAACGATACCGCTAACTACTACAGTTTACTCTTACTGCAACTGTCTATAGAAAGAATAGCTAACTATTAGCCGACATTGATATAAATGGATACTACCCTGTTTCTGTCACTCAGTAATGTTTCCTGTGATCGGGTAAATAGTGACATCCTCCTCGGAAATATACCATCAAATTTATATGAACTCATTTTAGCAACACGTATATGAATATTAAACGTAATATTAGTAGTGTACTAGCTAACTGAATCGCGTTTAGCTTTGATCTACTATTAGCTATGTGTTACACATTTACCTAGCAACAAGCCATCCAAATCGAAAACAATATGAGTTACTGGCTTCTGAATACATTTATCCATTACTGCATTAATAATTGTTGAGAATTTAATGGTCAATGCACGGTCAATGCACGTATACATTACCCTACCTATGGGGTCTATTCACCTGTGAAGTCTAACCGCAGGGCATAATGTAAACCCTCTTCTGTCAATATACATCTTTAATTGTCAAGCCCACCAAAAATTCAAAAAGGTCTCTGAAGGATGTATGATTACTGCATTCTGTGGCTGTAGTAGTAGAAACACCCTACAGCTGCAATCAGTACTTCTTCGCTTTTGCCCACTGTGTCTTGTCCTCAGCCGAAATCCTTAACTTCCTCAGGTCCATTCTTGATTTGAGAGTACAGAGTCCTGTTTTCTTGAGGTCACCTCGTAGCACGCTTAGCAGATGTATACAATGACGTCTTCTCCTGGCTTTGTATTTGCTGGCACCGAGTAGGCGAATCCCAAGGCTCTCTGTGCTGGTATCTTTACTGGCATCCTTAACACATTGAAGATTTTGGGTTCTCTTCAGAGGGTCGGTGACGGAAAACTTCTTACTTAGTAACGATCAAACGGGTCCCGCTTCACTACCGGTAGCTAGATAGGGTTGCTGCGACAACGGCTATAGGTAATGGAGAAGGATGACGGCAGTCGGCTCGCCTCGTCTGACTGATGGTAAGGTGATGATATTTATCTTGAATGACTGCTGGGCCTATCTGACTAAATCTAAGGTTCCAAGTAAGGACTGAGTATTTCTCTCAGCTCAAGTATATTCTCCTATTCAACTTAACAAACACAAGTCTTACATAAACGTAAGATTAAGCTTTTATTTACAAAGATAACAAGTTATAGTCAAGAGCAAAATCGCTCAATAATACACTGAGTACAAAACGTTGTACAATCTAACAATCACTTAACTATTCTCTAACTCTAACTTATTCTACTCTAACAAAAGCCTGTTAAGCATACAGCTATGGCGCGTAAGGAGAACCTTACGGAATCACAGATGGTGATGGATTAATTTATCTAAGTTAATTCTCGCCTTATATACTTTTAGATTCAGATCTCTTGCCAAGTTCCATAATAATTATAATAACTATATTTCTCCTGAATCTATTCCTAACTATTCCTACAACTCTTCTAGATATTCCATAAGCACACTTTGACTGGCTGAACAATCAGTCCACCAATCAACCTCTGCTTATTTATTCCTAGAAGTTTTGACCTGATAACTGATTGGTCTTCTCAGCCAATCAGTGATTCCTCCATCCTTTGCCTGGCGCACAAGTCTATTCTTCATTTTTCTTTACTGCAGAGTCTGATCGATCCCGATTCGTTATGACGTCATTCTAACCAATCATACTCTGCCTAATTCTTCCATGGAGATTGCGCCTCACATAGACAAAGCGGTGGAGACCGGTTCTGGTTTGATGTGATCTGTCAGCTAACTAACAACATTACGGAATGTGTTGTTGCTGTTGTTGTTGTTGTTGTATGCCATCGAATGAGTGACATATAGTTGATATGCAAATTTCGATTATGTTATTAATTCCTGAAGGTCGCTACAATGGCCATGTCCTGTCCATCGCCTATCAACAGAGAAGTCTCGAGAATGCTAGGGTGCAAGGCACATGTGCTGGATGATATCATCACCAGGTGGTGCTGCTCTAGCCTAGTGTGAGAAACTAGATTGCTTACGTCATTAAACTAAGTCTGTTTGTCACGTTCAGTTTCACTCATCCCAACACGGATTACTATACGTTGACTATTTCCAAAACTACGATTACCAGCAACTGCTGAATATTATAAAAGTGAATGCCGACTGAACAGCAACAACTTTTATCTAAACTATTTTCAAATACACATCAACTCAGAACCATGGAATCTTGTCCAATCAATTCATCCATTTCAAATACTACGTTAATTTCATCTGCTTGTCCATAACGTTATAACTAGCATCCTATTCACTTATCATTAGTACGTTCCTACTACATACAAAGAGATGACCCGGCCTGCTCGACTATCCACCGTCCCAATGATTGACATGTTTACACAACAACAGGTGGTCGACACAGCCATAGTGTACTTCGTCATCCGTGCGTCGAATTGTATGTTAGTGCGCTACTAAAATAATGATGCAGATCTATAGCATCCATCTTGTGCTCACGTGGACTTTTAGCTCACCTGGTATTTTCAAAACATAATTTCTTTTGGGACTTAAGTGAATTATAAGACATCCTGCGGGGTCATGACTTCCCACAAGACAATCCCATATTTACAACATGGCCAAACATCGACCATCTTTGCTGGGCGACGTTTACAGACAACGGCGACGTATTACACATCCTGTATAGTGCATCATTGGAGGTTATGCTGTCTGTGTCCAGTGATGGTGCGTAGGTGTTTGCGAGTTTGTCTAGAGCCGCCTTTGGAGCTGCTCAGCTGTTACAGTTATACAGCACCAAGGATACGCTGGTTGCACTGTATAAACGTAGCCTCTGCAGTGGTCCTGATGAATGTCCATTTGCAGGCCATGAGATGATTTTTTGACAATTTACCACTGGAATGACTGACTCGATAATCGAGCCTGTCATTCCAGTGGTAAAATTTTAAAAATATCAAATTGACAATGGATAGGCAAGTTCAGTGGGAAGAAAATGATATCGTGCACCCACCCGGAAATCAACTTCTAACCAACGTTTCTAGATCGGAGAAAATGCGTAGAAAACGATGAGCTCTGTTAAAACGCCGACCAGATGTCCCATGTACCGTGTTCGGGTCCCAGAACTTTCCGGACTAGGCCCGCGGATACCCAAAAGCGGATGCACCTACATAGTCGAATAACCTATTTTTTTACGGGATTGTGAGGTCGCTGAGTCCAATGCCCCTTTTTGTCTTTCAGGTCGCGGTACGCGAACTTCCCACAAACACATTAACCAGGAATAGACTGGTAAAAGGGTGGTGTTGTATATTCATCATGCCGCCGCCCTCGGATATATGAACACACGTGTCATGC
>CM067368.1:61986275-62036275 GCA_034401795.1 Chaetoderma sp. LZ-2023a
TAGTTTTGGTCCGTTGCGATTCATCACTAGTCTTGTATAAACAAACAATATTATTATGCAACTTATTTGTTTGATGTCATGAAATAATTTTCAGCGGTTTCCGTTCTCCTCGAGTATACGGCTTTGATATTTTCCATCGTCGTGGCGCTAGTATTTTTCTGACGCCCGCGAACTGTCTAGACATATAGAAGATTTTCTGAGTTACTATGCGCCGCTGGGAAGTGAAGAATGTATTTATAAATTAGTCAAGCCATTAACAAACCAGTCACCAATGAGACCATCATGAATATAATATAGTTGATCAGCATCTCACTGCAATTCTCAATCTATAATAATAAATTATAGTAATTAGTTAATAATCAGTCCGATCATTCCAGGTAACCCTAAACATCTAATAGTAATATATCATGGTTGATTCGTGGCTCCGACAGGGTGCCTCATGTGTCAAGGTCACACAAACAATTACCAACAGCAACTTTTGGAACCAACGTTAAATTACTTTTTATCCACCTTTTCTGTCAATCTGTGGCCAACCAAATAGCTCAAATTGCAACAAGTAATTTTGTTGGTAATCACCGTAGTAGTAGCAGCAGCAGCAGCAGCAGCAGCAGTAGTAGTAGTAGTAGTAGTAGTAGTAGTAGTAGTAGTAGTAGTAGTAGTAGTAGTAGTAGTAGCAGCGGCGGCGGCGGCGTCGGTGGCAGTATTTTTATACAATTTTCTAAAATTTTGTTAAGCTAATTATAATTTTAAAATACATGGCCATGGGGCATGGATGAAATGTATCCCTCTATTATAGCCAGCACAAAGCGTGTCGGCGACTTTGCTCTACCTAGCTACAGATACAATTTCGCACGCACCGAATCGTTTTGAAACCTAGATGCTCCCAGAGACCTGCATTTCTCGAGGTAAATATAACCTTCAATAATTGTCTATGGATTTATTCTATTTTTAACTATTTATTACTAAAATAGTATAATCTCATTGATCAGGAGTTGTGCACAACTTTTCTTCTCTGAAGGATTGGGACATTCCAATTGCATTTTGCCGTGGTCAGTGTTACGATGGATGTGCAAATATGGGCAGGGGGAAAAAGTGGTGTACAGGAAATGGTTGCTAGAGAGAACCCGTTAGCAATATTTGTGCATTGGTGTGCACATAACCTGAATCTAACACTCATTGATTCATGTAAGGCATCAGTACCAGTGGTGACATTCTTTGGCAAGTATATATTCCTTTTTTACGCCAAGCTTAGTGCGCCAGCAAGCATATTATAAAGCATGTGAAGAATACAATCTGTCACCAGCATCCTTCAAACGATTACAGGCCACACAATGGAGTAGCCGGCACCAGTCTATCAGCATGGTGTGTACAATGTATCCAGCATTAATTCTACCTTTAGGAAAAATCCTAGAAATTGATAAATGACGTGAAGTTATTGCAGAAGCATATGCTCTGCATGAACACATGACAAAACTGGAGTTCATCTTGACTCTCCTATTGTGATAGGAAATCTTAAAGGCTGTACATGTCTTATCGAAATATTTGCAGTCTTCTGATATGGATTTTCAGACGGCATCCGAACTTGTGAGAGCCACTGAAACCAATCTCCTTAAATTAAGAAGTGATTATATTTCAAGGATAAAATTGCCTCTGCTAAGTAGATGGCTGAGAAATATGACGCAAACACGGAGTTTGTGGCCAGACTATCGCTCAAAAAGAAGAAACTACCTGGAGAGGAAGCAGAAGATACTCCAATAACAGATCCAGAAACACGCTTTCGGGTTGAGGTGTATTACAAGGCACTAGAGACCCTCACTTCACAGATAAATGGGCGCTTTAAAAAGTTACATGATTCTTATTTAAATGTCTGGAGCCAGGGAACTTTTCTTTAATTGCATCTGTTGACATGTTAAATATGCTTTTGGTACAGTGTAAAGTGACATAGAATGTGAAGAAGATGCACTACACGAATACAAAATACTGCGTAATATGTACACCACATGGCAGAAGGAAACACGCCCACTAATGCCTTGGAAATGTTGCAGTTTCTATCCAGTAAGAAACTTCTGCATGTGTTTCCAAGCTTGGTGACTTTATTCGAAATATTTCTCACCATACCAGCTTCAAGTGCATCAGCAGAACGCTTCTTCAGTCGCATGAAATTCATACAATCGTACCTTAGATCTAGCATGTCCAATGAGAGACTTACTGGGCTGACTTTGATTAGCATTGAGTGAAAAAATGCACAGGAACTTGTTGATTATGAGAAAGTTATAGATACGTTCTCCACAACGAAAAAAAAGAAAAGTAATTTTAGCTTGAAGCTAAGACAAATCGTCAGGAAAGTAATTTTAGCTTGATGATTGAACAACTACGGTACCTTAATGATTTGTCCAAGCACCAAGTTAAAATTACTTTCCCAATCCTAACAATTTATCTTAGCATCAGGATCAGTACTCACATAGGCCGATGCCCTCATACTAATTATATGATCACGCTTTATAACTACGCAGTCTGTGTAGCTATAAAGCGTGATACCATGATTAACATCGGTCAGTGAAATATGGTACGTACGTTATTAGTATCACCCGCGTTGCAAGAACAACACTTAAGTTTTAAATAAATGTACATTGTAATTTGTAAGTTGGTACTAGAGACCAGCTTGGTCCAGCTCAGAAATCACTTAACATGTTTACAAAACAAAAAACAGAAATGTGTCGGTTAGTAGAATTTTGAATATGATGTATTTCTGCTGAGTAATTTGGACTTAATTGGATTGGGTGCCATTGATGCATTAGGCAGCAATGGCTTCCAATCTAATTATGTTCAAAATATTCAACAATATGTTTTATTCTGCTTTGGAAACATGTTAGGTTATTTCTGAGCTGAACTGTTTGCACATATAAGTATAAGACTATAATTTTGTTTCTAAAAATGAACATTTAAACATACTTTGTAATTTTTAATCAGACACATTATATGAACAGAACAGGTCTAAGGCCAGGCCGCATTCATATCTCATATATTTCGTTATTACTTGTTGACCCGAAAGCTGCTACTCATATTTGCAGACTACATGGACTGAACGTTCTTGCTGCTTTATGCCAGAATCTATTGCTACCTTAGGCAGTCATGCAGCAATAGCTTCCATCATGATGCAACACCTACCTTCTGTCCAGTTAGTCTAATGAATATTCTCTGTTGGCGGTTTTTCTCAAATTTGGAATACTATATGTCATTATGTCCACTTGCCCTGTAGGTGGAGCTTAGAATACACCTTCCGTATCCTCTGCGTGTCGTAAGAGGCGACTAATGGAGGTAAGGGTGAGGTAACCCTGACAGAAACCTCGAGTGCTGAAGACGGAGGTTCCAGGCCGCACGGCGCACTCTAATAAACCATGGATCCACGCACTTAACGCTTATGATCATGTCGATAGTCACTTACAGAACTGGCGGTATGATCAGCGAACGAAAAGAAGAAAGAAGAAGATTATGTCCATTTTTAGTATCATCACGACCATTTTGTGATGCTTCGATGGAAAAGCGTCATCTTCACTCCTCAGCCAACCAAAATATTATGAAAAAAAAATGAAATGGGTAAAATTGAATAATTTAACAACCAACCGAGGGTCCATATTCAGTATATCTGGAAATGCTCGAGATGCCATTTGTGAGCACAAATATTTCATTGTTTTCTGGGGAAGGATCCCCACACACCTCTT
Source organism: Chaetoderma sp. LZ-2023a (assembly GCA_034401795.1). NCBI lineage: Eukaryota > Metazoa > Mollusca > Caudofoveata > Chaetodermatida > Chaetodermatidae > Chaetoderma > Chaetoderma sp. LZ-2023a. Next base: position 61,989,998 of record CM067368.1, read on the forward strand.
GGTATTTGCGTAGTGACGATCACGGTCATTTCACTGCACTTCCATTAATTCAGCAATGACCTTGTCAATGGCCTGCAGAATGTGATTTCCAGATGAAATGGCCCTGGCATTATTAAGTGCCACGATAACGCTGTTCATGGGTAATACATATGGATGTGAAACATGTTTATATAATATCATTCTGGCTATAATAATGCCGATAATTGATTATCTGTGAGCTATTCAGCCCTGGGGAATGAAAGAGATTTTGTCTGTATTTATTCTGTCATTTGACCTGTTCTTGAATGGATGGGGTGGCGGACACACCAAAAAACATTATTAAATATGTGCTCTGACATCAGTTGGCCCGTGGCTACGTTCTGAGACAAGTTTCCTTGCTATGATCGACATCGAGATTAACTGCCTAATTAATGCTAATTAAGGTCGTTCTTAAGTGGCCTTTGCACCCGAAATGACGTTCTGATGTTCGATATACGTGCTCAACAAATAATTATCTGCCATAAGACAGCGAAAACACGCTTGTGTATTAAAGTGGAGATTAAGACAAATGATTTGGCGGGCTTGTCCCATTCTGACCGTTGACCATTTCGTACTAGTGAGGCTACAGGAGGGCTTCAGGTTTTGAAAGAGTGGTTTGTAACACATGGTCACATTTAGGTCTTACCTAGTCTAGGTGATTGAGCGTCTGAAAGAACTGCTGGACTATAATCATTCTTTGTTGTATCTGGGTTTGGATCAATATTATATAAGTATTATTAGTTAATCTGTAGCAACTTATATATATACATTGTCGGATTGAGTGGCAGAGATGCTTCGCAGCATGCTTCCTGCTTTCAATCCCCCAATGCCTTCTACGCCTGCCTTTAGGCAGGACCCCCTCCTCTGAATGTTCCGCTAACGCTAGGGTTTTTTCGGTTTTCCCAGATCCATAAGGGGCTCCTGAAAGTCCAGGTTTGTTCTATGAACATCATGTTGACCTGGGAGCAGGGGCTGTGAGCTCAGCTCTAGCCAATCGTGGTTGGCCATAAGCCGCCCGTCCCAGCTTTTGCTTCCTCCAGCAGTACACCTCATGTTCACGTGGGGTTAGCTCCCTTGGCTAACGCGACATCTAATCTTTCTGAGCACGAGCAAAAGATATCCTGTTGTGTGGTCAACCCAGTGAGCCGAACACCATGGAAGTTAATGCACGTAGAAACTCTGTGGGGCCTACGGGCGACCATTTCCATGATGTTACACAGGCGGTTGGATGGCCTGGTTGGTCATATGGCCGTCCATGCTGAAGCCATCTGGATAATGGAGGATCCGCTATGGATGGTACAGACCATTGAGCCATGTTTCTTGCCTCTCATTGCTCCACAGCTCCGTCTCATGGAGTATCCACAACTCAAGCCATGCCGGGTCTTATGGTTCAGTATGGGTTGCCTGACTTCTCCGGAGTTTCCAGCAACCAAACCTTAGTTAACCTGGTTTGATGGCTTCTCCGGAAGCAGGAAGACAAGTTCTGAGCGTGGCTAGTCCCATAATGCCAATGGCCGGTAGACGTTAAGCCAGGGATCCATGCCATCTTTGCAGTATATGGACCATATTGTGGACATGTTCCAATAGGCAGAGAGTGCCTTTAAGTATAAATGTAAAGTCATGAAGTCCACCCACGCATCCCCTGATGTGGCACGCCGGTGCCGTATTGCTTTCGACCAGTTCGGAAAATACAGTGGTGTTTCTAAGCCATGCGCTTGGCTATGGCTGAAGATATGTGGCAGGGCTCCAAGTCTGACATATTGGGTCCTCTCTGCTCACATACTATGATAACAGTAGATAGTTTTCTACGGGACTCTAAGGAGAATGTGCGAGATGCAATGTATGTACTCTTGCACTTCTCTCTACTGAGGCAAAGCGTGGTAGCAGCACTCCACCTCCCATGTACCATCACAAATTTCAATCCACAGAGGCAGACTGGATGCCATTGACCACTCTCTGGACTGTTTATGGCGATCTGACACTAGATATTTCCGGACGAGGTGCAAATCGGTCCTTGACAACTTGAGCTTGTCCCAGGAACTAACCAATATGATGCTTCAAAGGTGCCAATGATGGGCCTGGCATCTTTTGGTGGGGTGTGGGTGTGTGACGTATGCTGTCACCCCCAAGATGTGGTAACTCTGGTGAACAACCAGAGTGTCCTGCTTGACTAATTTGCTGGGCTCTGGCGTGAACGCAGTCATGCAGGGCCCCTTGGTCCTCGGATGCGGCTGCCTAGAGGTGGCTCTCTCACGAATGAATCTCCTGCACAGTCAAGGCCATCATAGGGCAGCAGTAAGGGAAATGGCTCCGCAGCCACAGCCTGCCAGGCTGCCCGTGCCTTCGTGGCCTACATGGTACCGACAGGAGTTGATATGGTGCTTGGCATGGGAACCCTGCCCGAAGGTGCGGCTTCCACGAGGAACACAGTGATGCCAGATGCTTCGGGACAGTGCCGGTCTTGGTTGGTGTACTCGAAACTACCTACACATCCACAGGTGGAAGCAGTTAACACAGGACTGCTTAATCTTACAGTGGCATTCAGTGGGGTCCCATTCCAACGAGATACGCAATCTGCTGCTGTCGCTGGTTCCTATCTGGACTCCCATTCCAAAAGAGACAAGGGAGACAGGTCGATGAGTGTGTATTCAAGCGGAAATTCACTCCCTGATTTTGAAATAGGCAATTCAGCTCGCCCCGACATATTTACTGGCATTCTATTCAATCGCGTTCCTGGTGATGAAGTACCCCTGTGGGTGGAAATCTATTCTCAGCTGAAAGCCACTCAACAATTCATTCATACACTGAATTTCAAAATGGAAACTGTAAAATCTGTGTTGACAGGGTTGAAAAAGGGAGTATGGATGGCAATCTGAAGGATGATTATTTCCATATTCCAATAGAGAAGAGTTGTCAACGGTACCTGAGATTCACATTTCATGGCCATGAATTAAAGCTCCAGTTCCTGCTATTCGGTATTTCAGTGGCTACTCACGTCTTCAGTAGAGTGGTCCTTCTTATCAGCGCATACCTGCGCAAGAGAATGTAGCAGTACACAAAGATACGGACGACTGTCTGTTAAAAGCACACAAGACAGAGTTTATCAGCCAATCTGGGCATAGTTGTCAAAGTTCTGACATATTTAGGCTGGATAATAAACTACAAGAAATCAGATCTTGTTCCAACTCAGAAAAGTGTATGGGCATGTTCTTCGATCTAGAAATAGGATACACCCGTGTGTTTATCCATCTCAGGAAAGTGTGTGCTACAATCCCTATGTCCTGATACAGGTATACTCGAGAAAGCTAGGTTTGATGGTCTCTCTTGAGCCTGTCATTCCACAGGCGGCCTTAAGAAGGCGACTAATACAGTTGCTTCTCATGACACAGTGGAACCAGAATACCAGCTCTCTGTACTCAAAAGTGTCATTCTTGGAACATCTTATTCACCACCTTCAATGTTGGCAAGAAACGAGAAATTTCCTTGTGCGGGGCGATTCTGCCTCCTTCCCACCCTCAAATCACGGTACATACTGATGATTCGATTGGGGGATAGGGAGATTGCCTGCACGATTAAACGATATCAGGGTTTTGGTGTCTGGATTAGACTCAAGAAGAGGTAAAGCATAGACGTCATAATCAGCTAAGTGGCGTATAGGATGAAGGCATAATCATTACGTCATAAAAGATTCTAATTGACCCATCTGTAACTCCTACTAACCGACATGTAGTACGAATTGTACGTCTCTACTAATTAATAAACATGCTGTTGAATATTTTGAAATATTTTTAGTTCCAAAATATTCAATAGCTTACCTGTACAGTTTGTTGGAAATTAATATTCAAGGAGTTCAGAAATCAATCAATCCCAACACGAGCGAGGTGTGGGTGTAGATTAGCCAGAGATGGGCGGGGCATAGTTAAAACCGAAAGGTCCATTAAAGGTGGTTAATGATATATTTATAAAAACAGTGCTCCCACCAAATAAACAGCTATCTACTACAATATCCGGCCAGTTATAATTGAACAATATAGATTATTTACAAGTCTTGTCAATGCCAATAGGCATACATAAAGCATGCCATTAAGGACCATGGGCAGACGACAGTGTTCTTTGTGTGTACAGGGAATATAGCAAAGTGCTGGTTAAGTTGATCTTGTATGCTCAGATAAACAGCAAATATATATTAGTTATGCTGCATTGCACTCGCTCTATATAACAATTAATCTGCATGTTGTTTGCGGGGATTGGGATTATCCCTAATCCTGCCCTTTGGGTTGTAATTGCACCCCATGCATATATTTTATTCGATATTTCTTTATATATTTCCATTGCGATTCTTTGCTTTTATGACATTGTTCCTATACATATTTTACCATTTCAACACAAATATCTACTCCGCACATGATGGGAATTTAGGTGTACTAGAATAATACACACGGGGTGCACTTACACCCCATTAAAAATATGTCATTTCGGATTTGCTAGCCATATAATATTTTGCAATGAATTAAATTGTCTTTTTCTTCTATTTTATTGCAGATTGTGAACAACGTATATGTGCTCTGAAATAAAACTCATCCTAGATGGCAGCAAAGCAGGCTAAATACACACTGGAGGAAACTCTTAGACCACTTACTGAAGACAGTGATGGGCCCTCTGACTTTTCTGCAAACGAAAGCGACAGTAATGATGATTATCTGCCTAGCATTGACTCTCTATCTGAAGATCATTTATCTGAACTTTCTAGTGATGAAGATGTGCCTATTCCACTAGATTCCGACTCACAACAGACTGACAGACATATTTCCAGTGACCGGTAACTAGGTGAACAAAGGCAGATTCTGGTAGAATATGACTGACAAGCAGATACTGGTGAATCGGTTCAACAACCAATCGCTCAACCCAGCAGTCGTGGCAGATCTCGAGGTCGCTGTTGCCGTGGACAATCGCATGGCCGCAGCCGTGGTAGAGGACTATATCAAATTCCAGAATAAGCAACTGTAACTCAAAACCGAGACGAAACTCTATATAACAGGGCGGTAAATGTGATTGGAAGAAATGGAAAAGTTTGGTCAACACAGGTTCCAACTCAGCATAGAAGACGGCTTCATGATATAATTCGTCAATAGCCTGGCACCACAGCAGAAGGGCGCAAGGAAACAATTCTTGAAGTGTTTGTGCTATACCTGACAAATGATATTGTATCCATTGTCATACGTGAAACTAACAGAGAGGGCGAACGTGTGTACAGAGAATTGAACGACGCCCATCCTGACCGCCAGAAAACATGGAAGCTTATAACTAGAGTTGAAATGCTTGCATTTCTTGACCTTCCAATGTTATCTGGCATTTATCGCGGAAACCACGAACCACTTGAAGAGCTATAGTCTTCTAAAACTGGCAGACTCATCTTTCTTGCTACTATGCGTCTGAAACGATTTCAGTGCATCTTGCGTTTTCTCCGGTTTAATAATAAAAACACACGAGCAGAGAGAAGAGCAACAGTCAAGCTTATACCATGTTTATCACACAAGTGCGCACGTTTTATGTACCTGGTGCTGATGTATCAGTAGATGAGCAGTTGGTGCCATTCCGTGGGCGCTGTCCGTTTCGACAGTATATACCCAGCAAACCAGCGAAGTATGGTATCAAGATATGGTGGGCGTGTGGTGCCAGTACATCCTATCCATTGGATGGTGACATTTACCTAAGCCGACAACCGGGACAACAGCGAGAACAAAGTCAAGGTGCCAATGTTGTGAAATCATTAATCGGTCCATGGTACAAGAGTGGTAGGAATGTTGTAGGTGATAATCTTTTAACTAGTGTGCCTCTTGTTGATGAACTCTTGGGAGAGGGGCTGACATATGTAGGAGCTGTGCGAAATAATAAGCCAGATCGCCCACCAGCTATTATGGGCTGGAAATAGAGATGAGCATTCAACTGTGTTCGGTTTCAGTGACCAACTCACTCTTGCATCATATGTCCCCAAGAAAGGCAAGGCTGTTATCCTGTTGTCTTCTATGCATTACAATACTGCGGTTGTTGGTGACTTGCAAAAACCTGATATGATCATTCATTATAATAAGACCAAGAGCGGTGTTGATAATACGGATCATCTTGCAAGTGTTCTAACATGTCATCGCAAAATCAACAGATGGCCAGTTGTTATATTTTTCAACATCATAGACATTTCCGGCATAGCTGCTCTTATTGCCTGGCTTTGCAATAACCCTACCTCGCACAGAGAGGCACAAAGGCGCAGACGATGCAAGTTTCTTATAGAATTTGGACATGAACTAGTATCGGGCTTGATTCGGGAAAGGGTCCGAGCATCCAACACCTTAAGTAAGCCAAGCAAGGATGCTTTGTGCATGTTGGGATTTCTTCCAAATGTGCAGATTGACATACAGAACAGCTTAACGGCCAAACAGGGAAGATGCCATATCTGTCCACGAATTGTTGATAGAAAAATTCGAAAACGCTGTGATGTGTGTCAAGATTTCGGTTGCGCTGACCATAGTACCAGTACCCTACTCTGTGAGAACTATATTTAATTCAAATGCCTGGTAAAACACAGATTCGTGAACTTATGACTAATTAAAACCCAAAAAGCACTATTAGCATGACTCTTATTTAATTTTTATGATTCCAATGTTGGTATCCCTAGCAAACTGTGATTAAGTTTACTTTCTTTGGGGTGCAAATACACCCCAAAACCAATGATAATATGTGTCTAAGGCAATAAATCTGGTAATTATACTGAAGGGAACTACGTAAACATATTTGCAAATTATCTAGTTACAAGTCTGTGTTTTTTAATTAATGGTTATATGTCTGTTGTAACAGAAGGTAATTGATGTGCTTCCTGTGGGGTGCAAGCACACCCCAGAAATATGTATTTAAATGAGTTTTTGACATTTTTATACAAGTAAACATTAAATCATACTGAGTTATATACATGCGTAATTCGAGTTTATTATACAGACAATGCTAGATTCCATGTTTATTTTTAGAGTTAGGTAACTTTGTATGGGACAGTTAAGCACAATTTACAAGCATGTGGGGTGTAAATACACCCCAGACCTAATTATCACAAACATATATTTTAGAGATATAGGATACATCCAGTGATAATAAACATTGACGGGTAGTCACATTCTATCTCTATAAACCATACAATGACCACATAGTGTAGAAATACATGAAAGTATCAGCAAAATGGCTGAATTTTTAATTTCTTATCGATAAAATATTTCGTTTGTTTGTAACCATGGAAACAATATGAAAGTGTTTACTAGACGAATCTGTTGTGTAATTCCCACACGATAGCCAGGAAAAATAAATGCGTATTAATTATAATAACATTTCTTTATATATGTGGTGGTTATTCTTGTTTTAGAATCACGGGGGAGTGCACACACAACATAGGTCTGAATTAGTTAATTTTACAGTAGGACATGATGAAGGTTAAGCATGCATTATTTGTTAACAAAATTATTTACAAAGGCAATTTAGAGATTGCAGACCATCGCTTTCCCGTTTTTGTAACATTGTAACAAGTTTCCGGATTTTTTGGATTTTTAAAATTTTTTCGGACAGACACGGACACACACTGACACACACCGGCACACACATGCATGCATACATGGACGCCCACACGCATTTCCGCACACATGCAGGAATGCACGCACACATGTACGCATGCAGGCACGGACTCGCGTATGCATGCATGTGCATACACATGTGCATGGATAGACACGTATGCATAGACACATACACAGACATACGGATGGATGGATGGACAGACAGACGGATGGATGGATAGACGGACGGACGGGCAGATGGGTAGATGGATGGATGGACATCCGTTTGGATCGACATACACTGAGATGGACAAATGGATGGATGGATGGACGGATGGATGGACAGACGGAAAGGTGCATGCGCACATGCACGCTTGCACGCACGCACGCACGCACGCTCACGCACACACACGCACGCACGCGTACGCGCACACACACACCACATACATGCACATGCACACACACCATATACACGCACACACATACGCACGCACGCACGCACATACGCACACACACACCACATACACCTACACATACACATATACACACACATACACAAACACACACACGCGCATGTGCGCAACCATACACACACAGACACACAAACACGCACGCATGCACAGATGCACTCAGGCTTGCACTCATGCACGCGCACTCGCACACACACACCCGCCCACCCCCACGCACACACGCATACATGCACGCACATGAATGCTCGTGCACATGCGCATGCATTCACGCGTGCGTAGACGTATGCACATGCATGTACGCAAGCACACATGAACACACATGCACAAATATACACTCACTCACACACGCACAGACATATACACGCATATTCACACACACGCGCACACGCACATAACGCATGCAGGCATGCACGCACGCGCACATGCACGCACGCGCACATGCACACACACACGCACGCATGTGCGCAAAAATACACACAGTATGAGCCAAAGCCTGTGATTGGTCCAGTTTAGTTACCTTCATATCATACTATTTCTCATGTCTAATTATCTAGCATGTACGCATGCGTAGACGTATGCACGTGCATGTACGCGCACACACACACACACACACACACACACACACACACACACACACACACACACATACGCACGCACGCACGCACGCACGCACGCACGCACGCACGCACGCACGCACGCACGCACGCACGCACGCACGCACGCACGCACGCACGCACGCAGGCACGCACGCACGCACGCACGCACACACACACACACACATAAACACACACACACGCACACGCAAATAACGCATGCACGCGCACGCACCCACGTGTGCGCACGCCCACAAGGATAAATACACACAGTAAGATCCAAAGCATGTGATTGGTCTATTTTAGTTACCTTGATATCATACTGGTTCTCATGTCTAATTCTCTATAATAAGAAAATATGCAATATTGATATATTAGTGCATTTCTATGAACTCAAATGTTATGTATTTCAGAGCACTGATACATTTAAATATTAATTGTATTCCATTATCTTCCCTCTTTGTTACAGGATCATCACATGATCACAGTTCATCAGGAAGTGATCACAGTTCATCATCAAGCGAGGAGAATGATATAGACAAACGGGGTATGTCATCTACTAGTTCACTGCTAAGATGATCTTCTTTCATTTGTTAATATTGTATTTACATAATATAGCATGTAGAATGTGTTGATTTGGACATTTTTTGCCAGGCACAACTATTTTACATTCAATCTTACTTTGACCGTCCTTTGTCTGATTATGTTTCAAACTTTCTAAACTAATTACTTATACTGAACAACATACTACTAGATTGGGAAAATATTATAGTGAAAACTTAATTTGATAGCTTCAAATATTTAGATGCATGCATGCTCACTCACATGTATGTACACATACACGCATACGCGCTTGCTCACATATGTGCACATAATGGCACAAACACTGATGCATGCATTCATACACATGCGCGTGCACACACACATGCGCGCGCGTACACGCACGCACGCACACATACACACACACACACACACACACACACACACACAAAACACACACACACACACACACACACACACACACACACACACACACACACACACACACACCACATACACAGATACACACACCACATACACACACGCGCACGCACGCGCACCCACGCACACACACATGTACAAATGTACTCTAGCATGCACGCACGCACGCACCCTCGCAGCAACTCCCCCCACCCCCACCCCACTTCCGCAGACACACACCCCGCCCACACACGCACGCACACACAGTATGATCCAAAGCCTGTGATTGGTCTATTTTAGTTATCTTGATAGCATACTGGTTCTCATGTCTAATTCTCTATAATAAGAAAATATGCAATATTGATATATTAGTGCATTTCTATGAACTCAAATGTTATGTATTTCCGAGCACTGATACATTTAAATATTAATTGTACTCCATTATCTTCCCTGTTTGTTACAGGATCATCACATGATCACAGTTCATCATCAAGCGAGCAGAATGATATAGACAAACGGGGTATGTCATCTAATAGTTCACTGCTAAGATGATCTTTCATTTGTTAATATTGTATTTACATAATATAGCATGTAGAATGTGTTGATTTGGACATGTTGATATGAGCGGCATAGACTGATTGCCAGGCACAACTATTTTTACATTCAATCTTACTTTGACCGTCCTTTGTCTGATTATGTTTCAAACCTTCTAAACTAATTACTGATACTGAACAACATACTACTAGATTGGGAAAATATTATAGTGAAAACTTAATTTGATAGCTTCAAATATTTAGATGCATGCATGCTCACTCACATGTATGTACACATGCACGCATACGCGCTTTGCTCACATATGTGCACATAATGGCACACACTGATGCATGCATTCTTACACATGCGCGTGCACACACACATGCTTGCGCGTACAGGCACGCACGCACACATACGCACACACACACACAAAACACACACACACACACACACACACACACACACACACACACACACACCACATGCACAGATACACACACCACATACACACACGCGCACGCACGCGCACCCACGCACACACACATGTACAAATGTACTCTGGCATGCACGCACGCACGCACCCTCGCAGCAACTCCCCCACCCCCACCCCACTCCCGCAGACACACACCCCGCCCACACACGCACGCACACACAGTATGATCCAAAGCCTGTGATTGGTCTATTTTAGTTACCTTGATAGCATACTGGTTCTCATGTCTAATTCTCTATAATAAGAAAATATGCAATATTGATATATTAGTGCATTTCTATGAACTCAAATGTTATGTATTTCCGAGCACTGATACATTTAAATATTAATTGTACTCCAATATCTTCCCTGTTTGTTAGAGGATCATCACATGGTCACAGATCTTCATTAAGCGAGGAGAATGATATAGACAAACGGGGTATGTCATCTAATAGTTCACTGCTAAGATGATCTTTCATTTGTTAATATTGTATTTACATAATATAGCATGTAGAATGTGTTGATTTGGACATGTTGATATGAGCGGCATAGACTGATTGCCAGACACAACTATTTTAACATTCAATCTTACTTTGGCTGTCCTTTGTCTGATTATGTTTCAAACTTTCTAAACTAATTACTTATACTGGACAACATACTGCTAGATTTGGAAAATATTATAGTGAAAACTTGATTTGGTAGCTTCAAATATGTAGATGCATGCATGCTCACTCACATGTGTGTACACATGCACGCATATACGCTTACTCACATATAAAAGCACAAACACTCATATTCATACACATGCGCGTGCACACACACATACACACACACACACGCACGCACGCACGCACGCACGCACGCACGCACGCACGCACGCACGCACGCACGCACGCACGCACGCACGCACGCACGCACGCACGCACGCACGCACGCACGCACGCACGCACGCACGCACGCACGCACACATGTAGTCAATGGGCTCGCTGGACGAGATTGTTATGCAAATGAGCTCTTGACCTATTTAAATATTGCGTTCTGATTGGTTGTCCTGTATGAGCGTGTAGACGTTATTGTTATAAATGAGCTGGTAGACGCTATTGTTCTAAATGAGTGGCGGGTACACGCTATTGTTTAAAAGTGTAGGGTGTATGCTATTGTTCTAAATGGTCGTCTGTACGCTATTTAAATGACACATGCTAGTTAATGCATAATTAGATTAATGTGGTTTTAAAAAAAAAAGGTGTTGTCATGTGCAACTCTGTGTAATGATGAACGTGTTCTGTCTGAACGATGAATGCATAGTTTAACATATTAATTAGGTGTGCGTCGCCTCACCCACCCACCCTCTCGTAGATAAAAAGTAGCATATTTTGTGAATTGTAACTTCCTATGTCATTGAACAGCGCTTTATAACGAACGCCTGCATGGACAATGGCATGGTCACTTATGAATTGTTCATGCAGGTGATCGCTTGTATCTGGTGAATATTTTGTAACTAGCATGAATTGTAGCTTCCTATGTCAAATTATTATCAAAATATATTCATTCCTTGGTTGTGTATCTGTCGAATATTTTGAAAATAGTACGAATTGAAACTTCCTATGTCAAATTAGTATTAAAAAATATTCGCTTAGCCTCCCATTGCGCCATAACTTAGGTTTGGAAAATCAAAAACGTTAAAATATAGTTCATTCTTTAGTTGTATATCTGTTGAATATTTTGAGACTAACGCGAATTGTAACTTCCTATGTCAAATTAGTATTAAAGAAATATTCACTTAAACTACCATTGCGCCATCCATGATTTAGGTTTGAAAAAAATCGTAAAAATGTTAAAATATAGTTCATTCCTTAGTTGTATATATGTTCAATATTTTGAAACTAGCGCGAATTGTAGCTTCCTATGTCAAATTAGTATCAAAAAATATTCCCTTAAACTACCATTGCACCACGATTTAGGTTTGAAAAATCAAAAAAGTTAAAATATAGTTCATTCTTTTGTTGTGTATATGTTGAATATTTTGAAACTAACGCGAATTGCAACTTCGTATGACAAATTAGTATCCAAAAATATTCGCCTAAACTACCGTTGCACCACGATTTAACTTTGAAAAAATCATAAAAATGTTAAAATATAGTTCATTCCTTAGTTGTATATCAGTTAAATATTTTGAAACTATCGCGAATTGTAACTTCCTATGTCAAATTAGTATTAAAAAATTCGCTTAAACTACCATTGCGCCATGATTTAGGTTTGAAAAAATTGTAACAATGTTAAAATATAGTTAATGTGTAATTTTTCCTGCCGGTGTGATTCGAGTGTTAATGAATTCGTCAATAGCATTCATCACATGGTTATTGAACATTTTACCCTGCACATTTTTAAGATTAGCGCACGGCGGTCACTTATGAACAATAGCGTGCAGCACCCACTTAGAGAACAATAGCGCACAGCCTGCACTAGCTCTGATTTGCACCGGTTGTGATGAACAATAGCGGTCACCTACATGAACATTAGCATCCATCATCCACCTGCCTGAACAAAATTGTCACATTATATTAATTTTATTCAATATAATTTAATTTATAAGACAATGACAAATTCCAGCCAACTAGTTTCAAAATATTCAATAACTTATATGAATATATTTATATTCATTTATTAATTTATTTTAATTTATATGGCATCAACATCTTTCAGTCAAATTAGTTTCATCAACTTATATGAATATATTTAATTTTTATTTATTAGTTTATATTTATTAATTTATATTTAATTAAATTTAATTTATAAGGCATCATCAACTTCTAGTCAAATTAGTTTCAATAAATATTTTATTTAATAATAAAATTATATATTATTTAAAGCCAAATAAAAATGATAAATATGTGTAGCAGTTGTTCCAGGTGTAATTTTCAAATATTCCTCCATGACATTTTATGACTTTAAAGTTATATGGTATGAAATTCAAATAGCGAAATTCAGCTAAACATGGTGAAATACTCGCTAAATAATAGAAAACTCTATAACATTCAATGTATAGAGTATAAATAATATATGCATAGTACATATATTTAAGGAGATATAGGCTTTTAAAGGTAAACGCTATAAATTCTATCAGTAAACCAGTGTAACTCAGTTAAACTCAGACACTACTCTAATGAATGAATCTTAATTAATTTAGGATCGTTAAAGCTTTGTGACAAAGTAATTTATGCGCCTCTCTATTTAAGTGAAGTATTATCATTTCAAATACATGCCGTAATATTTCATGTTTATTTGAGTGCCTTTTTTTAATTGTCTCTTAATTGAGTTACCATTCAGATTGTCAGACATAACAAATCTGTCACGGAATGTAATTGATTAAATGCGCGTGCTCACAGTGGTGTATTATTTGCCACACGCACATTAGAGGCACAATTATTTATTCATTCACAGTCAATTCGTCAACATTGACTTCGCCTAATTAAGCATCAGTTGCAAAGAATGTACTTTTGCCCCGGTATGCATGCCCTGTAGGCCACGTGATTTTCAAATCATCGTCCAGAGCGAAGTACAGTGATATATAGGTAAACTTAGCGATGTTGTATGTATAATATTATATAGACAATAATCATGTATCTAGCATATTTAAGAAGATATATGTCTTTAAAGATAGATGGTATCAGCTGTTTAGTGTTTTTTCAAAAATGTTTACAGAAATTATGGTGTTAATCTGTGTACAGATATATTGTAACTTCCTGTCAAAAATGAATGAATGTGTTTAATAACAATAGCACTTATACACGCACGTGGTGAAGGAATAGCGACGTGTACAGACATGTTGTAGCTCTGTGTATGACCTTTCATAGATGTATTACGTGCGTATGTCTGTTCATATGTATGCACTTACGTGTACATGTGTGCGTATGTTTTTATATTTATGTGAGTTCCTATGGGTATGTGCTATTATGATGTATAAAACATAATTTTAAGATTTTGTGCAGGCGTGTGTGTGCACCTGTATGCGTGCCCTGTGCGTACATACGTGGTATGCATGCACACGCATATTGGAAGGGGAAAAAAGGGATATGGCCATCGTAGTTTTGTTCATCAGCCCAGCGTTGGTCCAATGTAGGCAATATGTTATTAGGTCGACGTTGAGTCAACAGACATAAATCTATGAAGATATTTAAAATATCACCCCAGATGGCATAATTTATCAATTTAAAAATTAAAAGGTGAATATTACATCAATTTTGTTTGATTTTTCTGTGAAATTTCCAATGCTGGCCCAACATTGGCCCGACGTTAGCAAACACATAATACATCCAATGCAAGTCCAAAGTTGGGGCGACATTGTAATGACAAATGCTATTTTCCTACCTGTTGCCAACGGTAGCCCAGCATCTACATATTATCTGGTTAGTTTCAAATATTCAACTGAATCTTTATTAAAGAGTAAAGACACAATTCGTACATCAATGCATAGTCCATCTTCAATTGATGTACTTATCTACGTCATTAATTCTATACTTCAGGGAGTTAATTATGACGTCATATGATTGAAGTATAGGTCAATTTGTGACCATAGTCAGGTTATGAAAATGGATTTAAGATGAATAATAATGATACCCAATGTATGTTTAAAGCTAAATGGTAACTACACAGTTAGCCAGTTGAATATTTTGTAACTAATTTGACTGGGTGGAGCAACAGCTCTCAGACAAATTATTTTCATTAAAAAATATAAATTCATCAACGATATACAATTCATGCAGTTCATTTACTATCGTCATGGTGGAGTTATACCGCGTACTGATTGTGACGTCACCTCACTAGTTGAGGTGATTGATTATGACGTCATATACTTGAGTGACAGATATTTTTCTTACGACATACAGACTCATTAATGAGTTAACAGATTTCCAAAATACAATGACCATAGTTAGGTTATGAAAAGGAATTAAAAATGAATATTAATAATACCTAATGTATTTTTAAAGCTAAATCGTTGATGACTTGTTGGTAACTACGCAGCTAGCCAGTTGACTATTTTGAAACTAATTTGACTGGATGGGATAACGGCTCTCAGACAAATTATTCTCATTTTAAAATATAAATTCATCAAAGACATACAATTCACGCAGTTCATTTACTGTCGTTAGGTAGGAGTTATACATCATATTGATTGTGACAGCACTTCACTAGTGAGGTAATTGGTTATTACTTCAGATACTTGAGTGACAGATCAGTTTCCTCCATACAAGTCAAAAATACAAAATTATACATGCCTCTGCTATGCACGAATAACAATCCGTAGATTGAACAAATGTAATGACACATTGATTTATGCCAGTATGTGCTTGTAATAAACGTGATTTCGTATGTATGTCTACGTACATGTATGTGCTTTTGATGAGTGCATGGTTTTTTAAAATGTGAGTTCATATGTATGCGTATGCACGAATGTATGTGTATGTATGTGCATACATATGCACAGTCCTTTCATGAGTGTATTACACGCATGCGTGCATGTGTATATACGTTTCATAAGTGTATTACACACTTTTTTCGTATGTATGCAATTATGCGCGTAATAAATGTGATTGTTTGTTTAAAGCATAATTTTTTAATTTGCTGATCCTTAAAAAAGGACCTGATGATATTGGTTTTAGTGCATTTGTGGATCTCATCTGTGTTTTCGGTTTTCAACGCACCAAATACATATGCAACATTCATTTTTCAGTTGGTATTGCATATGTACTAATGTGTTATAACTCCTTAGATTCGGATAGGTATTCTGCCTCCTGGTTCCTAATCTCAAGCATTACAACACATGTAGGTGGCTGTATTGCTACAGCGCGATAACCGTTCCATTCGATACACGCGCAATGTATCGGAGTGGAATTTGCTGTGCACCATGATCACACATTTGAGAGCTCATTCTAATGCAGAGAATGATAGATAAATTGAATTTTTAACATTCTCCTTTTTATAACTTACCATGTCAAACAACACGCGCCAAAATGTTCAAACAGTTTTGTCTAGAGTGTTGCTTTATAGCAGGCAAATGATGATTAATGGGTGTGTCGCGTGAATATGCATACGCATTGCAGCCACTCGATGGAACGAATTATGCATTCGACTTGCATAACTGTACCTATTACAAATTTGGTGTGTTCAAAAAGAATAAATTAAATGCACACCTATAATGTTTGTTCAAAACAGTTATTAATTATACATAAAGAATAAAGTAGACACGCGGACCAAATGTTTTCAAAACAGTTTGATTGTTTTATTTTTATAGTAGAAAAATGCACGCGTGACTATACATACGAATGTGTGCGTATGTCGAGTAGTTGATGATAGAATCTGTCATTCCAACATATGTTGACAATGCATGGTAGTCACATTTAATTGTTTTATACCGCAAACGTTTCAATACAGTTTGCCCGCTATTGTGTGCAAACGTATTTGTTACATACGCGTGTATGCATATGGCAATCACTTGATGGTAGAATCTGCCATAACATCAGATGGTGTCAATACTGGGTAGTTACATTGTATTGTTTTATACCATTATATGAAAGCTATTATGCGTAATGACTTATAATTTACTAGACACATCTTGCAGTGAGCATGTTTTAATCTTTATTTCTTATATATATATATCGACGATTATGTTTTTACACACGTGTCTAGGCTGTTGTGTAATCAAATACGCGTATACTGTGACTCAAGATGGTAGGCTACGTGCCACCCAGTAGCAGGTTCCGTGATACATATTGGGTTCAACCATGGCTGGTTATGTTCATCTGAACGGCTAAGGGCTACCACGACATGACTGCATGTCATTATTGTAGCATTTTTTACCATAAATATTACCCGGCAGCATTACTGATCATGTAGGAATAATCATAAATGATTGATGTGTGCAGCGTGTGCCTTTTAGAGATGTCATATTCGCGATATCGCTTTATAATACTGTGTCATATGAAGAGGATGTCGTATAATTGCAATGGGTTAGTAGAGGGGTTAATGGTGTGGGTGCGTGATGGAGAGGAATAATAGTGGTGTGAGCGCTTGTCGCGATGAATTGTAGTTATGTGTTAGGACTTGATTATTTGAGTGCACTCGCATACATAAAACACATTCTGGTGAACAAATGATATAAGAATGGTATTTGGCCAATTTTATTTTTGGACTTCTTGGTAGATTAGTAAGATATAGAAATGTCCCCATATGTCTTGTAAAGAGGTATGTGTCTAAATTCATTCATTTATTCCTTCATTCATTCAGTAGTTCTATGCGTTTTCCATCCACATATACAGCGATTTGGCCATCACGTTTTTGTTATTTGTTAAGAATACTACCACTAATAATATTAATTATATTTTGTTATACTGTTTAGTAGTTTGAAGTCTAATATGAATTGCTTACCTCAATTTTGATATAACGATAATAATATAAATATTAATTAGACACCCACCCACTATGTATATGCCGCCAATGGTTGACTCTTTACTCATACATTGTGCATTGAGTCTAGTAGTTGAGGTACCCAGAGTTATCAGAATTCATTATTAGGCAGCATGCTATGTGTTGGTTCAGTACTACAGGGTTGTATGTGTCAACGCAGAGTAACACTTTGAAAACTTTGCATGTAGGGTGATGGCGTGATCAATTTCGTCATTAATGGTGAGATTTAGTATGTCATAAATGCTTAATAGTCCGTCTAGTTGTACGACATAATCTGCAGAATATTCGCAAACTAATCTGACAAAAAGAGTGCTCTAACATAGAAAATCGCCAACTGCTTCTAGACCAATTCGTTAAAATATTCAACACAATATTTTGATAGTTGCAAACGTCTTAGTTATATATATATATATATATATATATATATATATATATATATATATATATATATATATATATATATATATATATATATATATATATATATATATATATATATATATATATATGTGAAAGATATGCTATTAAGCGTGTACACACGCACAATCATATCGCCCACCACAGATATAACCTAATACTTCCAAATACTTCCAAACTATAATATAACATACTGCTTCGAATTTGAGTATAATCTTTATGACTTAGACAATAGTAGTTTTGCCATTCGAATTATATTCAAATTTGTAACTGTATTTTTTTATTCGGCTTTGAAAATGTGTTAAGTTATTTATGAGCGGAGCATTTTTCATTAAAAAAAAAAAAAATATATATATATATATATATATATATATATATATATATATATATATATATATATATATATATATATATATATATATATATATATATATATATGCTACTCAAGAGCTTTTTCTGTATATAATCCTGATACTATTAGTATGAAGGCAGTCATTTCATATGTGAATTTTCAAAAACTCATGTGAATTTTCAAAAAAAAAATTTCTACATATAAAATATGTTTTTCAGAACATTTATGGTTAGGTGAAGTGTATCAGGGAAGATTATTATAAAGGAAATTATTTCATATGCGAATTTTCAAAAACATTATATATCAGTGGTGACCCTAACAGTAGTATGATGCCATGATATAACGTAATGAAGCATGGTCGAGTTTATGAGACATGACTAGCTGAAATGCAGAAATCCCCATATAATGCTCACTAATCTTTGAACCATTACTCGATCAATAATGCTTAGCACACTCACCAGTCATTATGTGGTAAAGATCAAAATGCCGATGGCGTGTGTTATTAAGTGTGGTGTGCTGTGCTTCAGACTGCATTTTGTCATGCATTTATGGAGACATCGCAGCAGTGCTCTATTCAGCAGCATTTCATACCGTGTTTTTGGTGAGTGTAATGCATGCAGATGTGGGTTTTTTTAAACACTACATTCCATCGCATATTGTCGATAGAGGGCGAGGGTGGGGTGCACCATTCAATGGCATGATTGATAACGAGTAAACAAATTAAATCATTTTAAAACCTTTATTAATACTGACATCGTAAACAACACAACATCAAACTGCGATACATCGATATGATTCTAGTACACAACATCAAACTGCGATACATCGATATATTTACTAATACTGCAATATTAAGACAATATATTAATTAAAAGCAATGATATTATGGCGTTATCAGTTCTTTAACATATATTACATCTCTGATGCACCTAAGCCATGACGTCATACACAACCGGCACAAATCTGTACAAAATTTGTTCCTGAAAATAACATATCGTGCTTAACCCTTAAATGGCGAAAACGTACATAGCCGTCCTCCTTAGCGGGCTAAATGAAGACCCATTTGTGGACCGAGAGAAGGCTAATTTTGAAAATTACCACTGGAATGACTGCCACAGGTATATAAATTATGGTTATTTAAATCTGATGAATATTTTGAAACTAATTTGACTGTGCATTGACATAGGAAGCTACAAACTTGCATTCATGTTAGTTTCGTAATATTCAACAGCATAGCTATATAGTTAATAGACCACTAAGGAGGGCGGCTATGGCCGGTTTTGCCATTAAAGGGTTAAACAGGGATGCAGGAATGATAAACATCAACATATCTGGCAGAGACCAACACAACATCAAATCATCAACGCTGGATACAATCTCTAGCTGGTTGGAGGGAATGAAATGCCCCTAATGGAGTTCCAGGCTAAGGAGTGGTCAACCACAAAGTACACTGCAACTTTATCAGGAAAACAGCTCTATGTGGCAAGATATGAAAGGGGTTATAAGATGGATCGCAACACTGGAAATGTACAATTGTGCGAAGACCGTGTGTGCTTTGAAGAGGCAGATACTAGAATGGTTTTACAGCAGCACACACTCAGGGACACAAGAGCATGCAGTTAACTGCATGGCTATAGACTAACAATTTGTATTTGTTATATGTGATCAATAACAACGCAGAACGGCGTATGGTTTTACAATTAGCATAATTATAGATAAAGAATCAGATTCATAAAAAGAGAGAGTTACGGCAAACTGTTTATCACAGACATCTGTTTTTCGGAGACACAAGATGATGGTTCTTTCAAGTTGGTCATACGTCTAGCTCTCTTAGATACACCACCTTGTGCTCTGAAAATGCTATTCACTATGGTAAATTGCTTTTGTTATATAAGCATGTGTCTTTAGTGACCACTCTTTGACTGCCCAGAAAGCGCCCCTTATAGAAAAGTTTTACTGTACAGATAAAACTTATTTATAGTAATAGCCATACATTGGTACTTCGTAATAACGATAATTTTATTACACTAACTACAAACATCATCGATCTATGACTACTTTTGTTCCTAGTATAAATCATTTGATCGGTTGATTCATTGAAGTAAATGCCTGATATAAATGTCCTCATTTAGATCCATATTCCCAGTAATTGATGTGATTGATATCACAATGGCGACCATTATGGCTTCAAAAAAGAGGCTATACATAGATATTTAATATCGATATGAATGATGAAAGAATCTAGAATATGTTTGAAACCAGGTTAACAACATATTTAGATTATTATTCATTATTTTAAGATGGAATTCCTGTTGATTACATACAAAAGCTGATATTCAGGCATTTAAATGTCGGTCATTATGAATTCAAGATGGTGGCCATAATTGACACTTTGAAAGTGGCAATAAGTCATTGTGGACTCCGCTAGGGTTGTACTTCGAGATTCAATAATAAAACTGACGTCACACAGGGTGTCCCACTGGGTCGTATACAGCCAGGCTTCTGCATGTCTTTATTATTAATAAATAGGGTTCGATCGATCCTAACACGTGAGAAGTGTGGTAGAGCTTAGCTAACAGATGGGTGGAGCATAGCTAAAACTGGAAAGGTCCACTGACTTACAATAGGCATATGCACTTTTTACTATATTATCTGACTAGTGATGTTATATGCATCTGAAATTTGGGAGTTTGCGAAAACTGATCTGCCTCAGACCTGCCAAATAAAATTTACAAAATTCCTTTGCACATGAAAAAGAATACATCAAATATTATGATCTATACTGAACTAGGAAAATTCCCCCATACACATAAAGATACAATGTAATATGATTCGGTTCTGGGGTGGCATAGGACTTAAAATCCTTTGTCTCTCAAAGGTATATATAAGTAGACCACAGAATTACAAGATCCCACGAATTGGTGTACACATTACGTGCACAAGTAATGCACAGTGCGTAATGCACAGTGCACACCTTAAGACCTTTGTCGCCAACTAGCTAGAGGTCTTCACGCATAATAGAAACGTGTAATTGATCCACGACGATTGCACTCATATGGTAGATCTGTCAGTAATTCTACTCTCATTTAATGTAGAAATACAGATGAGAAATACCAAACGTTTTGGACGTAGGGTTACATAATATATTTTAGAAAATGTCTCGCTCATAATCTGTGTAATATATATTTGAGGGAAAATGCCTGGATAAACGTCGCCTGCTGCAGTAGTTTAAAGTAAATTATGCAGTAGCCATTGCACGTGATAAATTTCTTAATGTGATCATTTATGTATAGGCAATAAGACATGATTGATTACGTGTGAGTTCATGGTGAGTGATGATATAGAATACAAATGTGGCATTTTGGAACTGAAATACTGAAATTTTTTTGATAATTTGGTACATGGTCCTATACCCACAATATCACTTCCAATGGGTTTTACATAGTATAGTATGCTAGTACCTGATACATGAGTACATACATACCCATCTAGATGATAGCGATGCTGAAACAGGTGGTAATGATAGTGAATAAAAATATGGAAAACTAACTTCTGTGTAAGGTCTACCTGTCATGGATTTCCAGAACAAAAATAAAAATAGAATATAGAGAATGATATGCAGGATTTCTGCCACATTCCGATGCTGGAATTCTGAGTGGTAACATAAAGGCGTATGCAAAGTCACGTAACAAATCCATTTTACTAAACTACAAATAATAATAATAATGACATCAAAAAGTGTTTTTAAAGATTTTGTCATGCGCAATGTGAGTGTGCGTAAATTTGATATGTGGCTAGGAGGTGGGATGTTTATGCTGACTTCACGTTGTATCGTGTATAATTCTAAATACTCTATATATATACAATATTCTGACTACACTTATTTATATATTATTAATGTCTATATCAAAATAGATCTATGTTCAGTCGCATCTCATCTGTTCACAAGAATGTTTAATGTGAGGGTCAAAGTCATATCTTGATAACGCTTAGCCATTCTACGAGTGAATGTTACCATGCCATGGTTGTCTCATTTCGAGATCGGAACCAGTTATCAATGTGGCCCATGTCTGGCAGTCTGTCACGCGGCCTGACTGTCTGTCACCTAATGTCAATTATCAACCATGACTACGCCAATGGGTCAGGGGCATGTGCCACGCAGGTACATACCCCGGTGGTCTAGGTATGTACCTCGGTATGGGTATAAGGATAACTGGATGCACTGGTCTCGGTATCCGAAATGCCCTTATAATCAAAACAATTTGTTGTTGTTGTTCGTCCACCATGCTGAAATATAGTTTCTACATTTTAACATTACATTTTAATATGATTACGCCATTCAGTTGTTCATGATTCTAAATGAGTCTTATAATGCGATTAATATAATGTATTAAAAATAGAATATAGCGAATGACGAGTAGGATTTCTTCCACATACCAATACTGGAATTCTGAGTGGTAACATAAGACGTATGCAAAGTCATGCAACAAATCCATTTTTCTGTACTACAAATAATAATATCGCTTGATCATAAGTGTTTTAAACATTTTGTCGCATGTTCATCTGTCACACACTCTAACTTCGTGTGTCGGTCTGTGTGCATAAGTGGCATCTGAATTGTACCCGATTGAACAAAATTAACTTCGACACAAGTGCTAAAGCAAACAGAGCCATAACATAGGCTGCATAATAATCCCATTAATGACTTCAGCACTTCAATCACGTGCATTGCACAAGCTGATTTTAAACATTTGCCCTCAGAAAACATTTATTGACATATACTGTTATGAGCGCGAAGAAAGTTTATAAATAACGGAAAATTGTAATAACTGGGCATTCATTCTATGACTTTAAGAATGGCTACATTTCGATGCGACCATTGGCGTACAATGAATGCAACCCCGATACATTGCGGGTGTATCAAGTAGAATAGATATAATGATGTAGTGGTATGGCAGCCAGTAAATATTATTATTACTGAAATTCGGAACCGAATGATCGAATACATTAAGGAACCGAATGAACGTAATCTTAATAAATTAATTCATAACCAATAACAGTTGAGAGATGAGTGTTGCGAATGCAAATGGTTATGTCTTTCTACGCACTGGTCATCGTTTTAGTATAGCGTGGCTAGCTACTCTCACAGCACACATGCACGCACGAATACACATGTGCATATGGCACCAACGCCATGATAAATTAGTTACAAAATATTCAACGGTATGATTATTAAATAGTAAAAGACATATCTGGCTAGCTATCCTCACATCACACAGACACACACACACATGCACGCACGTACACATGCATGCACGCACCCACGCACGCATGCACGCACACATGCATGCACACGCGCACCCGCGCACGCATATGGCAACAACAGCGCCATGACAAATTAGTTTCAAATATTCAATGGTATGATTATTAAATAGTAAAAGACATGCCTGGCTAGCTATCCTTACATCACACACACATGCGCGCGCGCACGCACGCACGCACGCACGCACGCACGCACGCACGCACGCACGCACGCACGCACGCACGCACAGACACACACACACACACACACACACACATGGCGACAACAGCGCACTGACAAATTAGTTTTAAAATATTCTTCAGCATAGTTATTATATAGTAAAAGACATGTATGGCTATCCTCACAGTGTGCACACAGGATAGTTCATGAATGAGCTCTGTTACACCCGCTCTGTAAAAAGGTTTATCGATTTTTTAACCCCTGCAGCGCTTTACTCGCATTAATCTTTTATTAACCTTGATACCCACCAGTCATTCCAGTGCTAATGTTTCAAAATAGAACTAGAGAATGATAGAACATGTACCGCATCGTTAATATTTCAAATAGGTATTCGCTACGCTAACTGGTCTGCATCATACCAGACGAGAGGTTTACCAGATGAGTAAACTAAATTATGTGTATGCTTTTTTTAATAGAAACCTGTAGAATACGGATCACCCATTTCATGCTAAATATTTGCTACCACTATCTTTTAATATGCTATGTCCTTAAATACATGAGATAAATGCTAGATATACGAATAATGATATTCGTCGGATATAATATAGTTCGTATAGATATTGCCCATGAATCTCTCAATATCACTGCATTAGCGTACCTATTAGACCCTACCATCCATTTTATGCACAAACAAATATGGTACCACTATCTTTTAAAACACTATATCTCCTTAAATACACGAGATATACGCTAAATATATGTATAATGATATTCAGCAGATAATAAAGTTCCTATAGATATTACCCATGTATCTCTGAGTATCTCTGTGTTAGCACGCCTATTAGACCCTACCAACCATTTTATGTAAAAAAATATTTGGAACCACTCTTTTTAATACGCTATATCTAAATACATGAGATAAATGCAGGAATTACAAAAAGGAATAGTTCACACCATCGAGTGGTCCATATGCATAGTCACGCGCCATTAATCAGTATTGTGTATGCCTCAGAAACACTCGAGACAAACTGTTTGAACATTTTAGCGTGCATTGCCATAATTTTGGTGAGGTATTAAAGTGAATGCTACATTTTATCACTCATTCATTCTTTACTAGAATGTGCATTTACTGATAGAATTTTTAGCGTTTACATTTAAAAGCCTATATCTCCTTAAATATACGTCCTATGCATATATTATTTATATACTAATATATATTGAATGTTATAGAGTTTTGGTTTAAACAGAATTTTGTTTTGTTCAATGGGAGCACAGTAAGACATAAGTCTTATACACGTGTCTCCAATACATACAAATACAATACAGTAATAAATACATCAAGATGGGATATAATAAAACATAATTAAATAGTAACGTATGTATAACTAGTTAAATGATAATTTATATCAACCACTGATTACAATTGTCTAGGTAGTTCGCACTACTGTTATAGAGTTTTCTAATACTTAGTACATATTTCACCATATTTAGCGGAGTTTCCCTTTTTGAATGTTATTCCATATAACTTTCAAAAGTCATAAAGTGTCATGGAGGAATATTTCAAAATTACACCTGGAACAACTCATATGCATTTTTACCATTTTTAATTTGGTTTTTAAATAATATATTATTTTATTATTAAATAAAATATTTATTGAAACTAATTTGTCTAGAAGTTTATGATGCCTTATAAATTTAATTAAATAAAATATAAATTAATAAATATAAATTAAATATATTCATATACGTTGATGAAACTAATTTGACTGAAAGATGCTGATGCCTTATAAATTAAAATAAATAAAAAAATAAATATAAATATATTCATATACGTTATTGAATATTTTGTAACTAGTTGGCTGGAAGTTGTTGTTGTCTTATAAATTAAATAAAATTAATATAATTATAGAACGTGACAATTATGTTCAGGCAGGTGGACGATGGATGCTAATGTTCATGCAGGTGACCGCTATTGTTCATCACAAGCAGCACAAATCAGAACTAGTGCAGGCTGTGCTCTATTGTTCTAAGTGGTCACTGCACGCTATTGTTCATACATGACCGCTGCATGCTATTGTTCATGCAGATGCCATCATTCATGCAGATAAATGCTATTAAAAAATGTGCAGGATAAAATGTTCAATGGCGTGTGATGAACGCTAGTGACGACTTCATTAACACTCGAATAACAGCTGCAGGAGAAATTACACAATAAATATATTTTAACTTTTTTCTTTCTTTTTTGCAAACATAAATCGTGGCGCAATGGTAGTTGATACTAATTTGACATAGGAAGCTACAATTCGTGCTAGTTTCAAAATATTCATCAGATATACAACTAAGGAATGAACTATATTTTAACATTTTAACGATTTTTTCAAACCTAAATTATGGTGCAATGGTAGTTTAAGCAAATATTTTTTGATACTAATTTGACATAGGTAGTTACAATTCGCGTTAGTTTCAAGATGTCCATCAGATATACGACTAAGGAATGAACTATATTTTAACTTTTTGATTTTTCAAACCTAAATCATGCAGCAATGGTAGTTTAAACGAATATTTTTAGATACTAATTTGACATAGGAAGTTACAATTCGCGTTACTTTCAAAATATTCAACAGATATACAACTAAAGAATGAACTATGTTTTAACTTTTTTGATTTTTCAAACCTAAATCGTGGCGCAATGGTAGTTTAAGCGAATATTTTTTTGATACTAATTTGACATAGGAAGCTACATTCACGCTAGTCACAAAATGTTCATCAGATACCAGCGACCACCTGCATGAACAATTCATAAGTGACCGTGCTATTATTCATGCAGGCGTTCATGCACGATATTCTTCAAAAAGCGCTGTTCGATGACATAAGAAGCTACAATTCACAAAATGTTCTACTTTTTAAGCATGAAGGGGGGGGGGGGACGCCGCCCACCTAATTAATACGTTAATCTATGCGTTCATCGTTCATACAGCACACGCTCATCATTACGCATACACTCATATATGTACACACACGCACTCATGAATGCACACATGCATGACAATCGACTGATGGTAGTAGTAGAACTCCGTATATGGAATGACTGAAATCGAAGTATACGTCAGGATGGGATGTCACCTGGCCTCATTGCTCACACCCACACACCCCGGCCATGTACATGTCTGCGGCAACAATAGCACCAAGATTCATTTCAAAATATTCAACAGAATATTTGGAAAATAGTAGACATACGATTTGTGCACGTGATAGACTATTCAATGTAAATGATGGGCCTAGATGCGTCATTCATGGCGAATTTTGTTTGTGACGCCACCCTACATGTAAGATAATACATTATGACGGCATATACTTGAGTGATATATCGGATCAATCCATTCCGTGATTGGTAAACCATCACCATTTTAAGAATTGCTAATGTATTTTATGTTACATTGTTTAAAACTAGAAAACTACATTGGATTAGCAACTTTTGAATCACTGGATAAGAAGTAACGGGTTGTTGAACGGATCGATGTTTTCTTCATTGATCAAGTTACTCTTAGAAAATCACTTGTACGTTTGAAATGTGGTATCTCATTGGCGAATTAATAGCATACGCATTGGGCAAAATATCTTGTGAACTGAATCAGCGTCATGACTTTTTTGGGAATTTGATATAATTATCTTAATCAAAGCTCAAGTAATTATTTCTATTGGTACCGCATACAACAGGACATGAATCATGACCTTGAAAGATGAATATTTATTCTTTAGGATTGTTTGTGTTTCTCAATTAGCCTGGTGTTGCTCATATATGCCACTGTCTTAGAAAGCACTATACTGTATAGACTTTTTAACACCATTTTATATCTCTAATCTGAATGTGTGCGCGAAATTCGATTATTAACTGCGATTAATCTTCTCTTTATTAACCATATCACGCCTAGACTATCAATGGCCAAGGCAGTGCTATATGTATGTTATGTAAATTGTATTATTTCCTAAGTGTGTGTTTATGGAGTCATCAATTGTCGTTGCCTAACAATATTTTCTTTTAAATTTTTTAATTTCAAAGTTTCGCCGCTTTACTTTCAGTCAAATTGTTTTCAAAATATTTAGCAGGTCCAGATATATAATCCCTGATTTGTGTCGTTTGCAGCACTCAGATAATTAACAATGGTTCTTTCATTCAGTTATTATAGAGCAGAAATTATAGAAATGCTTTATGATGTAAGTAATATTCTGTTGAAATCTTTTCAAATAATTGAACTGGGAAATGTTGCTTCACATCAACAGGTTCCAGTCAAATATTTACAAAATATCCAACCGGTTTCCTGACTGCATAGATGTCTGGACTATTCCGACATTTGACTGGAGACTGTTCCTGCTGTAGACATCAACATCGTATAGTAAATATGTTCATAATTTTTCATCGAAGACTTAAGCCATCAGGTGTGTTGGTTACTGTTGCAATAAATGATAACATGAGTTATTTTTCTATACATTTCAGATGAGAATCAACAATGAAGCCGACGATGAATTGGGATATTGTTTATTCTGTGGGCGTTGATACGTGATGAAATAATTATATAATACTGTAACAACATGATATACAAAGATAAAGTTATAATATACAAAATATGAACAATGCTATATATGACTAATAATTTGCAACATCAACAACAACAACCACCACCACCACCACCACCACCACCACCACCACCACCACCACCACCACCACCACCACCACCACCACCACCACCACCACCACAACCACAACAACAACAATAACAACACAACTACAACAGCAACTACTACTACTACTACTACTACTACTACTACTACTACTACTACTACTACTACTACTACTACTACTACTGCTACTACTACTATTACTACTACTATTACTACCACCACTACTACTACTACTAGCACTACTACTACTACTACTACTACTACTACTACTACTACTACTACTACTACTACTACTACTACTACTATACTACTACTACTACTACTACTACTACTACTACTACTACTACTACTACTACTGCTGCTGCTACTGCTACTGGCACTACTACTAATACTATTACTACTACTACTACTACTACTACTACTACTACTACTACTACTACTACTACACTAGGTAGCATGATCAATTGATCATGTAGAAAGCCTTTCTGCCCAAAAATATATGTACTGACAAAAAGCATTAAACTCCAGTAAACCGAATTAAATAAACAATATACGTCAGCATAATATAGAAATAAATGCAATAACCTAAAAATCGATTGAAAAACAATTATCCAACATATTTTCCACTTCTAAAGTCACCCTAGTTTGAACATCCATAGATATATGAATTTTCACTAAGGTATAGGATGCCAATATGTACAAACATTTTACTTCTGCTCTCAAATTTCTAAAACTACTATGACCTTTCGTTTTACTATGTCATTATTTCTAAAATTATCCTAGCACAAGGATATTCACTAATTCATGTTTTACTTATAGTCATACTTTCTAGAATTATCCTAGAACAACTGTTCAATTCAAAGAATGCCTAATCTGCATATTAAAATACAACCATGCATAGGTTAGGCAGCAACAGCTACGATAAGATATATTTAGTTAGTTCAAAATTATGGCAAATCCAAAAATATGCTTTATATTGTACCAGGCATCTCTGGCTGATCTGCTATAATAATGGCTTGCTATATAATTGAAATAATCCCACCACTAAAACATATATCTTGAAATGTGTCTGTTCTCTGGACTATCACTAATTTTTCAAATTCACCCTTAATATTATATGACAGTAGCGAAAAGAAAACGGTCTTCAGTACATTAATATGAGTAACCCTATGTTCAATGCTCCCATTCTGAATTATTCAACATCCAATACTCCAAATTCTAAGACTTAAGCAAACACGTACAATGATTTCATCATTCCGTGATAGAAACAAGTCACTAAGATCATGAAATAAGATTGTCGTAGCTATTAGTTCTATCCTGGGTACCTTAAGAGAGACGAGAATCTTCTTTAGATAACCCCAGAATGTCAATATCTTGGGACATACACCAAACAATTGAGCCGTCTGAGTTGAAACAAACGACACATTTATCATCTTGATCTGAGCATAGAACTAATGTTTGACAATAATACAAAATTGCCGTACTTCTACTACTACTACTACCACTACTACTACTACTACTACTACTACTACTACTACTACTACTACTACTTTTTTTTTTTTTTTTTTTAAAACCGACGCTGACGCAGTCGGACAAACTTCACGGAGGAACTCCTTTAAAAAGGCTTGCAAACCCCCAGAAAAAAACCTGGTGAACTAGTAATCTTGATTAATATCACACCAAAACAATGATAAATAATGAGCATTAATACAATCTATAAATACATATGGCTTAAAAAGTATAGATACAAAACAATATGCTGATAAAGCTCCGATAGCAAAACAAAACTTAACAAAGGCATTACTATTCAACCCAGGTGTAGTAGTAGACCCGTGTGGCGAGTGCAACTATCCAACAAATGAAAAGTGCCTCGTCAATCTATGACAAATAAGTCAATCATTGACGCCAGTGGGCTGATTCTCTAAAGATCAGCGGGCGTAGTAGCATTTGGCTAGTATAATACATATAGTCGGCAGAAAAATTCCAGAAAAATTAATGGCCCTCTTGTTTACATTTTCAATTTACTTTATTATAAGGTTTTGTAAATTACCATTCAATCCATGTGTGGTAGTAGACCCGTGTGGCGAGTGCAACTATTCAACAAATGAAAAGTGACTCGTCAATCAATGACAAATAAGTCAATCATTGACGCCAGTGGGCTGAGTCTTAAAGATCAGCGGGCGTAGTAGCATTCAGGTAGCATAACATATATAGTCAGCAGGAAAATTACAGAAAAATAGATGGAAATAGATGGCGCTCTTGTTTCCATTTTTGATTTACTTTGTTGTAAGGTTTTGTAAATTACCCGGGAACAAATAACCCTATAAAACTCTGTGCAAATTCCTAAAATTACCTGGGACAATTTTATAATTCAATGGCAAATTACTTTATCGATTGATTATTAAATTACCCCAGTCTGTTTATTTCTTAACATGAATTATTAAACATAACAATATCAAAGTGCAGACTAAAATGAATTACATTACACAGATTAATTAAAAGACACAGATAAATCAGCTGTAGTAATTAAATGATTTAAGTTAGTGCAGGCTCATTTATTTTTACAGCTCCCAACTCTATTGAAACTATGTTTGTTTTGCACCATATGTCCTTGAATACTTTTTCTTTACCATGCTGCTTTAATCTAAAATATTCGCAAGGAATATGATTCAGCAGCAATGAACGAAATATTGCCTTTATTGCTCTATTGTGATTGCCCATAGATGGATTTTTCGTCTGTGCACACCGATGTTTCCAAATGGCCCAAACACCTATGGTTAGTATTGTTATTAAAATAGTCCTTTCAGACTTTATGATATTTACACCGCTTGATCCAAATTCTCTAAATAAGACTACATGCATGTCTAGAACAATGGGCTTCGCTCCAAATTTTGCCAAGATTTGGCTGATATAGTCCCAAAATTGTGACGATATTGGACATTCCACAAATAAATGCTCGATTGTTTCCTCGTCTGTTTGACATAAGTAACACCTATCAGAAGTCGTAATATTGCACTTGTATGTCAAGTGTCCCACCCATAGACGTCGATGTAGTAATCGCCACAATAAATCACGAGCCATATTTGGTATGGATGGAGAATGTAAGATTTTCCATACATTTTTCCAACTGGATGGTTTATAGCTTGAGTCATCCCATCTCCTAATTGCTATGGGAGGTGTTACTTGTTTTCGTCTCATAATATGGTACCATTCCTTGGATCTCATCTTGTATTTTAACATCTCATCATCAAGAACTAATGCGGGTTGTGGAGTCAAACTATTATTATTTACATTTGGCAGACGAAACCATTCAATTGGTACAGCATGTTTTATTTTATTTAGCAACCGCTGGACATCTATATGCCTCATATGTGTTTTTCTAGCTACGTCTTGCATTGAAATCCATCTACGTGTTTGAGGGTGTATCATATCCGATAAATGTTGAATGCCATATTTTGCAAAGGACGGTAGATAAAGTACTGCATTGTTATAACATATATTACTATTGCCCCACAATTGCTGTTCTAGTACTTCCTTCCAGCACGTAGGTGGAGGCATGTATCTGTCAAATATTTCTAACCCCTTAACTTGATCTTTAAACACATCTGGTATCATTTGGCTATTCGGAGGTGGCTTCTTTGAGGTAAACACATGCTCCGCCAGAAATGGTTCTACAATTCTCTCCATGAGAGCTCGTGAAACACATGCCCACGTCTCATCTGATGTAATAAGATCATCCAAAAATTTTAACCTTAAAGAAACACATTTCACTTTAATATCAATTAAATCAAGTCCTCCTTCTAACTTAGCATTATTGAGAACACGATGGGAAACTAAATGATTCTTTTCTTCCCATATGAATGACAATATCAACTCATTAACCTCCTTTTCTACATGTTTTGGCATGTGTACAACCGATGCTGTATACCATAGCCCAGATAATGCCAAGTTGTTGACAACAAACACTCTACCAAAGATTGAAAGACGACGACGCTTCCAATTTGCTAATATTCTCTTAAGCTTAGATACTCGTTCATTCCAATTTTGTATTGTATTCGGTTTCCTGCCAAAATAGATGCCTAAAATCTTAATGGTATCATTAGACCAATTGATTTCAAGTGGCTGGTCATTCCGCTCTTTCCATGGCCCCAGAAATAATCCTTTGGATTTTCCTTTATTGATTTTCAAACCAGATGCATTTTGGAACTTTTCTAGTACGTGGTTTAAAATTGCAAAATCATTGTTTGAACTGGTAAACACAGTTGTGTCATCAGCATATTGTGACAGCTTAAGTGGTCTTTCTATGCCACGAATACATATGCCTTGAAAGTTATTATTTTGCCTCAATGCTATGCCAAGTGATTCCATCACAATAACAAATAATAATGGCGATAGGGAACACCCCTGTCTAACCCCACGTTCTAAGACAATTTCTCTGGATAATTGATTGTTCACTAAATAGCTACTCTTGATATCCGTATATAAAATCTTTACCCATTTAATAAAGTTTGAGCCTAACCCAAACGATTGCAAAGAATTAAAAAGAAAATCCCATTCCACACGGTCAAATGCCTTTTCATTGTCCAAGGCAATCACAGCTGAAGGGATGCTATCCTTCTCAACCAATTGTATAAGGTCTCTTATTACCATGGTATTGGTTAGAATTGTCCTCCTGGGTACAGCACATGTCTGCTCTGTTCCAATGATTTCTCCTAAAACACTACCTAGTTTCAATGTTAGTGCTCTGGATATTATTTTGTAGTCTACACATAGTAGAGAAATTGGTCTGTAGTTCTGAATTAGACGTCTGTCATTTCCTTTATATATTAGCCTTACGTATGCCCTAGCCATAGTTGGTGGTAAATGGCCTTTCTCAAAAATTTCAGTGCCTAATTCTTCCATTATTGGACCTACAAGGTGCCAAAACGTTTGGTAAAATTCAACTGGAAGGCCATCACACCCCGGTGATTTTTCTAGTTTCATACCTTTAAGGGATTTAGTTAAATCTTCTAGTGTTAAGGGTTGATCACAAAATTCACTGCCTGTGTCTGACACCTTTTTGTCTATATTTGCTAACAAATCCAATTTTGCATCTTCATCAATTCCCTCTGACTTGTACAATGACTCATAGTAATTGCATACAATAGTACTCATTTCATTGTTGGTAAAGACGGTTGAACCATCCGGCATGTTTAATGAGCACATCACCTTATCTATTGCCCGTGCTTTTTCTAATGCGCAAAAATATCGGGTTGGCTTTTCCCCTTCTGCGTGCATCTGGGCTCTTGCTCTAATTTTTGCACCCTCAAACTCATAGTGTTCTATATCTCTTATTTTACTTTTAATTTTAACCAGTAATTCATAATAATTCTCTTCACCATTATTTACTTTAGCATTAATTTTCATCAGTGATCGATGAAGTGTTTTCTTGCGTTTGCGTATTTCCTGTGCTTTTCTAATAGCATACTTTCGGGAAACATGCTTTAAATCCAGTTTAACATCCTCCCACCATTGCAATGTGCTCTTATATGATGCTTTCCTATTAATCCAATGTTGCCAACAACTCTCTATATTATTCTTATAAAATTCTTTTCCCAACAGTGTTGTGTTTAATTTCCAAAACCCGACCCCTTTTGTTACCCAGTCAGCATTGGCAAAGGTTACACAAACCATGTTATGATCAGAGAATGCAACTGGCTTAATATTAACATCTCTCCAGTACCCTGTTAACAAACTATTCACATAAATTCTGTCGATCCTTGAACCAACTTTACCATCTACCGAAAACCATGTGAGATCTTTACCATGAGGTTTTGATATTCTATAGGTGTCCACTAAATTTTCATTATCACATATTTCTTTTAAGAGTCTATGTGATGTATCAGTATAAGTTGAAGTTGCATTCCTGTCATTTTCTTTGTCTAAGACACAATTAAAGTCACCACCCATTACTAAGTTTTCAGTGATGTTATCTAGTGCTGTTTTAGACATCTCATTAAAAAAATTACGACGTAGTTGATGAGATGTAGGTGCATATATACACAGCAACGTGATACGTGTTTGTTGTATATCTAGCGTGACTCTCACCCAGCGACCATTTGCACCTGATACTGAAGAGATTATATTTGCATAGGCTGAACAACGAGGGAGTATAACAATTGCTACGCCTGCACTATTATCTTGAGATAACGAATACAATATTCTGGATCCAGAAATCTTTTCTAAATTATCGTATAATTCTGACTTCTGAATTTTTGTTTCCTGTATCAAAGCAATGTCAATCTGCTCATTTTTCAGAGTCTCTAGTAAGTGACGTTGCTTTATGTCACTATTTAAGCCTCTACAATTGAGTGTGCAAATTAGCATAAAAGGTAATAAA
The DNA here is from genome assembly GCA_034401795.1 of Chaetoderma sp. LZ-2023a. Taxonomy (NCBI): domain Eukaryota; kingdom Metazoa; phylum Mollusca; class Caudofoveata; order Chaetodermatida; family Chaetodermatidae; genus Chaetoderma; species Chaetoderma sp. LZ-2023a. Next base: position 62,025,405 of record CM067368.1, read on the forward strand.
ATGCTGTGTAAAACCGCCATTATTAAGCTAACTAGATTTTGTTTTTTTCGACCCTCTCTTAGACCATTTACCTATTTTACTCACAAACGCTGCATTACTTAGCTCAACTTTTTCCAAATGCTTATATTTTAATATATCTGAATCATGACGCAGATGCCTATATTTAACACCATTTGCCGTCACATATGGAACTAACACCTCTCCTGCCTCTGACCTGTACATGACCATTTCATCAGGTGATTTAGAACTCTGTGTTTGAATGGATATATCAGATTCAGCGACTGACATATTATCGTCTTCTATATCACTTTCCTCTATTTCTGATTCAGAACTCTCTCCATCTTTCTGTCGCTTTGTTCCACTCAATCGATCCGAGACACCAATTACTTTCTCTATATTATTTAAATCGTCTAGATTGAGTGTACTCAGTGGAAATTCAAAGTTAGTTTCAGTATCTTGCGACCTGAATTTTACTTGTCCTAAATTAAAACTCTCTTCCAGAGGGTATTGATCATCATCTTCAACTTGTGTGGAATTAGCCTCTCTGTCATCAAACTTGGATTGACTTGTTACTGGAGCAAGACTTAGCCCCTCATCTAGAACCTCTATTTCATCGCCTGCAACTACAGCGATTGGATTCTTAGTTTTTTCCCCATGCTTCTCATTAACATGGACTTCAGCTACAATCTCATCAACTACTGGTTCGATGACATTTTCCTTAGCAGCGTGCTTCCCATTAGTATGAATTTCCGCTACAATCTCAGTAGCTACCGGTTCTATGACATTCTCTTTAGAGACAACTTGCTCTGCACTTTTATCAGCACCCTTTTTGACATATTTGTTCTGCGGGCATCGCCACTTAAAATGATCTGATGATCCACAAACTAGACATTTGTTTTTGTTAGGGCAATCTGTTGCAAGATGTTCTGTGCTTAAGCAGATTCTACACTCTTTGATTTGCCCCCTGTACCATAATGGCAAGATAAATCGACCATCTATGGTGACCTTGCTTGGGAGAGGTTGTTCTACCTTTTCAAACCAAATTCTTCTGATGCCATTTTCTAAGGTTCGATCAAATGGATAGGTCTCGTGTTCTACTTTGTCCACTTTGCCATACTTGATCAATTCAGTGATAACCCGTTCATCTGGGATCTCTAATGGAACCTTCATCTTGACTAATAGACGATCAGAATCTATTTCCTCCACATTACACACCTCACCCTTCACGACAAGGACCTCGTCGAGCAACTTTTCCTTCACACTTTCATTAACTACGGTGACATTCCATACAGATTTGGAAACATTAACGAGACCTTGAAGGACCCGTGGCCCTGCCCCAACTACATCCTTCAACCCATGATACACCTCAATTGCCGAAATACCCCAAGCCTTTGTCGTGATTTTAAGACTCAGGGTACGCTTATATGAGGTTGCCATGGTGTTTTATAAAAAGAGGAACCCCATACTACTACAATATATAATACAAATATATAACACCAAGACGTCGGGGAAAGAGCTAAACACTAAATAAATAGTGTCCCCTTTTGAAACCCTGACGTCTACCAACAAATATACGAATAGAGAGTACAGTCGTATATTTGTTAGTTTGAACCACTTTCTAAGTGGTTCACTAACACCTAGCCGATTAAAGTATGCTAACAAATATATGATTAAATAGTCAAGTCATATATTTGTTAGTCTGTTCGAGTTGACCGGGGACAGCCAACTGACTATAAGGAGTAATATAGTTAAAGAACTAGGCGTGTGCTTACAAATGACAAAGGAATTAAATCCACTCACTCAAGCGATCTTGCCAAATACAATGCGCTAGCCTACGATCTATAGAAATAGCAGACCGGCGCGGGGAGAAATGTATTGCATTGACCACAGTAAGAGGAGCCCTATTAAATGGCGGAAACCGCCAGCTAAGAGGAATGCCTTTAGAAAATAGAGACACAAAATACGCTCCAACCAAGACAAGAATTTACAAATTAAATATAAAGTTTGAAAGGAAATACTAATACGAAATATATGTATAAAATTTATCTACAAAATCGCGCTAGAAACTAGCAAATTCGGGCAGCAATTGCAGAGCTAAATAAACGCGTGCGTTCACTTCGACTACTACTACTACTACTACTACTACTACTACTACTACTACTACTACTACTACTACTACTACTACTACTACTACTACTACTACTACTACTACCGCTACCGCTACCGCTACCACTACTAATACTACTACTACTACTACTACTACTACTACTACTACTACTACTACTACTACTACTACTACTACTACTACTACTACTACTATTAGGCAATAAGGTACAGCAACGCGATTGTGAAAGTCATGAATCATGGCACATGTAGGTTGATTTCATTATCAATTACGTCATGAATGGCTTGATTTAGTCCGTCATAAACACTAATAGTCCACCTAGTTGTCCAAATTTCATATCTTTACTATTTAATAAGCATGCTTTTGAATATTTTAAAAATAATTCCATAGGCAGCAACAGCGCCCAATTAAGTTAGCTTCAAAATATTCAACAGCGTAGCTGTATAATTATCTGGCAATTAAGATCCAGAGAGTACCTGGATCGATCAATTCCAACACGGGCAAGGCTTGGACGGTGCGTATGCTAGAGATGGGCTACAGTCAATGTAGAGTACTACCACGGGTTTCAATTCTATTATTTTCTTCACTATACATTTCATCAAGCCACCGCCCTGACAGCGCAGATTACAGGGGTTGTACTGGGCCGCATTGGCCCAATATTATTCCAGTATCGGCACAGTAATTTGGATTATCTGGTCCCTAGATTGATATATTATAGTCTAATTAAATCGACGCGGGCGAAATATATTCCGTCGTGAGTAGACGACTGCATCCCTCGCGCAAATACTGAAATAATATCGGGCCAATGCGGCTCGGTACCAGCCCAGTAACCTGCGCTATCAGGGACGGCGGCTTCATGAAATGCCTAGTGAAGAAAATAATGGAATTGAAACCCGTAGTGGTACTCTACATTGACTTGCCTATACTACTTAGACGAAACTTGTTAGATTACTTCGTGTAGACATATTAATTGGACTGTGTTGCAGCTCAGCATCCAGATCATGATGCCATAGTCCTAAAGGTCTTTAAACTTTAGCATTATCTAAGGCGTTCTTAAATAACACGAAATTTAATGAGAGTCACTGGTCAAAGCCTTTCTGTTGGGAGCTCAATCCTGTCACAGTGACACGCTAGAACATCGCTGCTTCAACGGACGAATCCCGTTTTAGCTCTGCCAAGCCCATCTCTGGCTAAGCACCGCCCAAGCCTTGCCCGTGTTGGAATCGATCGATCCAGGAACTCTCTGGATCTTAATTGCCAGCAAACTATACAGCTACGCAGTTGAATATTTTGAAACTAATTCAATTGGGCGCTGTTGCTGCCTATGGCATCAACAGCGCCCAATGGAATTATTTTCAAAATATTCAAAAGCATGTTTATTAAATAGTAAAGATATACAATTTGGACAACTAGGCAGACTATTAGCGTTTATGAAGGACTAAATCAAGCCATTCATGACGTAATTGATAATGACGTCAACCTAGATATGGCATAATTCATTATGACGTCATATATTTGACTGACAGATTGGATCCCTCTATTATTATGCTATTGCAACAGACTGAATTGAGACAGGGTTATGAAAGGTCATCACCGCCAAAAACACAGAACCTAAATGAACGAAGTAAAATACAAATGAATAAGAAAGAAGTGTAAATGAAACAGGCACGAATACGAATTAAAGGGACAAAATACGAATAAAGCAGACTAAGTTAAAACCGTTTAACGGAACAGACAACAGATAAACGAAACAGATAGGTATGAGAAATAGAACAGATCGATAATTACTACAAACAGAACAGACAACTACGGCAAACAGAACAGACAATATCGACCAACAGAACAGACGACTACGCCAAACAGACAGACAACTACCACAAATAGACAGATAACTACGACAAACAACAAACAACTACGACAAACAAAATAGACAACTACGACAAACAGAACAGACAACTACCAGCAACAGAATAAATACTACGCCAAACAGACAAACAACTACGACGGACAAACAGACAACTCCGAGAAACAGAAATGACAACATTGACAAACAGACAGACAACTACGATCAAGAGAACAGACAATTACGACAAACAGAAATGACAACATTGACAAACAGACAGACAACTACGACCAAGAGAACACACAACTACGACAAACAGAACAGACACCTACGATAAACAGAACAGACTGCTACGACACAGAGAATAGTCGACTCACAGAAATGGACACACAGAATAGGCAAATACGACAAACAGAACAGACAACTACGACACGCAGAACAGTCAGCTACGACAAACAGCACATACAACTACGACACACAGAACAGAACAGATAGTTTCGTGTAAGGTTCGTGTCAAAGAGAACACTTAGAAGTAGAGTCAAATTTGACTTTGGACAAGCAGGAAATGCCATCTCAGAAACTCTGCACCACCACCACCACACACACCCCACTCCACCACCACCACCCCAGGATCCTGATTTGCTGAGCTAAATCCCTTTCTGACTCTCACCAGGCTCTAAACATTGCCTAGGGAGCCATGAACGCCTGCCCCACGCAGCTGGTCCTGGTGTTATTGATTCACGAGGCATAATTATCTAGGTGTACATATATTTTTATTAGATAGGCACGAACGACGACTAATGTCAAAACTCAAGATTGTGTCTTCGGTTTAGATTGAAAGGGGACTTGAAAGAATATATCGCTACTTCTCCGCCTTTAAGAATACAAGTGTAATTAAATTATTACAGTATGATTAGCAAATCTTTCAGCATCAGACAATGGCTAAATACTATTAATACTGATTAAAATCTCAAATTACTGACCCTAAATAATTGGTAATCCATGTAAATGTCAGTCATAAAATGCCCCCAGTCAAATTAGTTTCAAAATATTCAACAATAATGTTTATTAAATTATAAATTCATCAAAGACTTATTCAATTCGTACACTTTCGCGACAGACTCGTCGATTCTCGTGACGGACCAATGCCATTTTGATTGCGACGTCACCTATCATTTGACGTTTTTGATTATGACGTCAAATACTTGAGTGGCGTATAGGATTCCTCTATTCTGCGGTACAGTGTTTTAGTGCTGCCGCGTATGAATTAGGGGAATGGTGATTTGTATTTAAGGCATTTTTTCAGTAGAGTAGACTCGAATAATCCAAGATCACTTCTTCATTGGTTTGGCATTATATAATCAACGATGATAGTGAAGCTATTGATTTTATGTTTTTTAAATTGACAATCATAAGCAGGCATTCCAAACTCCTCAGGTCTAAAGTCATCCAGTGAGTTGATCGTAAGTGTGGCTTTGTCTTGAGCTCGACGTCGATCTATTTAATCACAAGGTACCCAGACACACCGCATCCTGGCAGCATGGGACGACAGCACACCGCTTGTAACGTCTTCAAATACCAGAATCTGAAACGATAGATGTGGAAAATAACAATGAAAATGGTACCGAGCTTGATTTCCCTTAATGTTTCTTAAACTGGGAAACCTATCTACAGTATCAGATCGCTATGGCAAGTAACATATAGCTGGATAAGTATATGGCGCCAGCATAGAATTGATAAATACATGGGCATAATTTCTAAGCAAAATATTCTTTAAGAAATCATGGATGCTAACCGATGTAACCAATCTTGCTGGAGTGGGTATGCCGGCAGGCATCGTTCAGAAATGACTGGTAGAACATCTTATTAGATTTTGCATTCAGACAGATTTAGTAGAATGGCCAAGAAAACCCGTGAGGTAATGCATGGGAACCAGATTTCAAGATGGTTGACTGGTAGCCATGTTGGACTTCACGTCCGAACCAGCTTCAATACAGTAGCTTCTCCATGTCGAGAGAGAGAGAGAGAGAGAGAGAGAGAGAGAGAGAGAGAGAGAGAGAGAGAGAGAGAGAGCGAGAGAGAGAGAGAGAGCGATCGAGTGAGGGCGGAGAGAGAGAGAGAGAGAGAGAGAGAGACTGTGAGACAGATAAAGAAAGGAAGAGGGAGATGGAGGGGAGAGAGGAAGCGAGTGAGAGAGCGGGGCAGATAAGGAGAGACGGGTGAGTGAGGGAGGGACGAAGGGAGTGGAGAGAGAGAGCGAGGGAGAGAGAGAGAGGGTGTGAGAGTGAGGAAGAGACAGGGGACAGAGAGAGAGAGAGAGAGGGGGAGATGAGGGTTTGGTTGGGCAGAGCGCAGGCGAGGGAGAGAATATTATTTCTAACACATGTCACCTGTTCTGGATGCGGATTATCCTCAAACCTTCGTGCAGCCACTAAGTATGCATCAGGTGCCAGTTTCCCCTTCAGGACCTCTGGATCGTCATTTGTTAGAACAATATGATGAAAAGCTTGTAGGAGTTCTTTGTGATTGGATGTTTTATAATCAAACGTTAGCTTACTTGAGCCAGATGCTATCGCCAGAGGAATACTATGCTATTTGAGATGCAACACAAGCTTCTTGGCACCTGAAAAATTAAGGTTCATCAGGCGTAGATTTTTGATGACACATCTAAAGGCTAATCGTGACGTCAATCGCGTCATCATTATATATTTCGTCAAAATGGTATGGTGTTTTTGGAAAGACCGATTCCAAAGTGTTCTCTATTCGATATTGTCTCTATGGAACAAGGGGGCGTAGTCCGTGTTATCTAATTATATGATTACTTTCACGGACTAATACCGGAAAAAGTATATTCTTTACTATATAAAACATATTCTTTTGGATATTTTGAAATTAACTTGATTATAAGCTGTTGTTGGCCCAGGCAGCAACGGCGTCCTGTCAAATAAATTTTGAAATATTCAACAAATTTCGTGTCTGGTTGCCTTGAAAATGAGATATGTGTAATTCATCAGTGAAAGAGTTAACTATGATGGTGTCCTGTACAGCGAGCAATTGCATACCTGGTAGGAGTTGTGCTGCTGGTAGTGAGTCGCTGAGCAACGCCATTAATTTAATTTAGCCGTGAATTCGTCGACGGTTAAAGGTAGGTTCAGATATTCTATAAATAAAGAGATAGTATATGAAAAGATATCGCAAATATTCACATCCTATACGTGTTTTATCTATCGCTCTCATCGGATAGAAGGATCCCCTTCAATTTCGAGCCATGTCCTTTTAATTTCTAGCTATGTCCCGACACAATCCAACTATGCCCCTCCAATCTCTCGCTATGACCCTCCAATTTCTAGCTATGACCCTCTAATTTCTAGATATGCCCCTCCAATTTCTAGATATGCCCCTCCAATTTCTAGATATGTCTCTCCAATTTCTAGCTATGTCCCTCCAATTTCTCGCTATGCCCCTCCAATTTCTAACTATGTTCCTTCAATTTTTAGTTATGCCCCTCCAATGTCTAGCTATGTCCCTCCAATTTCTAGCTATGTCCCTCCAATTTCTAGCTATGCCCCTCCAATTTCTAACTATGTTCCTTCAATTTTTAGTGATGCCCCTCCAATGTCTAGCTATGCCCCTCCAATGGCTAGCTATGCTCCTGTAATTTCTAGCTATGCCCCTTTAATTTCTACCTGTGTCCCTCCACTTTCGAGCTAAACTCCTTCAATTTCTAGCTATGCCTCTCCAATTTCTATATATTCCCCGCCAATCTCTAGCTATGCCCATCCAATTTCTAGCTATGCCCTACATTATCTAACTATGACCCTATAGTTTTGAACTATGCACCCCCCTCCCTGCCAAGTTTCTAGCTATGCCCATGCAATTTCTAGCTATAACACTCCAATTTCTAGCTATGTCCCTCTAATTTCTAGCTATAACCATCCAATTTCTAGCTATACCCCTCCAATTCCTAGCTTTACCACACCAATTTCTAGCTATGCCTCTCGAATATCTACGTATCTCCCTTCAATTTCTAGCTATGCCTCTCCAATTTCTATCTATTCCCCTCCAATCTCTAGCTATGCCCGTCCAGTTTCTAGCTATGCCCATGCAGTTTGTAACTATGACCCTAAAGTTTCTAGCTATACACACAACACCCCACCCCTCCCCGCCACCGTGTTTCTAGCTATGCCATTCAATTTCTAGCTATACCACTAATTTTTAGCTATACCCAAACAATTTCTAGCTATACCCCTCCAATTTCTAGCTATGTCCCTCCAAATTCTTGCTTTTGCCCGCCAATGTCTAGCTATGCCCGTCGAATATCTAGCTATGCCCCTTCAATTTCTAGCTATATCCATCCTATGTCTAGCTATACCCATCCAATTTCTAGCTATACCCCTCCAATTTCTAGCTATGTCCGACCAATTACTAGCTTTGCTTATCCAATTTCTAGCTATGCCCCTCGGATATCTAGCTATGCCCCTTCAATTTCTAGCTATGCCCCTCCTATTTCTAGCTAATCTTGTTCAAAATTGTGCGCGCATTGAAATCTATTTTAGCACTTTGAACCCTGAATTCCCAGAAGCTCAATATGTAGATAACTATACTTGCAAGCTGGTGGATATTCTGAGCGCGGACGGACATGTAGTCAGGCAGACTGGCTGACAGACACTCACGCACGCACGCACGCACGCACGCACGCGCACAAGCACGCAATCACGCATGTACGCACGCCAACACGCGCACGCACACGCGCAGTATCTCATCAGCTAGATTAAGTTTCGTTGAATCTACATACTTATCAAAATGGCGAATGCTTCTGATTCTTGCCTGCCCATCATATGCATGTGTGCATCCCAGGTGACAGTCTTGCCATACTCAAAGATTATGGCCCTATAACCTATCGCGTACAGACCTATCTACCTATGTATCTGAAGAGAAAAACACGTACCATGCGCTATAGTTGTTAAACTATATACCTCGCGTGTAAGACCAATCCTGGAATATGGTAATCGTGTACGGTCATCCCTACTTATGAGGAACTGTGCTGCTCTCGAGACCGCGTAGGTAAGTGTCACAAAAATGGCACCTTCCACAAAAGCCCATGCGAATGTAGAACGACTCGAAATCTTAAAGATCTCATCCTTATATTACCGGCGTTGTAGTGGCTGACATGGTCAAAACATAGACGTTTGTAATACACTTCTTTGCCATGCGCAATAGCTGGGACAATTTGCCAGAAACATTAGTAAGTGGCCCAAATATATAAATACACTCATGAACAAACTTGGCACTTTCTGGTTTAGCTTTAGCTACATCCAAGAGTCTTTACATACTATATTCACAGCTGTAAAGACACAGCTACAAAACCAACGATGCCATTGCAATACAGATGATCTAACAGCCTACTAATTGTAGTATTTGATAATGGATGGACCCGATCTGTCACTCACGGCAGTGCCGGCATGACCAATTACCTCACGTGTAGACAGGCGTCACAATACAAATTCATAATGAATGACGTATCTAACTCCGTTATGAACATTGAAAAGTCCGTCAATTAAACGAATTGCATCACTTTGATGGATTTACTATTTACTAAGCATACAGTTGAATATTTTGAAACTAATTTGGCAGGGCACTGATGTGTCATATGTACCAACAGGACGCAATCAAATTCGTTTCAAAATATTCAACAGTTCACCTGTATAGTTACCTTGAAAATGGGATTCTGAGGATTCAGAGTGCAAAGTATATAAATAGATACCAACATGCATAAAATGTGGAGCGCTTAACTTATCTGCGTGCAGGTATACCGCATAGGCCTACCTGAATATAACGAAAGCATACCTGAATATAGTTTTGTAAGCGGTATGAATAGTATTCTCTATAGGCGCCGATGTAGAGCGATTAACTCGCTAACGTTATATTTGAAAGTCACTTTTTCTGGTAGATTCAAGATTCAAGATTATTTATTTCATGCTTAATATACAATATACAGACATCACAATTGGGCAGTCCATCAAAGGCAGCGTCTATGAGTCGATGGACCCCCTACACATAAAACAGAACATTACAATATATAGGGTGATAGTTAGTTATACAAACATATTTGTTTTAACAAGTTTCGGTCAAAATGATTTCAAAATGCACTTCCGGTTTCCAAGGTCACAATATGATGCCCACTGAATATTTTGTAATTCGTGTGACTGAATGTAGACTCCGTCTCTGGAAACAACGGCTTTCAGTCAAATTGTTTTGAAACTAGACAGTATTTTACCCGGATGAAGTAGTGACTAATGAGCCAAGCACAAATATAACTGAGCTTATATGACAGGCTGTAGCTGATATTATGTATTCGCTCAGCGTACACCGGAGAGCATAGGTCCAGTTGCCTCAATAATTGGTTCCCGCACAAGTGACGTAAACGGTATTTAGCTCCTTTTTTCAAATTATTCCGATTTTTTGCTCTTTATTATTATTTAGGTTGATTATTATATAAAACTTTCATTCAAGAGTATATGTTAGTCCACTGATCCTTTCCTTTAAAGACTAGTGTGTTGAAGCCTGTGATTACCTGCCAGCCAATCACTGCTTTCGACACATTCAGACAATGAGATTCATTACCATAACAATATGACGTCACAGATTAATTGTGCGTTGTGATGTGATACGCCTATTATGACGTTGCATTCCAACACTTGCAGAAACTTGTCAGTCCTTGAAAGAAAATTGAAGGTTATACCTAATAGACCAGGATTCATAGACCTAATGATTGACGTTAATCAGGATGTTGTTGTTGCTGCTGCTGCGAATTACTGCACTACTACTACCACTACTACTACTACTACTACTACTACTACTACTACTACTACTACTACTACTACTACTACTACGACTACTACT
>CM067368.1:62036775-62194275 GCA_034401795.1 Chaetoderma sp. LZ-2023a
GCATGACACGTGTGTTATGAGTGGAGGAAAGCGAGCGGATGAGAGGAGCGAGAGAAAGTGAAGCAGAGAGAGGGAGAGAGAGAGAGAACACGAAAGAGACGGAATGAGAGAGCGAGAGAGAGAGAGAGAGAGAGAGAGAGAGAGAGAGAGGGAGTGAGGGAAGGAGGGAGGGTGAGAGAGCGAGTGTGGAGAGAGGGAGAGAGATGTCGCCAGGGAAGAGAGAGAGGGCGGAGGGGTGGGGTGATATACGTAGCCTTTTCTGGATGCATACGTAACCTTTTCTGGATGTGGATGATCTTCAAACCTTCGTGCAGCCACTAAGAATGCATCTGGGGCCGGTTTCCCCCTTCACGACCTCTGGATCATCATTGGCTATCACAATATGATCAAACGCTTGTAAGAGTTCTTTATGATTGGCTGTTTTATATGCAAACGTTATCTTACTTGATCCAGTTGCAATCGCCAGAGGGATATTATGTTTTTTGAGATGTAACACCAGCTTCCTGGCACCTGAAAAATTAAATTTGTCATTAAAGGTTAGATTTTAGAAGACTATTATGAATCGTTTAACAAGTATATGGAACAATGTGAGCAGCAAATGGTCGCAGTGTCCACAGTGGTTTTCCGCAGACATCATAGCACTTGAGCATTAACCAAGTTTTGACCGGTGAACTAATTATTTTGATGGAAGGGCGACCGCTACTGCGGATGCTGTGAGAATCGTCCATCGTGGCCAAATGATGCTGTTGTTGTTGGTATTATTATTGTTGTTGTTGTGATGCTGTTGTTGCCACTGAACTGTACTCAGGGCCATCGAAATTGAACCTACAATACTCCAATTTCTAAGTTGCTATCAAGGTTTAAATGACAAATTAATTACGTCAGATCTACGTCAACGGCATCATCATCATCATACATGTATGACTAACGTGTGACATATGTGCACGCTTCTCAGCCGACACACGACAATGTTTCAACGTGATTTCAATGTATCAACGTTGATTTTACTTTTGGATACGGCAGTGATTGCATTGCATTCATCGACCTGGCTATAGCAACGCGAAATGCACCAACTCCAAGCTTGGTAAACTCATTAATTCGGACAGGAACTCTGGACGTGGTTTATGCATGGGGTCGTATGGAGAGGGCACACGGAGGAAGATGCGCTGGTGGCATTCCTTAGGTCCAATGGATTATTTGCCACAAATAAGGCTTTAGCATACCTATCCCTTCACAGGACAATATGGACAGAACACATTCTTGATCGCAAAATCCCAACAGGGTTTAAGGATAGAACAGCAATCTTCAAGCAAATAGACTTTATACAATGCAAAACAGAAGCAAAGCCCCTACTTCGAGATGTGTGTTCCTATGGAGGAGCAGACCTCAATTGTAACGATAAGCCAGTCATTACATACCTTCAGATGAACCATCTCTACCTAATGCAAAAATGTCATACCAGGAAAGAGGCAGTGTATGGAGAGGCCACACGCAACAGTAATGGAGATGCACTGGTGGTATTCCTTAGTTCCAATGACCTATTTGCCACAAATATGGCTTTCAAACACCCATGCCATCACTGGACAACATGGACCGAACCCATTGCTGATCGTAAAGCCTTAAAAGCTTCTAAGACTACAACAGCTGTCTTCAACCAAATAGACTTCATACTACGCAAGACAGAGGCTCACTACTTCGGAATGCTCGTTCCTATGGAGGCACAGACCTCAATTCTGACCACAAGCCAGTCATTATACTCCTTCAGATGAAGTATTTCTACCTAATACATAAATGCCATACCAGGAAAGATAGTAACCTACAACCTACACAAGCTCAGCAGCGTCAGTGACACTCACGTGTCCTACAAAAAGGCCCCCGAGGAGCAGATAGCTAACATCAAGGACAACTCCAATCCAAACAAACCCTAACAAAAATACTCAGATGTATATTCCATACGATAGGAGTTCTGAAAAACAACAACCGAACTAAGTCTACTGAAGACTCTTTAGTGCTAAGACTATCAGCAGAGTAGAACGTTTTATGGCTGCGTATCTATCAAAGTGGATAAAGTGTGGGCGCCACCAAATTACACAGGGAACGCAATAATATTCTGTGCAACATCAACAAATGCTTCAAGATTTTACTATTTAAAAAGCAGACGACTCCTTAAGAAATGAAATCACTGCCACGTATGACTGTCACAAAATGCTTCGGACAGCCCGAGACCTCAGAGCTACTCACTACACATGACCACTAACTATGCACAACTCTGAAGTACACTTTATCGGAACTGACCAGGGCAAAGTTGGCGCAATTCGAGAATGGTTCAAGGAACAGTTCACTGGCCACGATCATGAGCCCTTGCACCTGTTCTCGGATTACCCCCATGACATTACTAACATGAATTAAAACAGCAGAAGTTGAGAAGGCACTCAGAGCCCTGATAAATGGGCGTTCATCCGGACCTGATGGCAGGAGCAAGTAACATTATCTCAAAACCGATCACGTACCTAATCATTTCAGCTTTTATGCACCACCTTCCCCTGGATCCTGTAGTCCAAGGCACACTTATTGAGCTCAAGAATCCACCAACCCGCAGTTAATCAACTGTCCACTGTGCTCCTCAACAGCATACAGAAAATCCTATCCAATGTTACTCTATGCTGCATCAGAGACAAGATCATTGACTTCACTGGATTATGTCAAAGTGGCTTCAAACATGGACGCAGCAGCGCAGACAGTGCATGGGCTCAACGCATGCTTGTGTCAGTAGTCATGTCAAAACACTTGGATCTCTACAAAATAGACATTAGCATGTCATGAGTTTTCGACACAATTAAACGCTCAAAGATGCTAGATGTACTATGCCAGGTCAGTTGTAATGAAGATGAGCTACGCCTAGTGGTCTACTTGGAGACACCAAGCTGAGAGTCCGAGTCAAGTCAGTGAAGTCTGCAGAGTTTGAGCTATCAATCGGCTCCTCACAGGGAGATTCACCTGTTACCTTGCTTCCGCATTGAAATCTATGCAGGCAAATTCCATAAGCCTAAACCCCAATGTCCATACTGGGTATACCACTGTAGAGCGAATATGCAGGCGATGTGAACTTCATAGACAAGGAAGAGAGAACTACTCCCAATAGCTGCAAGCATACTAAAAATTGAGAATCTCCATTAATGAAATCAAAAACAGCCATATATACCTATCGACAAAGATTAATGACTCTGCATCATGGGGAACATAGCTTTCCAGTCCTTCTGGAAATATGGACGCGTAGATCAATGCTGTACTTGACAAAATGACTAGTAGGTGTATACGACGCAACCTGCATATCCTTGATGTTGTATAAGTCTAACAGCTGGGAACTTCCAAAGGCAGCTCTAGATTCACGTGATGCCTACCACCGCAAACACCTCTGCATCATCAGATGACACTGATAGTAAGAAAGCATAATTTCCAACGATGAACTATACAAGATGTATAATACATCGCCGCTCTCTGTAAAAGTCGCACAGCAACACCGTTCATGTCCGGCCATATGCTAAAGAAGCCAGAGGACACACCAGCACAGACCCTTGGCATTTTTCCTACTGGGAGTCAGAAAACATAAAACCAGGAGAGGACGTCATTGCGCAAATATATCAAGCATGCTGCGATGTGACCGCAAGAAAGCAGGACTCGGTACACTCGGATCAGGAATGGGCCTGAGGAAGCTAAAGATTTTGGCTGAGGACAAGACACAGCGATCAAAATCGAAGAAGCACTCGTCGCAGCTGTTTGATGTTTCTACTACTACAGCCTCAGAATACAGTAATCATACATAGCACTGCTGCCTGCCAGTCGAATGATACATATACCGACATAGCACTGCTGCGTGTCAGTTAAAATTGTCACATAATATCTTTGCGTTATCAAGACATATAGTTGCAAACATCTGCAGTGCCAGTAATTAAGATTAATGTAATCTATGGTGGTTCATTCATCATGTGACTTATAGAAGTAGAAGAGCTCACCAATGTCCAAATCCAGGGATAACTGCTGATCAAGAACATATCATTGTGTAAGAATCCATAGATTGGATTTCCATCATTATGATGTTGTCAGACATTAACAAAATGTCAAACTATGTTTCAAGGGATGCTAATCTCATCTAAAATGTTGTATTGCGTCGATAGAGTCTGGTGTATAGATTCCATATCATTCATATTCTTTCACATTCCCTTATCTATATCACAATTATCTGTTTTGTAATATCGAGTAAATGAACAGTGATCTCCGCCATGTTGTTTCCTCTAGGAATAATGTGTGATGTCATTTAAGTGCCAATGGATTACATTATTTCTTATGTAATAATCATCTTGTTGAATATTAGTTACAAAATATTCAACATCTTGCCTGTATGGTTATATTTTTATCACATGGTCAAGCTATAGATGGCACCCCTATGACTGAGCGCATATACCGAGGGACACACGCTAGATTTTTTCTGATTGGTTGAAAAGTAAATCATGACAGCCATCATAAGCTGTAGAATTGTACCAACATTTATCTACTAAATCCTGAATATCTTTCTTTGACAGGATGATAAAAAGCTTAAGATTCCATACATAGTTTATGAGTGTCCTATAAGATGATCTGTATAGATATCATGAGGTGAGGTCAGTTACCCTTTCAACGCTTTTCTTAGTACGTAGTAATATGTGGTTACTAAAGCCATGCAGTTTCTTCAGCTACCAGTGACTAATCATAATTATACCACAAACTTTCGAATTTCATACCTGGTAAGAGCTGTGTTGCTGGAAACGACTCACTCAGCAACGCATTTAGCTTAGCCCTGCAATCTTCCACAGTCAGTGGTAGGTCCAGTTGTTCTACAAATAAAATACAGAACACATAAATACGAATATTGATGCGATGAACCAGAAAATATAATAGCCAATCCGGACTTTATTATAAGATGAAGAGTAGTGTAGTATGCTAGCCAGTACTTCGCTAGGACTTAAGTAGAGGTAGCGGTATGTAACTTCAACGAGGTAGACGCAACTAGAACTTACTTAATACTGATACTTTAATAGATCAACTACTACACTGAATTATGACTATTGATACTTGTATATAATATAAAGGTATGACTGTAACATATGCTTAATAGTACAACTGAGTAGAGCAGAGGCCTATGTATGTACGGTACGACAGTCACCAACTAACTGAGGTGCCTGGAAGATGCTGATACAGTGCCTGGTAATTAGGTGGGGCATCTCATGTTACGACAGGTTCAGGATAGGAGTACTTAGTTTTATGGGAATGTATTTGTGAACGATACTACAAGTAACTGTATACAAGCTTAATATATAGGCGGCGTATTCAGGACAAGCACAACGAGCGTTCAGTTGTCCAATTGCAAGGGATAGGCAAACTAAATGTTGGTGAATTCTTATTTGAGGAGGTGAATAAACAGCTGATTATGAACGAATCTGAACCCACGTCTGTTTCGTTATGCGAATTACACAAATTAAGGGCCAAATTCTGATGGCAGTAAAAAGGCATAGAGTGGCGATAAATGTATGATTAATCTCAATAAAAGAACCACAAATATTAACTGTGACGAGAACAAAGCGTATACGCTTAACCCTTTCACGACGATGGCGGCCAAAACCGGCCTCCGCAGTGGAGAAGATGGTCCATTTGGAGGCCAAGAGAAGATTATTTTTGAAAATGTACCAAAGGAATGGCTGGCTCGATAACTGAGCCAGCCATTCTAGTGATAAATTTTCAAAAATAGTCTTCTTCTGGCCTGCAAATGGGCATTCAATAAGTAAATATTTCAATTTTTTGAACAAATTTAGTCATTAAAGAGTTAACCCTTTCATTCTTCCTCCTGACATCAGATTTAGTGTATGAACACCAAAATATGTCATTGGGACATCCACTTAGTGAGGGAGGGGCGGGGAGGTCAATGTAATTTTTCTCCATATTCCATTCGTTCATACTGACATTAAAGATTTCTACAATTTCTCACTAACTCTAAGGACGATTATTTGGTCGCACCTCACTCACACGAAACAAGTCTCTCTATTTACATCAGGTTGTCGGAATCCATCACACTGGCCGTGCCCTAGACAGCCTGTCCACATTTGAATTCATCTTCACACTTCTGTGCTTATTGGAGACAGAAGGCAGAAGCACTACGACCTTCTATCACGATCAAATCTACTTCTTGCCCCTTTGTCATACCACAATATTTGCCATTGTTGTAACCGAGCGACATTCTCCTCTAGCAACTCTGACATCATTTCCATCCTTTTTCTCATGTCCAAGATATACTGAGCAATGTTTCACCTGAGGGAATCCAGACCTCTTTAACCACATCCGGAGGACATCTGACGTGCCTACCTTTCAAAAGCTCAAATGGCGAGAAGCCTGTTGGACGCTAAGGAGCCTCGTGGTATGCAAACTGAAGATAAAGGACGAACCTTCCCCATCCAACCGGGTCATATGAAGCATACTTACGCACCATGGCTTTCAGCGTTCCATTGAACATATCTACCAAAGCATTTATTGAGCATGGTATAGACCGCTCCTGAGCCTCTTAACCGTCAGGAACGTGCATACCTATGCCCTCAACTTCGACATGAAAAGAGTCTCTTGATCTGCCAAGATCTCATCTGGAATACTTATACTCTGATGAACAATGGCATAAGCTCTTCAGCACTCACTTCAGTTTTCATGATATGAATGGGTATGGCTTCTGGATAACGAGTGACATAATCACATACATATCACCTGAATATATCGATTGCCCCGCTTGGACGTGCGCAAAGGGCCAACGATATTAACCGCGATCCTACGGAAGTGTTCTTCAATGATTGGCACAGGTACAAGTGCACTCTTCTCAGAAACTCTCTCCCAGGCAGACGTTTGACACACCTCACATGTGTTACAGTACATGACGTCTTTAAATAGACAAGGCCAGTAATAGATCTTATATAATCTTGCGCATTGGTCTTATCTATTCCTAGATGACCTGCCAGTGGAATATCATTAGCTATCTTCATTCGTTTTAAGCGGCATGTGTTCAGCACCACCACGTACGTCTTTGTATGAATTCCACTGCTGGATTCCAAATTACGAAACAGTCGTCCGTTTGTCTTTTCTGGACTGTTCAGTATGATCTTGCCGTAATTAGCAGCTATGTGCCTAGGCTTCCTACATTGGAAGCTTGTCCTCACTTCAGCTGTATACATTGGATTCCTTGGCCGTGGAATCTGCATAATTCCCATTGTTTTAAACAAATTTTATTGTCAATTAATAACAGTGGGACTGAGTCATATGTCAAACCTAGTTAGATTCGATACTTTCCTTACTTCCCATTACCAGCACTTCCACCTAGAGTCACGCTTATATGATTTACCATCAGCTACCCCTCCTAAGTTGTTAATATGTTGGTCAAAACTACAAAACTTGACTTGGCAATACACAATCTTTAGAGGCGCTTATCAAATTATAAATCCGTCCTGTTCTCATGCCTGATGGTATCAATCTCTACGGGTGTTCTATAAGCAGACTGTTCTAGACCATATGGCTCGTACATATCTTTCATATTACCTCTGCAGGGGAAACATGCGCTGATATGAATATTAACTCTTTAACCTGTTTCAAAATTTTCAATTTTTTCATAGTAAATGTCTATTTGCAGACCAAGAGAAGACTATTTTTGGAAATTTACCACTGGAATAACTGGCTCGGGATATCGAGCCGGTCATTCCAGTAGTAAATTTTCAAAAATAGTCTGCTCTTGGTCTGCAAATGGACATTTCGCAAGAACACTGCCGAATCCGTTTTTGGCTGATATGAGTGTTAAAGGGTTAAAGATCGGTTACTGCAATAACCATCTGGATCTATCGCAGAGGATAACCCCGACGTGACGCTCCACAGACAATACCCGGGTCAAAGATGATTGACTAGGAAACCACATCTTTAATCGTGATCCGAAAACAATTCGAGAAGGCCAGAAAGTCAAACGGTAATGGAACAAAATGTGAGAAAACGGAAGGCTGTGGTATATAACACCTGATTGCCATTATTGTCTATAATCTACATACTTATCAAAACTCCTAAGGATTCCGTTTGACTCCTGCCCATCATGTCGAGCTTAACATCCCATGTTAAGATCTTGTCATACTCAGATACTATTGAACGTATTGCGCTCGTGAAGAGGCCATCGGTGTCTGAGGAGAAAAAGGACAGTACAGTCATTGATGCTTATAGAGAACATACCGACGAGGGCACAATTGATTAGGGCAATCTAGGTTACTTGAACTCTCCTTAAATTGCGTAAACTAATACCGACGAGGGCACAATTGATTAGGGCAATCTAGGTTACTTGAACTCTCCTTAAATTGCGTAAACTAATGTGAAGTGCAGATGTGGCTGCGGCTACTGCTGCCGCTGGTACTGCTGGTACCGGTATAACTGCCGCCGCCGCCAGCACAGCCGCAGCCTTTCTTCCCCACTGTCCACGCCGACTGCGCCGCCGCTACTGACTACAACGACGAAGACGACGACGATGACGATGACGACATTGCTACTACTACTACTACTACTACTACTACTACTACTACTACTACTACTACTACTACTACTACTACTACTACTACTACTACTACTACTACTACTACTACTACTACCACCACCACCACTACTACTACTACTACTACTACTACTAGCAACCACAACCACAACAACAACAACAACAACAACAACAACAACAACAATATTTATATGGGGCAAAACTCCATGCAGATTATTTGCCAAATATGACCATTCCGCCTTCTATCATTCCCTGCCCGCGTAAACCGTGACCCAGATATTTGACATTTTGACCTGCAATTTCAACTCGCTCTAATCAATCACCATATGGTTCTATGTCCTAAATTTTGAAATTCTACTTTCTTGCATTCTCACGCTATGGCCATACTATGATTGTATGTGCCAAATTTATTGATTCTAGGTTGATCCGTTCAGGAAATATGCTACGGACGGGCAGGCAGGCAGGCAGGCAGACAGGCATGAAGGCAGGCAGGCATGTAGGTAGGCAGACAGACAGACAGACAGGCAGGTGGGTTGGCAGGCAGGCAGGCAGGCAGGCAGGCAGGCAGGCAGGCAAGCAGGCAGGCAGGCAGGCAGGCAGGCAGGCAGGCAGGCAGGCAGCCAGCCAGCCAGCCAGACAGACAGACAGATAGACAGATAGACAGGCATCACCAACCGCAATGATCACACGCCGATCATCGGCGGTGTGAAAGACAGATAGATAGACAGACAGACAGGCATCACCAACCGCAATGATCACACGCCGATCATCGGCTGTGTGAATAACAATAATAACAACACACCCTATAGTAATCTGCGTTTTAATAATATTACGAAAACTTGAGAGCTTTATTAAAAACTGTCCTAAAAAGAAAAGAGGAAATGTTAGCAAATATACTCTGATATAACGTAGCTTCGATCCGCCATCAAGCGTATATATTAATTTTGATATATATGACCTACAAATGGGCCATAATCACCATAATCACCTGATTGATAGTAATAAGTAAGTTAATAGCCCATAGCTTCGTACAATTATTGCTTATATTTTACCTAGCAGCAGGCCATCCAAATCGAATATGACATGAGTAACCGGATGATAAATAGCTTTACTCATAGTCGTAAAGAGTAGTGTTTGTTGATAATGTCGAAAGAACGCGCGGTCTAATACCAGCAGCTCGTGGTGCGCTAGAGAACTTTGCTCGAGCAAAATAACCGATGGATTTATCGCGTTGTATGTTAATAAGAGGCATTGGTCTACACAGTAGGCTATGCCAAACGTAGGAATCAATCAATGGATGGATCCACATGTTGGAGATATTGGACGTTTGAGGGGCGATGGCTATTCTTCTTAAGGAACGCCTTAAGAGTGTAGCTGAGTTCTTGAGAACTCCGTATTTCGTGTAAGACCCAAATTGGAAATGGAAATGAAAGGGTGATTATTTGAACATATGAGTGAAGTACATGAGGACGGAAATTAATATAAACATAGCGTCATTCTGATGTTTGGAGATATGAGTCCGTACTATTAATAATTAATGTGAGCGCGACTATCATGCACTGGTATGCAGTTGGCAAGTACGTGGTTTGATCATAACATGAGAAAATTAACCACTCAATAAAAAGGATAAAAGTCAATGAAATGATTAACCCTTAAAAGTTCATTAATTTGATGATAACTTGGTAATGATATGGATGAAGGTTGTTGCTGCCTTGGTGCTTGGGTGTTTCTGGGGGGGGCGACTTCCGTGATTTGCAACGGCAGCAAGCTGCAACGACTTTTACTCTGCATTCGTATGCAAGTAATAGGGTGGTGTCCTATTTTCACTTTGTAATGTTTGAATCGGTATATAGATAGATTATTAACCCTTAGTTAGCCCATGTAAATCAATCTCGTATGTTGATAGCACGCCGTGTGATAGCTTCAGCGTTGAGCAACGTGAGCGGCTAGCGTCCCTGATGACGGAGAAAACTATTCACATGATTTGGAGAGAAATAAATGTCATTTGTGCAGTTAATTTAGAAACATTAATGATTGAATAATATTCAAAGAGTTATGCTGAATATTATAAATTGCAACTCACGTTTTTTATTGCCGGAAAGGTATTGTGCTGAATATCACGATGCAGTATGTCATTTTGACTTCTTGTTCTTCTTGTTCTTCGTCGTCGTCGTCGTCGTCGTCGTCTTCTTCTTCCTCTTCTTCTTCTTCTTTTTCTTCTTCTTCTTCTTCTTCTTGTTCTTCTTCTATTACAGTACATCACTCATAGCTTGAGAATAGTCGTACTAGGTCGTTGTGCGGAAAGTTATTTAGGTTTATAGAATATTGGTCTCAAATTCAGATATGGCCTTCCTATTTTCGTCATACCATTCGAGAATGGGTTGGAGCAGTGGGGGGGGAAGCAATGTGAATGTACTTGGCTGTGATTTCACAGCACTGAGTTATTCCACACATGCAGTTACGGGTGCTTACATCACCACTGCCTCCAAATCTAGTTAACATGGCCGCGCATTTGAGACTAGTGAGATAGAATGATTTCAGCAATAGTTTGATACACAAATCGGATGTTGCTTATCAAGAAACATCCATCAGAATGACATTTGGATCCCACTTGACTGGCAATGGAATCGATAGCCATCCGTCAGGATGACATTGGCGTCCATTTGACTGGTGTTGGAATGCTAAAGTTGTAACTTTGACTGCTGTGAATTGGTCACCAGCCCACGCTCGTACCTAAAAGCATATTAGGGCACAACTAAAGATAAACGGAAGTTGATTGGTCTGTAATGGCATCATGGTCTAGTCAGAGTCAATCAAACTGTATGTATCAGAGAATTAGAAGATGTGGCAGAACATAACCTCAGCTTATAAAAGCAGATGTTTGAGAATGAAACTTCACTTCCGTCACACAACTCAGTGAAACTTATTCGTAGTCTGAGGGCTTGTAATCTCGCTGTTTGAACCGCTGAAACTTGGTCAGCCTCCGTCTAACGCTGTCCAAGTCTTTTTAAGTCGAAAACGTATAACTTAGCGCGTTTTGTTTTCAGTTAAACGTTGATACGAGTTAAATGCTAGAATAGGTTATAAGTTTGCATGGCCATGTTGGAAGGTACATGGCGTTAGTAGATGTATCATTATGCTATAAATTGATTCGATTATTGATATTAACGTGTAATGTACAGTTTCAAGTTATCTTGTTAGCCGAGTGCGAATACAACTATTTATCTTACGTTTATGTAAGATATTTCGTTGGTTCTTCATGATAATTAACTCTCAACGAGGTGGAAGAAACATCCAGCCCTTATCTGGAGTCTTCATGATCATCAGTCAGATAGGCCAAACAATTGAATAAATATCGTCATCTCACCATCAGTCAGAACAGACCAGTAGGGTAAAGTGAACAGTTCACAATATGTCTAGCTAAGCTCGGCCCATGCTTTCCCCATTCTGTGATCGATCGAACCCTGAACTACCTGAATCTCAATTTCCAGAAAGCTGTACAGGTAAGCTTTTGAATGTTTTGAAACTAATTTGTCTGGCAGCTAGATCGTATTCCTCTATTGGCATAGAAGGGTTTTGATTTTTAATAGCAAATTGATTTTTACGGAAGAATTTTTCAAGATATCGCGGAGATTTTAAATAGATGTGTACTGTAAACGGAGTTTACTTGTGAACGGCTAATAGTAATAGATTTTGGGATACATCAGCAGTATCTTCATTGTACACATGATTAGGGGAAACAATGTATATTGTGGGGGCATTGCAGGAATATGTTTCCGGTTAAAGTCACTAAGCCAATGTTCCATTTTATAGAAAAACTATAATTCAGTTTAAATTTTCTGAGCTAGGTTTTTAAAGGGTTAGGTTTAGGGTCAACATGAGTGAATTCACCACATCTGAAGAACACGTGTTGTGGTTGGTGTGCAATACTGGCTTATTCCAGTGTCCTTATTTAATACCGTGCTATTGAGATGGCTGACGGTAGCACGGTGCTGAATGATTTGACTTGCTGAATCTTACTGAATTTATTAAACAGCTAACAGCAGCTTAAGATCATCAGCAACAGCTACAGATATTATGTTGGGTAATTATATTTATCGATTCAAAACACGTTTCCAGACATGCAGATATACAGCTTGATAATTGCAGCTAGGATTACCGTTGTCACTCTGCAGTATGATCAGGCTGTTCTGTGTTTCTTATTCATTAATACATCCCTCCCTTCCTCTGAACAGTTGCCCGATTTAATGCAGTGGACAAAATTGATGACATTTAGACTTCTGCTGATGTAATTATTCACCTGATAAAAATGAATCAGTAGAAAGGCTATCGAATGAGCGGCTTTCCTGATTAGTTGAGAGCTTGATGACGTCATCCATATTTGAATTAGGCCACGTCCCATTTTTCCCGCCATAAAAACACGAATTTGATTGGACGGGAGAGAAATCAACTAATCAGATTCGAGGTATTTTGGCGTGAAAAAATGGGGCGTGGTCGAATTCAAACATTGCTGACATCATCAGGCTCTCGAGCAAGCAGTAAGAAGCCGCCCATCCCTTTGCTGCCTCTTTTGTATACAGATTCTTTGATGTGCCGGTGATTGTCAGGCGGTATTAGAGGTCATGGCTCGGTTACGTGACCCCCTCATGGTCAATCATTTCGTCTATACTGTTGCCAACGAAAGGTGACCATACCATCAGCAGCAAAAGGCATCCATATAGTCTCCAACTATTTGGCTGTAGATCCTTTGATTGAGAGGCGTAATGAGCCCTGAAGGTCTTAGCGGGTGTGGGCAGGTTGTGTAAACCCTATCAGCTAATCAGCAAAGCCGCCTATACCATCACCAGCAACAGGCCTCCATTCTGTAGCCAGAACAGTTTCCATATCGTTGCCAACTTCTTGTGACAGTAGACGTTTGCCGGGTGTAATAAGTCGTGACGATGTTAAAGAGGTGTGGCCAACATGAAGGTCACATCGCCAGTAAAGGAAGATGGATTGTCAGGTGTAATGAGTCATGAAGGTGTTAAAGGGGGTGGGGGGAGGGTGGGGGTGGCAAACAATGGGTCACGTGATCTTTCCAAGCCAATGGCGATACCGTCGCCAGCAAAAAGTGTCCATATCGTCACCAACGTTTTATGACAGCAGGTGTTAGGGGAGTGTGAGGGTGTCACGTGACACATCGGAGACAATCACGAGAGCCGCCCAAGGATCACCAACTGTTTGTGCCAGCAGGTGTAATGAGCCATGAAGGCGCTAAAGTTGGCTGCTCCAATATGCTAATGAGGTGATGTCTCAACAAAGCCGTCCATATTGTCGCCCACTTTTCGTGACAGCAGGTGTAAAGAGACATGAAGGAATTAAAGTAGGCGTGGTCTAATATTCAAAGAATGTGACGTCATCAGCTAAGCCGCCAATACCGTCGCTAGCTAAAGGCATCCATATCGTTGCCAACTTTTCGTTGCAGCAGATGGTTTGGCCCTGGCCTAATGAGTCATGAATGCATTGGGGTTGGGGAGGGTTCCCGGCCCTCATGACCAACATTTCGAGTATTATATCTATTGACAGCAGATGTTGGTTTGACTCTTTGCCAAGTGTAAAAATGGCGTGGTCTAATATGCTATTGAGATGTCGTCATCAAACTCACAGGCAGGAAAAGCCCTCCATTTAATAGTCAACTTTTTGTGCCAGCTGGTCTAATGATGAGTGACACCATGTTGAGCACGCTTTGCAGATAAGTTTGACCAAAATACTATGCCGTTTACTATGAATAGACCCCAGTGCATTCTGGGACTTTACGCTGCCCGCCATTTTACAGTCATAGGAGTTGCGACAAATTTATTCACGATTATGGATAATATGAGTGCCGCAGAAAAATTTAGGCTTTCTAAGTCCAGAGCAGTGTATCGTGGTCAGGTCATAAAATTACAAAACAAGTTTGGAGACGTTTTCGCACAGGCTGAACTCACCGAGGATGACAACAATAGAGTAATAGCCACATTGGAATCAACCCGAGAAAACCCATGTTTGTATCCTGGTTACGGCACCAAAGAATGTGAAGTAACTATTGAAAATAGATGGCCACACTCTGGAATCAGGTGTTAGACTACACTTGTTCAGCTACTGTAGTGATCTAGTTTTACTAAATCTCCGAAAAACACAACGAGAATTCTTCGTGTATTGTCTGCACCCTATTCGTTCTAGAACATGATTCCGGAGTGTGGTCATCTATCTTCAATAGTTACAGTACCGTTATTCATACTGGTTGACTATTAACGAATCAGGTCTCAGCTCTAGGTAGAGAACCTAGTCATTGTATAATAAACGCCCGGTTCAGTTTTAACACTTGAAGTAAATAGTATGGTGTTTCTGTACCCTCTCACGCCATATCCCAACCTGTTTCTCTGTGAACGATTAAACCCCCACATTTTGGTGCCATAACCAGAATTAGTTTCATTATCGCTGAGAAGTCAAGGCTTGTCAAATTAAGAGGAGTGTATCGTGCACAAGTTACAAAACAACATTACACAATCTGTGATAAATCCGTTAACGCTGTGCTCGATGGGGAAGGTCATGAAACTATCGTCGTCGCTCTCGGTTCGCATAGTGACACACTCGATGTGATTATGGAGTTGGACAAACAAACTAAAACTGCCACAGGTGTTACAAATAAGCCAATTATTGTGCGTGTGTGCGTGCGCGTGCGCGTGCGCGTGCGCGTGCGCCCGCGCCCGTGTGTGTGTGCACGCGTGTGTGTGTACACGTGTGCGTATAATGTGCGAGTGCGTGTAAGCGTGTGTATGCGCGTGCGTATGTACGGGTGTGTGTACGTGCATGCCTGCATATGCCAGTGCGCGCGTGAGTATGCATGCGTGTGTGCAAGGGCGTGACTGCGTGTATTTGTATGCGTGATCGCCTATTTGTCCGTTTGCTTACATCTGCTTGTGTGTGCCCTGTATGACTGAGCGTGTGTGAGTGTGTGTTTGGAAAGAGTGTATGTATATGTATATTTATTAGCCTGAATATACTTATTATTATTATTATTATTATTATTATTATTATTGTTGCTGTTCCCTGACGGCCTCAGGAAGATCACATGTTGATGATTTACCCTCAATAAAGAACGATTATTATTATTATTATTATTATTATTATTATTAATTAACAAACTATACCCACTTGAGGTATCGACTACAATAACACATGATACTGGCATCAATTCCAACGTTAACCCTGCTGGTAACGAATCGATAACTCAACAAATGCCATACATACGTCCATCTAGAGAAGCAGCATTAAAGGCTAAAGAGACAATTAAAATCATAGCCAGTATGTGTGACACTTGATTATGTATCAGTATGCATGCATATTGATTGTGTAGCGGTACCACATGCATCTAGAATGCGTACGAGTGCGTGTATCACTGTATCTTGAATGTGTACCAGTATGCATGCATCTACAATGTGTGATGTCTGAGTTATTATTTCCATATTTTGTCAAATAGGATTTACATTTAATCGTTTGACTTAATTATAGTTTTACATGAATATAGTTAGAATTCAGATATCGTTTGAACACTAAGTTACAATATTTAATTATCTATCTTGAATCGCATAGTTTTAACTCCAGCTTTAGAGGCGGGAGAATGTTGGAGATGAGTAATCAAAGTACCTATATTCATGCTGATTGACTATTAACCAATCAGGTCTCAGCTGTAGGATTAATTAAGTCATCTTCTAGTTGATGACCATCTGTGGTGAACAATAACAACCCTGTCCAGAACAACAACTCAAAGGTAAGACAGCTTAATGGTGCATTATAAGCATCAGGTGCTCGAATTAGACAGATGAAGAAATTAACCGCCCAGCGTCTCACCACCCTAAATTAACATGTGTCTCCGATTCTTCAGACGAGTCAGCTTTCAAAATATTTGCCACCTTTATTGAATCACAATTTCACGACATTTTAACCCTCGCAACCCTGAACCATTTAATCCTTGAGCATTGTAAGGAATATAACATCTTCAGAATGGAAGCGACGGCCCTTTCAAAATATTCAACAACAACAACAACAACAACAACAACAACAACCTATTGAGCATTTGAAGCTCGAATCAGCTACCCTCCCTCGAGTGTGTAATGGTCTATATATACTGAACAAAAAAGTTGAGCAACACTGAGACTATTACTGTATAAATGTTATTTAACAAAAACAATAAATTGATTCAAATATATTATTTAATTGATAGGTCATTTTCCAATTTGAACAAGTCTCCTGTTACTGTAATGCTAGCATCGCGCCTTTAACACGGCATCATTCAACGGAATGGTCCAATTTAAATAATGACACTGAGCTGTCAATACCGGTTGTGACCTCCTCGCGCATTAACCACCGCCGTACATCGCTTTCTCATGCTTCGAATTAAGCACCTGATGTCACCAAGACGAATCGCATCCCATTCCTGGAGCAGTGCAGCTTCCAGCTCCCGCACGTTGTGAAGATGTGGATGGTTCTCACGCAGCATACGGCCAAGAATGTCCCAGCCGTGTTCGATAGGAGACAGATCCGGTGATCGCGCTGGCCAGTCCAACACCGGAACGTTGTTAGCCTCAAGGAAATCAGTGGTGACCCTAGCTGAATGAGGACGGGCGTTGTCATGCGGGAACATAAAGTCTGCATGGTGCTGCATAAAAGGGATGACAACAGGGGCGACAACTTCTTCACAGTAACGTTGAGCCGTTAAATTTCCGCGAATCACAATAAGATCTGTTTTGCCATTTTCATGGATTCCAGCCCACACCATGACACTGCCGCCACCGAATCTGTCGTGCTGAGTGATGTTAGCTGCATCATACGGTTCTCTTAAACGTCGCCAAACCGTTGCCTACCATCCGCCACATCCACACAAAACCTAGACTCATCACTGAACAAAACGTGGCTCCATTGTTGAGCACGCCATCGCTGATGAGTTATTGCCCATGCAAACCGATTCTCGATGTGACGCTCTGTAAGCGGAACAGCAACAAGTGGACGACGGGCATGCAGTCCAGTATCACGGAGTCTGTTTCGCACAGTTTGTGCATGCACTGTAGTGCCGGTAGCGGTGTGCAAATTACGGGACAGCCGCGGCGCAATCTCAAACCTGTGACGTCGTGATGACGTCACTAAGTAGCGGTCTTCTCGTGGTGTTGTTGCTCTCGGTCTGCCAGATCGTGGTCGGTCATTAACATGTCCAGTTTCCTGCTCACGTTGGCGGAGACGGGAAATGGTTGAGGCGTGAACATTAAAATGTTGAGCAACAGCGCGAACGCTCTGCCCAGCAGCGAGTCTTCCCATTGCTTCATGGCGCTGATTTTCTGGTAGCCCTGGGCGGCGGCCCATGTTCGGCAGGGTACACTTTTAAGCGTTTTCTGTTAACGTTCGTTACCTGCTTTTGCAATATGGTGAATGTCTGCCTTCGGTACCCGCCAATGTGGGCCAGTGCATGAAAAATGCATTTTCACATGCAGTAAGCATGCGGCCGAGAAATGCAAGAAATGATGTGCATTTCTACATGATCAGCGAGACATTACATTGACCAAACATGCCTGCAAATTTGGTTATAAATGGACGCATAGTTTTAATACAACAAACCAAACTTCACTGTTGCTAAACTTTTTTGGCTCAGTATATATTCTGATAACATTTTCACAAACTTTGCTAACGGCAGGGTTATCAGTAAGTGCAAGACATGGTCAATGAAAATTAAGTCAGATTTAGCCCTCAGACTCGTCGAAAGATCGTCAAGTTGTATGCTCTTGAACAAGTTCAATGGGGAAAAAATTAGCAAAAATACCTAAATTAGCTCAACTCTATGCACGTAGGCGTGTGGGGAATGGGGATGTGAGCTATTCACACGCAAGCACACGCACACACGCACGCACACACGCATGAACGCATGCATGCATGCGTGTGCCCAGTGTGGCATACCGCCCCCCCCCCCCTCCAGGGTAGGGGATTTAAGTGGTTAATTCCCAAATAGTTTGTGGGTGGAGCTTAGCTAGAGATGGGCAGGACATAGCTAAAATGGAAAGGTCCATTCCAAAAAGGTTTGTCAAAGACGACAGCAAACAGGCGGGAAGACACATCACATCATGTAGTGTGGTGTATGTAATGGTGTTTTGTGGTGTATGCTTATGACCAGATTGAAATGTCAGTGCATGATAGCTGTCTTGTTCATAGCCTACCCAAAGGCTTTGGTCAGTTTCTGTTTATGACAAAGCGATTCATGAACGGTAGGGGTGTATTGAGATTATTGGAATTATAGGATGATATAACACTCATTATAAATCAGATACAATCATTGTACACGATGTTATGTTATGAAAATTAGTAATATAATTATTAGAAATAGAATCCAGTTTTAGATTGAGAATACATGAGTGGAGTGAGAACTTGTTGAATTATTTAACTACAACTTACAACCTAAAACACCTACCATTTGTGTACACTAGTTGTAAAAGTGTTCTGGTTCGCCTGAAGTTCAGAGGCAGGACAAAACCTTGTCACCTGACCAAAATATTGTCAGAAATTTCAGCTGTGAGAATGTCACTTTTTGTGGACTATGCAATGACCAAATGACGGATTCGTCCCGACCTAGAACCATGGCATAGTAACAGACAGTCATGTCTTTGTAAATATGTGTGTCGTGTTGTAGAGTGAATGAAGGAACAGTGCAAATAACAAAATGTACAATATATAGAAGATTAGCCACCGGCAGTGACGTGACAGAAGAACTGAAGATGTATGAAATGTGTATTCCGTGAGAGCAAAGACTTCAGTCTCTACTCGGCGTAAACCTATTAACACCATGAAAGGTTGCGGTAAGCTCTGTACGCCATTATACAGTATTCTACAGTATTCGGTGCATCATGAACATATATCTCGCATAAACATTCACTCATCACTTCTTTCGGTCAATCATGTAATACAACCATGATCATTCATTCACCTGACTAGCGAACACACATTTTCCGGTCCACAACATCCATATTGAGCTGTCTATAGCGACCACGTGTGTGCCCACAACGTTGTTTAGATACTCACAAATTAAGAAATCTGAATTTGTCACATGACGAACTATCTACAGTGATCATTACAATTTGAGACCAAGACATCTAATTAACAGATCTGACCACCAATCTTTAAGACCGTCATATATGGAAACTAGATGTGATAATCCTTCTCCTGAAGGGACTTCAGGAGAAGGATTATCACATCTAGTTTCCATATATGACTGTCTTAAAGATTGGTGGCCAGATCTGTTAATTAGATGTCTTAGTCTCAAATTGTAATGATCACTGTAGATATGTCAAATATGAAGCTCTTAATGACGGAAGAATTGACATTTTCACTCCACCTCTGAAACACAACAGTACAGGAAGGATTCTTCATATTTCAGCCATCCATACAGCAGCATGCATAATTAACCTCGCCTATACCTTGCAGGTAAACAGGTTGCTAGCAAAATTGTCACTCCAAATAATCTGTTGGTCAATTTCAGTTAGTATGGCCTATATCAAAATATGATGCGTGAATGATTGTTTTAATGTACATCTGTTTCACCCCTGTTGAATGTCTATATTAAATATTTTAACCTCATCACTGAAATTTAAGCTGCTCTAATGTCATTTCATTTCAATGATATATTTCCATACCTTTACACACTGTTGGAATAGATTATCTTACAGGTGAGTGAAAGGGGATTTTGATTTAGATTACTTTCGCCCCGACACCCTTTTAACTATACAACAGATTTGACTCTATAATAAGGCCATGCTTTTATATGCTGGTGAAATCAATTATGTTGCAGGGATTTTAATCTTGGTTACCCCCACCCCGCCCCCTAGACTAGTTATCTAAGTTAGCAAAGAGTTGACTTAATGGCATCATAATTGATTTCATCACCGCGATCTCATTCGAGATTTACCGGAGTAATCTCAGAGGGGCGAACAACATCCCGGACGAGCCCCATGCAATGGATAATGGACATTTGGCTTCAACTCTTTCGTGCCTACACTGGCCTGTTCGTTCAGGACTAAACCAGCGGAGGCTGGCTTACACACTAAGATGTTATTACTAGCAAGATTTTGACATAAACAGTTGTCTCCCTTTAGCTATTAGACGAGCACAATAACGGGCCTAATTTCTGCCATGTATCACGCCATCAGTATACGCATAGGTGCTGTTTTAAGACAGTGCACCCTACCCCCACCCCACGGGGTCCAATCGTGCTAGATTCCAGTGACCCCACCCACATCAGGGCGATGGTATAGTGTATAGTGTTATCAGAAATGTAATTACAAATGCACAGGGCATCTAAGGCATTTGAATGTAACTATTTTTTCTGTTGAAATATGTCAAATTTGCGATTATGGGAAACACATTAGTCCACTGGGAGCATTTACATGAAAAAGTGTAGTCACGAAAGGGTTAATCAACTAATTCTGTTGCACTAATGCTAAAGCCGTTGCCATGATTTGAATGGCCTTGATGTTGTCAAATTATGACGTCATCTCATATTGTATGTGAGTAAATGTCCAGTCTATTACCATTAACCGTTTCCAACACACAGGTACTATTCACACTTCACTCAGTCTCACACAACATGCATCGTTCAGAATGCAAAGGGTTCAATAGGTGGGCGAACAGGGATTTTAACTTACGTTACCTTCGGTCTTCCCCCTAGTTATCCAACTTAGTACAGATTCGACTTAATGACGTCATAATTTACTTCATCACCATGATCTCGTTAGAAATTTACTGGACTAATTTCTGACATAACCAAGAACGAGAGAGAACATCACCGTTCACATAGTGTCTTAACAAAATATTTTGACACTGTGATTGACTGCTCAAGATAAATTACCTGCTCCTTGATAACTCAAACTTTCCAATCACGAATATCAGTTTAACTCACGAGCCAATTTCCTATCATGTTCCAATTGTTTGAGCGTTGATAAGAAACATAAATTTTTCCAAACGCAACATGGAAGCTAGTTCTTCTTATGGTCACTCAATCTTATCTAATGCTTTGCTTTTCGAATGACGCATATGGTGAAAGATTTTAGAGATGCCATGAAACTTTACTATACGGAACATGTAGATATTTTACTGATGGCCTATGGTAAGTTTTCGTGACATGTTTATTAAGGAAACTCGCATACCACCGTTGGTGTTTTCCATAGCATTAGCATCATTATATAGTAAGGGGCCCAGAGTGAATTACTTAAATGATCATAAGCTAGTAGCTATGGGTGGCAAATCCATGGTATGTGTGAGATTCCGAGATGGGTGCTACCCCGACACTGACGAATACTTCGAGTATTACTGACTGTTCTTTCCACTATGTGGTGTGTGAGTGAATGATTTACAGAGCTCCGAATATATGCATGATGATAGTGAGTGTGCTCTTTGAGGCATATGGACTTCTGTAGAATTGTTGAAGGCAGTAAGGTTATGCTATCGGGTCTTGGAATTTATAGAGATCTGGCAATTACGAACATTGTACTGATACACTTTTTGCGGGATACATCAATAACTTCTTGAAGATTATGCAAGAGTCCTCAGGGTATCCAGATGATGTGATCTCAATGTCATGAAAGTCACGTATATTAATGAGTATTTCGAGCATGAGGGGGTTAAATTGAACGAGAGCGTTGTGCATAAGAATAAGGGTCTCGGGACCCTAGCAGAACAGGTTCTAAAACCTCTATGGTGATATCTTACACTGAATCCGTATCCTAAGCACAAATATGTGCATAAACACGCGAAAATTTCTAGAAATACTAAACGATAGAGAGCTGAAGGTTAAGGATATTCGGGTATGCAACGAGGATAATATCTTAATGTGCTATAATGATGATTAAAACCAGATTTGACAGATGTGTTCCTTTAGGCAATATCCATCTAAGCTTTTTAGGGGAAGTGGCCACGCCCACATATAGCAGAGTTAAGGTCTTTGCCATATTTTCAAAGTATTGAAACTTAGAGAATACACATCTCCGGCAGACATCTCCGTAAGCACGACACTTGTTAGCCATTAACGACAAAGTAAGACTTGGTCTTGCGGCATTGTTGTTCTGGAAGCGTTTGTCGGCTAGGATGCTTTCTTCAGATGTGGGTTCATTTCGCTGTCAATGTCTTTTGCTGTTGTCTTTATCGTATAGAAATAGAGAATTTCTGTTCATCCATCAATTATATGACGTCATAATTAACTAGATGACTAGTATGACGACATCAAAATAAATCACGTCATGAATGAGGTAACTAAGTTCGTCGCGAACGCTTAATTGGTGACGGACTAAGCATTGTTGTACGAATTCTATGTCTTTGCTAGTTATTAATCATTATGTGGAATATTTGGAAACTAATCTGACTCGCCTCTGTTGCTGCCACATGCAGCAACATCAACCAGTCAAATTAATTTCACAATATTCAACAGCTTACCTGTATAGTTTTCTTGTTGAGATTCAGAGAGTGCAGGGATCGATTGATCCCAAAACGGACAAAGCATGGATGGAGCTTAGATAGAGATGGCCGGGGGAATAGCTAAATCTGGATTCCTCCAATGTTGAAATGGTGATTCGGGTTTGTGAATACGTTTGAATAGAGAGGAACTAAATAATCCAAGATGATAATGGAAGTAACGATTTTATTTAATAAATTTAACATTCATAAACTGGTAATCCAAACTCCTCAGGTCTAAACTCCTCTAATGAGTTGAGTGTAATTGTAGCTTTGTCCTGAGCCAGACGCCGGTCTATCTGATCAGACGGTACCCAGACACATTGCATCCCAGCAGCATGGGAAGACAGCACGCCGTTTACAGCATCTTCAAATACTAGAACCTAAAACGATAGATGTGGGCAATAACAATGAAAACGACATTTTGCTGGGTTTCAAATAATGTTTCTTAAGCTAGGAATTGTATTTGCAGTAGCAGATCTCTATGGCAACTAACATCTGGTGGTGTATGTATAAGGTGCCAGCATATAATTGATAAATACAGGGACATAATTTCTAAGCTAAATATTCTTTTTGAAAATACTGGATGCTAACTGATGTGGCATGCCTTGTTGGAATTGCCATAGCCGTATCAAATCAAAGGGTTGGCAATCTGACACTGGGCGGTACTCCACTCGAGTACGAGGACCAGCAGACATACCTGGGAATCACCTATGACAGAAGATTAACATGGAAGGAGCACATCCAGAACGCAGAGGCAAAGGCCAGAAGAAAGCTAAACATCATGAGGAAGCTGGCAGGAACAAAGTGGGGTGTCAATGAAAGGATCCTCAAGACCATCTACCTAGGTGCCGTACGACCACACCTTGAGTATGGATCGAGCTCATGGATGACAGCAGCTAAATCTCATCAACAGAACCTCGACAGAGTACAAAACCAGGCACTGCGCATCATCACTGGTGGAATGAGATCAACACCGATAGAAAAGATGGAGCAGACAGCAGGCATCCCCCACTTAGCAAAGGAAGGTAATGCAATGCACTGATCCAAGCTGCAAAGTTCAAATCGTTCAACAACCACCCGATGAAGATCAGACAAGCACAGCTGTCATCAGGAAGACTTAAAAGATCACGTTTTGTGAAAGAGACAAAAGCACTTCAAAGGAAACACCAAGAAATGTTGCCAGCACAAATAGAAGACCCAAACCACACCCTTGATCCTCCAACCTGGGAAACCAAACTAGAGAGCATAGCTATTCGCACCACAGTACCTCATCTCACAACTAAAGATGAACAGTATGAGAGTATTGGCCCAGTCCCAGCAAAGTAACCTTTGTTATCAGGGTAATCATATTGGTCAAATCTCCGGATGAGGGAGACAGAAGAAGAGAGAAAGAAATACATAGAGGAAGAGGGAAGGAGTGGAGAGAGTGATGAGGGCGAGAGGAGGGGGGGGGCGGGGAGAAAGCGAAGGGAGCATGAGAGAGAGAGAGAGAGAGAGAGCGAGATAGAGAGAGATAGAGAGAGAGAGAGAGAGAGAGAGAGAGAGAGAGAGAGAGAGAGAGAGAGAGAGAGAGTGAACTATGCATATTATGCCCGATATACGTCACCTTTTCTGGATGCGGATGATCTTCAAACCTTCGCGCAGCCACTAAGAATGCATCTGGTGCTGGTTTCCCATTCATGACCTCTGGATCATCATTGGCTAGTACAACATGATGAAAAGCTTGTAGGAGTTCTTTGTGATTGGCTGTTTTATAATCAAACGTTATCTTACTTGAGCCAGTTGCTATCGCAAGAGGAATATTATGCTTTTTGAGATGTAACACCAGCTTCTTGGCACCTGAAAAATTATATTCGTCATTCAAAAATAGATTTTGAAGACTTTTATGAGTTGTTTTAGAAGTAGCGGCGATTGATTGAAGTAGCTGCAGTGATTTACCAGAGACATCATAACCCTTGGGCATGAACCAAATGGTGTCCGGTGAACTAATTATTTTCTGTGATGACGACTGCTGCTGCTGTGTGAGTCATCTATCGTGATCAGATGGTGCAATTCTTGTTGATGTTGTTGTTGTTTTTGTTGTTGCTGTTGTTGTTGTTATTGTTGTTGTTGTTGTTGTTGTTGTTGTTGTTGTTGTTGTTGTTGTTGTTGTTGTTGCTACTTAACATTACTCAGTGTCTTCAAAGTTGAACGTACAATACTACACTTTCAGGTCCCTATCAAAGATTAAATGGCAAATTATCAAAGTTAGATCAACTTCAAAGGCATCATTAAATATGTCGTCGCCAAAACACTTGTATGGTGGTGAGTGGCATATCTCCATATTTAGGATCGAACTCAAAAGTGGATACATATTGTAAATATGGAATATGATATGACTCGATGATTAGCTACTCTCGACGATCATTGTAACCCGACTAATATTTACATTAATCGGGTGACCTTGGTGAACATGTATTTGAATCTAACCATTGTGACTTCATTTCGGATATGAATATTCATTAATGTCATCGTCATCATGTCGTTCTTATAAGTTACTATAATTTTAAGTAGGACTGACCTAGGTACTCCCCCGAGCCAAATATTAGGGCCGTTTTACACATGGAATGTTAGATGTTATAGACTGAGTCATTTCGAAATGATAGTGTAGCCAATTAGTGATAATTATATAATTGCTCATTGTAGGAATGAGCAAGCAAACGGGATGGATGAATGGATGGAGGGATGTACGGACAGATAGGTGGACACCTATTTTCCGTTTAGATATACACTTTGTACTAACTGGAATTGATGATAGTTGCAGTTAAAATATAATAGTAGTTTGATTTGGCTTACCTCACGCATAAATTGCTGCTGTCGTGTCAGGTACTTGTCTCATGATGCTGTTCCTAAATAGCAGCCAGCAACGAACACACCCATATCATTGTTCATACCACGATGGCAGAATCATGCTTTAGTTTAAATGACATATTTAGGCCTAAAGCCTGTAACTTTAACAAGCACTATTTTCAGATTCATGTAATATTCAGCACATCTTACTTGGACCCCCGATTAACAAATGTGTATTTATTTTATGGACTGACTTTTTCCTGTCTAATAAGGCCTATGTATTTATACAGGGTTAGGTATAAGAGTATACAACAGTATTGTCTGATCCGATGACACGTCTTAAGAAAGAATTGCTGGCATTCAATGCATCAATGCATTGTAAGATGTTCCTTAAGACATCGTTTTAAGACAGGAAGCCAAGATTTATCGCAAGCTCATATACATGGTTAATTTTCCAGTTCTCTTTGGCATTCATAATAGAAGCATGTGGCTATGAATCACAACATATACACACTAGTGAGGTTTTTTCAGAAATGAGGCATAATGTACGTGCCAGATCAGAGATCAACCCATAATCTACTGTGATGGATAAGAACTTAGTGAACTCCAAAGTTTGCCCATTATAAATGAATAGGACAAACTTAGTCCTAGATCTGTAAAAGATAAATTGGAATCAAATTTATGTGTGTTATTTTCAGTTGATTGGCAATTCAAAACAAGAATGTTATATTGTTAGGCAGTAGAATGTTCGTCGTCTTAATTTGGGTAGTACCGGATTGATCTGGTAACTATTTTGTCATGAGAAATTCTCTGAATATGATTTGATTGGTTAATAATTAGGGGTAGCCAATCAAATGCAAGAAATAGGCATCGTAATAATTAGTTATGAGCACGTGTCTGTGGTAGTTTAATTCCATATAAGACACTTGCACAGTGCTTAGATTAACAATCGACCATCTTCTGTTCATAAAATCAGTCAATATTTGAATAAGTATTATCTGTGTACGAGGTTATAGCCATTAGATTATCATTGTTA
The DNA here is from genome assembly GCA_034401795.1 of Chaetoderma sp. LZ-2023a. Classification (NCBI taxonomy): domain Eukaryota; kingdom Metazoa; phylum Mollusca; class Caudofoveata; order Chaetodermatida; family Chaetodermatidae; genus Chaetoderma; species Chaetoderma sp. LZ-2023a. The sequence goes on from CM067368.1 coordinate 62,063,736, forward strand.
ATTCACTCAGTGATAGAGGTTAATTTGTGAATATTTATATAAGTTATCAAGTTATTTCTTCAAATTACAAAGTTGCTATTACAGGTTTGATAAATCTATATTCGTTACTGCTACCAGTAGTCACGTTAATTCTTTGAATAGGAAAGTTATTAATCTGAAAGGCAACCTTTCTCCCGAATCCGGATCTTTTAGTTAGCAGGCCCAGTCTTGAGGAGTCTATCCCAGACTCACAACGATGTCTCAGGTAAGTTAAAAGAAGCTCAGATTTCTTCAATATGCCAATGTTAAAATCAATGACGGCATTGGCAGTGGTCAGCGAGGGCATCAAATGAATTTAAGATAGATTTTACCATCAACCTATTTCATAGGACCCATTCACCGTAGCAGCGGCCATGATCATCATCGTTATCATCAACACATTACTAGCTGACTTGACACAAATTGGTGCATGGTCAATTTGATATGCGATCTATGATTACATGTGTGAGTATCTATCTATTGGGTTTCCCTCCTTTTGATGGTGTGATAAATGAAGAAAATGTCAACCTATGTTTAGAGTGTGCTTAAAAGGCTCCTTAGTACACACTACTATGTGATTACTAAAGCTGCGTCGTCGCGTCAGTTACCAGTGACTAATCACCTGCATATGCCACAAACTGTGTCATTTCATACCTGGTAATAGCTTTGCTGTTGGAAACAAGTCAATCCACAAAAGATTTAGCTTAGTTCTGCACTCTTCCACAGTCACTGGTAGGTCCAGTTGTTCTACAAATAAACACAGGACATACGAATATTGATGCGATTATTCTAAGAAAATTTTAACATACCTATTGCTGCCTTAGTTAGCAATGACTGTCAATATGGTTGATCTACATATATTCAGCAAGTCTTGCAACATTGACTGACCTGATGATTATTTTGAGACCAGTCTGATTGCTGACATAGGCAGAAACAGTTTTCAGCAGACTTGTTATAAATGTATTTGTTTTCAATTGTGCCATAGGAAATATACAACTAGTATTAATCTATGCTATGCACTTACAACGCGCTCACCGTGGAAGCCATCAGAAGAATGACTAGCATTAACATTACGAGACTGGTTCTATACCAACAATTGTGCACCGGCGAAGACAATAGAATCTAAAATAATGGCACCAGCAAATGTTTATCTAAAATGGCGGCTACACTCCTAGTTAGTCAAAGTGTGCATTAATTAACGAATAGTCCGAAATTTAGTTAGGGTATCCTTTATCAATATATGAGAACTTTAAGGGAGTAGGAGAAATGTGGAGGTAAATTGGCCTACCACTGTGTGTGGGATGGGGGAGGATCCCACTGACCTAGTTTTGTGTTTATTTCCAATATATGATGTCAGCTGGTTTTCAAATGACCTATTTTTCTTGTTTATACCCAATATATGACGTCAGTAGGAGAAAGGGAGGGTAATCCGAGTGTCAATATTTTTCTATTTATAGAAGTAATCCCACCCGCCGCTGCCACCGCTACCATCCCTCCTCCACTAAGGAGGATTTCCCAATGATCTATTTTGTGTTTATTTACTAAATATGATGTCAGGAGGGGAGAGGATGATATATATAGGTAATATGTTTCTATTTATATAAATAATGTCCACTGCCACAGCCTCCCAGCCAGGCCCCGTCATACGATGCACTGCGATTTGGAACGGTGTGTATCCTGTTGTTCCCTAACAAAGGTCTATCGCAAAGAAGCAGATGCTGAAATGGTAAAAGGGTTTCACTTAATGGACAAATCGAAATAGCTGCTGATTAACCCCATTTAAGCAAATATGCCTCGGTCCAACTCTTTCTCCCCCCCCCTCCCTCCCTCCCGCCCGCCCGCTCGCTCTCTCTCTCGCTCTCTCTCTCTCTCTCTCTCTCTCTCTCTCTCTCTCTCTCTCTCTCCACCAGCCTTCCTCCTTCAAAGGCGTCGGTTATAGGGCTATGCAAGAGCCAAATTATGAAGCTATTTCGCCAAAACTACCACGAAGATATAGTACATAACATACATCAAAGTCTACAAAGAAAATCCAACTGCCTGCATCATGTAACAATGCGCGTGCATGGTTAGGCTTTAAGAGGGAAGGGGTAGGATCACCGTCGCCATAAGGACAGTATAACACCACATAGTACTGTTATTATACTACACATTGTCCCAATGGACATTTTCTCTTTATCCATCCCTCATATGACGTCATATGACGTCATAATCAGCTATGTGACGTGTAGGAGTACGTCATAATCAATTACAGCATGAATGACTCGATTTAGTCAGTCGTAAACGCTTAATAGTCCGACACGTTATACGAATTATATGGATTTGCTATTTAATAAACAGTCTGTTGCATATTTTGAAACCAATTTGACTGGGTTCTGTTGCTGCCCTCCTTCTCACCATGTTTCCCAGAATGTCCCAGATATGCTCAATAGGGTTCATGTCAGGGCTCCTTGCTGGCCATGGTAGGGTTTCGATGGCATTCTGGCGGAGGTATTCATGCACAGCTCTAGCACGATGTGGTCGGGCGTTGTCATCCATCAATATAGGGTGGGTTCCAGGTGCATGATTTACAAAATGAGGGACCACAACTCTATCCAGTATGGAATCTTGATATCTTTGTCCATTTAGTGTTCTGGTACAGTCAACAGATCCAGCTTACAATCAAATGAGATGCACCCCCATATCATAACGGAACCTCCACCAAATGGAACTTCTTCCATGATGTTACGTTGGTCGTACGCCGTGCGTCTGGACCTCCATACACGAGTTCGACCATCTGTGGCATGAAGCAGGAACCGACTTTCATCGGACCAGTGTACCCGTCTCCAGGATCTCATGTTCCAGTGTCTTCTTTCGTTGCACCACCTCAGACGCTCCTCTTTGTGGTATGCAGTGAGGAGAGGACGTCTGACAGGTCTCCTTGCTTTCATGCCAGCAGCATACAGTCTCCTTTTGACGGTAGACATTGACACTCTATTGCGCGTTTCCCATTGCTGGCTGAGCACTCTGCTGTTGGTGAATGGAGATCACCTAACAAGGCGTACTAGGGCTCGATCATCACGGGCAGTAGTCTTCTTCGGTCTTCCAGATCTAGGCCTGTCCTTCACCTCGTTAGTTTGCCCATGTTTTGCAATCAGACGACTGATTACAGTATGGTTAATGTTCAGCTGTCTGCCAATCTCTCTGCATGACATACCAGTGGTATGCATGCCTATGATTTGCCATTTCACACGATCACTTAACCTTCGCCTTGCCATAGCGGTTCACAATCAAGAGCTAATTCTCTCTGTACAAATAAACCACGGTCATGAACACAAAATTCCTAATCTTGTCGCCTAAATCTGTATGTAATGTTCTACACCTCAAACTGGACTTTTACATAACTGAACACGTGTGCTGTTTCCCGCCACGCACGGACATCAAGCGGCGTGAAGTCATGCATGCATGTGCATTTCGTACTTGGAAGTATGTCAGCTAACGCGGGGACAAAAAGTATGGCAGCCTAGTTGTACCATCATGTTTCTACGTTCTATTGTTTTTGCTGGTGCTTAACTTTTGCGCAGGTGTATATTACATGATTTACTCTTTCGTCTCTTTTCTTCTAATCCAATGCATAATTTATGAAATATTTAAATAGGTATTTCAAGCCTGACATACCGATGCATGTAAGATGATGCATATTTTGAAACCATTTTCACTGGGACAGCTAATATTCTAGTTAAAAATTACAAATATATAACATAATTAGCCATTCAAAAAGGGCCTTTTCCTATCTCGAGCTTAGTTGAGGTGAACAGCGCAATAAACCGCCATGTTGCTTAACTAGTTAGTTTGTGAGTCCGGAGTGTGAGGAATGATGGGCGGGTGAACAGAGGTGGTAAGGAGGGATAGAAGAAGTGAAAACGGAATGGATACTCGAGTAATGAGACCACAAAAATGGACTCGACGCCTAGTGCAAGTTCATTATATGTAGTAATTCGCCAGTCTTTATTGAAACTATATGCAGCGATGGGGTGGCAGACTGGCAGTCAATGGTATAAATACCAACCACTGCTGTCTTGACATCTGCTGATGTCTGCCCCACTGCCGCACATTCTGTCTAATGCTAGGCATACACATGCCGACGTTTGTCGGCCCGACAGGCAATTAGCCGACAATTTGGTCGTGATCGGGTAGTGTATGACCTTACACCGACGTAAAATCGGCATTATCTGGCCGATTCGCGCCGATTCAAAAAATGAATCGGGAGTCGGCGGTGTCGGTGATGATCGGGTGGTGTATGGGCCTAGCCGACACGACCGATTGTCCTGTATATGTATGCTGGCCTCAGACACACGTCTAGCCAATATGATCGTCAGCGTTCACGCAGCCAATGAATGACTGGCACGTTGTCATATGACAACAATTGTAGGCTAGTAGTCCAAGATGTCTATCATAACAAATGCACCATTCAAGGACAAGAATATTTGGTAAATCCAAAGGAGCGGGACTGTACATGTATTATATACAACATGGTATACGATAACGTTAAAGTGCTACCCACTGCGCCACACAAAATAAAGATAACCCAGGCATAGTGTGAACATGTCCCGCTAGGACGCGCGTGGTTCATATTTGTCTCGCTAGGTGCACGGATTACCGACGACCAACTAGTCTGTTAGTGTATGACCCCCAGTCGGCGGAACATCCTGCTGCGTGAGAGTCTGCCCGATTAATGCCGACAGCCGACAAATTGATCGTGTCGGGGAACGTCGGCATGTGTATACCTAGCTTTACTGTAAGGTGTGGGTTAGAAGCGTGATATTGAATAGTTAGCGCATAGTTGTCCCATAAAATGATAAAATGGTTCTTGCTGTTTGGTTGCTATTAATAAAACGTGTGTCAAAGTGATTTGCATAAAAGCAAACTCGACGTGGAAATAGGCTTCACGTTTAATTATGGAAGCGACTTGGTCAAATCACCATCTCATTAGGTTAAATATTTGACCTATTAGACCAAACGTATACCGATGGAAAATTTTCTACAAAATCAAAGCTTTATCAAAAGACCAGCTCCCTATACAGATATAGGAAACGGTGAGTTACGGTAATCGCTAGGCCTTCAAATGAGAGCAAATCCTAAAACCAGATCGCACCCCCCCCCCTCCGCGCCCTCACCCCCCTCACTCGCGTATGCGCAGGGTTTGTGTGTTCGAAGACAGGGTATGGCAAATGCTCTGTAGTATTATAACTGACATCCGCCATGAATCAATACATACAGCTTCGGTGTTATGACAAACCAATTATGTCAACAAATGTGATAGACAGACAATTTGGTTGGCCACAGCATTAGATGTACAATGATTTATTATAGATACAAGTGCTACCAACCACCTGTGCTCTCAATCAATGGACCTTTCTAGTTTATCCATCCATTACATGACGTCATAACAACTACGTGACTTGTATGATGACGTCAAAATCAATTGCACCATGAATGACTCGATTGAGTCCGTCTTAAATGCTCAATAGTCGGACTCGTTGTACGAATTGTATGTCTTTACTATTTAGGCAGCAACGGCACCCAATCAAATTAGTTTCAAAATATTCAACAGCTTACATGTATAGTTTTCTGCAAACTGATAATCAGGGAGTTCAGGGATCGAACTACCCCAACACGGACAAGGTGTGGGTAGAGTTTAGCTAGAGATGGGCGGGTGTATAGCTAAAACTGGAAACGTCCATTATTGTAACAGTCAAAAGTGATAGACATGCAATTTGGTTCGCCTTGTAAATACGATTACATATCACATTTACACACGAAACTGTTATAAATATGTAGAAATTCACTAAGTGTCAGCATTAATAACTTTGCAACGGCTACTAACACTGACAATCTGTTGCACGGTTTCTGTTCAATACACATACTATAATAGCAATATTGCGTGTTGCTATTCCTAAGCATTATTATATTATTAATATGAATGCATGGGTTATTTACACGCATAACTTGTATAAGTCTTCGGTAAATATGTACACGTTCGCTAAGTTTAAGATATAATAACTTCGCAACGATCAGTAGCGTGTCTGTTGTAGTCGTGTTCAGCACATATTTAATACTATAATACCAACGTTGATGCTAGCTAATACTATTGCACAGCGCATATACACGTGTATCAACTTTACAGGTTGACGAATTACGCGAAACTTGGCTATGTTGCAGATTTAATGACTTTCCAATTGCTGCATGCAAGAATACTTAAACGACTGCTTTAATAAACATCCTGCTGATGAGTACTCCTTGGGGCAATGATAACAAGTATACAATTTACAATTAATCATAAACAATGCATACTCACATAACCGCCGATATTACCACGTTATCAATCATTAGCTTAATTAATTTCCATCGTTATTAAAGAGCAGCATTTATGTTATCAAATAGTAACATGCCGTTATCAAACATTAACACGCCGTTATCAAACAATAACATGACATTATCAAACAGTAACATGGCATCATCAAACGGTAACATAGGCTATATAGAAATGTACAAGGGTTTTATAAACTAAGATGTCACGATTTTATCAGAAAGTATACTGATAAATATATCGCATGACTTCCATGTAATAAACAATTTATATTACAGTCTTAACGGAGAACAACAGAGTTCAAATTGATGCAGAGTATGTGTAAAAGAAACCAAAACCATATGGCCAGGGCTTTTACACATTGTCGTAAATGGTTTCATTACACATTAATTTAGACAGCAGAATTTTATCCACCTTGTGAAGTATTTACGCACCTTATGAAGTATCCATTTATCAAATATTTGTCAGGTTTAGATCGTCAATTCTGTTTTTATTTAGCGCAATTTCTTGCTAAATTATACGAACCGCCTAGCAGAAAATGTAACTGTGACGTCACAAAACAGTAGCACTCGTTATCAAACTGCAACAACACCCTCTCAATCAATAACTTGCGTTATCATTACCAAACGCAGAAAGTGTAACAAGTTCCTCAATAGTGGGGAGGAGACGAGTAAATCTAGGAATATTGATTATCTGTGCTTTCTGTGATCCTTAGCATAAACAATGCATTCGTTGAGAAGAAAAGAGAGAAGTGTTTATTCTGATAGATTGATTAGCTACACTTCGTAGCCTCTTTAACTGTACTGTTTGCATGATGTTATCATGGCACCAGACATGACATTCAGTGATCTTGACCTATCCGGATTGAAGACTCCTGGCAGTGCGCTGAATGATTGTTATGAAAGCGGGACAATATGTGCGATAGTAGTGCTGGACGAGACAATAGTCCTGGTTGTAGCGTATTGAGCCGTAAAAGCGGTGATCCCGGAGTTGCGTCTCAGGTTGGCTTGCTGGTGATTGCTGGACAGTGGAGACATATACAACATCCATCTCCCTTCAATGCCTTTCTCCACTCTGTAGTATATATGGGCGCCAGTGTAAAAACTGGGGAATTTACCAATGATAGTTCCTTCGCTGTGTTAACATTTGAGCCAAATAAGTTCAGTGGATTTTGAGATGCAGGTTCGGACCGATCGACCGACTGATCGACCGAGGTGGATGGAGTGAGTGAGAGAGGTAGAGAGGTAGAAAGAGATCGTTGGACAAATGCATATACGCTTAAATTGGGGTAACTCAGTAACCAGTTTGATGTGTCCATTAAGTGAAACCATGTGCCGGCATGTCGGTGGCATTAAAACCATAAATATAACAAATATTGGCAATATCTAGGTTTTCCTCTTGACTTCATATATTGTGCATAAACCCCAAAATAACAAGTAACTGGGAAAGGTCCTGACATCACATATTACGCATAAGCCCAAAAAAGGTATTTGGAAACCTCCAAAAAGTACATCAATTTACCTCCACATCCCTCCTCCTCCACCACCCCTCCCCCACCCACCCCCACCCTAAGTGCAGGGCCTATAGACACAAATGGCCTACTATGACTATTGACGTCGTTTTGTTCCTGCAACCGTTGTATTTTTGTGACACAGAATGCAGGGGCTCGTTTTTCAGCGCATCTAATTGGAAAAAAGATCTCTAGGTATAGCCCAACTATCACCACCATACCGATTGAGGGAGGGGATAACCACTCTGCGATGCACCCCAGCCAGATATTAGCCCGCTTAAGGTTTCTTGACTAGGAAACAACATCTTTGATCTTAAGCAGAAAAAAAGTCCGGGAAGTCAAAATGTAAATAAAAGGTGAGAAAATGGAAAGGTTGCGGTCTAAAATCCCTGATTGCTATTGTTGTTTATAATCTACATACTTATCATAAATTCTATAGCTTCTGTTTGACTCCTCCCCATCATCTCAAGCTTTACAGGCCATGTGAAGGTCTTGCCGTACTCAGATACTACGGAGCTTATTGCGGTTGTGAAAAGGCCATCAGTGTCTGAAGAGAAAATGGCAGTACAGTCGTTAATGGACCTTTCCATTTTTAGCTATGCCCGCCCATCACTAGCAACGCTCCACCCACACCTCGCCGTGTTGGGATTGATCGATACCCCGAATGCCATAGCTATCAATTTCCTGAAAACTATACAGGGAAGCTGTTGAATATTGTGTAACTAATTTGACTGGGTGCTGTTGCTGCCTATGGCAGCAACAGCGCCCTGTCAAATTAGTTTCAAAATATTCAACAGAATATTTATTAAATAGTAAAGGCATACAATGTGTACAACAACGCATAGACCGTCTTCAAATATGCGTTCGTGACGTACTTATCGACATCATTCATGACGTCATCCATTATGATGTCATTCTACACATCAAGATGACGTCATATGATGGGTGCATACTTTGGAAAGGTGAATTGTTAGAGAGACCATACCTTTGAGGACACGGTTGTTTCGGGCAATCTAGGCAAGTTGAACTGTAATTAGATTGCATAGTTTATGTGAATTGCAGGTGCGACTGTGACTACTACTACTACTACTACTACTACTACTACTACTACTACTACTACTACTACTACTACTACTACTACTACTACTACTACTACTACTACTACCACCACCACCACCACCACCACCACCACCACCACCACTACTACTACTACTACTACCACCACCACCACCACCTCTACTACTACTACTACTACCACCACCACCACCACCTCTACTACTACTACTACTACTACTACTACTACTACTACTACTACTACTACTACTATTACTACTACTACTACTACTTGAAATATCCTTATAAAAACAAATCTGAAACACTGGTATTAGATTATAGATATTTAATGTGTGCTATGTTCTAAAGGCTATATACGATGCTTGTACGTGTAAGTTTAATGAGGCCCGTCTGGTCACTATAGGGCAAGGGACGCTTGATGACTCATATGCGTGCTTTATGTAGCCTATCGGTTCAAGGTTCCTAACCAAATATGGGTACGAGCTATAGTGTGTGTCCGGGCGTCTATGGAGTTACTGACCTGCGTTGTACATAGGTGAGGGGTGGGTGGTGACTAACATCTAGCCATTGCATCATCCCTCCTTATTTTGAAATAATTAATTGTTCATTATACTCAGTCCAAAGTAGTCCAGAACAGGTATGCCCAAAATGCTAATAATAATAATAATAATAATAATAATAAGAAGAAGAAGAAGAAGAAGAAGAAGAGGAAGAAGAAGAAGAAGAAGAAGAAGAAGAAGAATTAGTTCATATATAATTCAAGACAGACGTGTCCAGAAAATAAACAATAATCAGTCCCAAAGTAGTTAAAGACAGGTACGTTATTTTCGCTCTGCACAGTCACTGAAACGATAGTTTATGGTCGTTGCTTTCGAAGGGGGTATATCCAGCACGAGCGTTGTGTATATGATTAATTTTTAACGACTTTAAATGGGAAATTTATGTTCCAGTTGTGTAAAGGCAAATCAATAGAAACTTATATTTGTAACTTAAGATTAATAATGAAATTGTAATCGGTAGCCCATACTATTATATAATAGAATATAAACTTTATGGGATACGATTATATGTGAGGCTATAATTGTCCTGTACAAGAATATGTGTATTCCTGCTGAGGTTGGTAGACTTCCCAGAGCCCTTAGCTAGCCATGGGAATTATGATTACCATATTAACATTGGTTTGCCCCTAAACCATACACATTCCATTCGCTGTAGAGGACGCCTATTGTCTCTCAGTGGGTAGCGCTCATTTCCAGGTGGTTGTCTATCAGGTGGTTCGTTCGATGGTGGTCGTCTATCGGGTTGTTCATAGAGTGGTGGCTGTGTGTCAGGTGGTTCGTTCGGTGGTGATTCATTCATGCCAAAGTCATCGCAATCCTCTTCTTAATCTGGAAAAAGTCTTATATTAGCTTCTACACATTTGAAGTGTTTTGAATTAAGGGTTGTCGGATGATTGCCACGTTGCACTGTAATCATGGTACCATTTACTCTAATAACTGTATACAGATTCGCAGCACGCTGTTGTTAATTTATTGTGCGGTTTTTTCAGGCGAACATGGTGTCTCCTATTTTGATCTGACTATTCTGTGCATGATTGTGACTGTCAGCATTAACTTTCATTTTCGGCTTTGCTTTGCCGTCAGCCGAACGAATGATATTGCTTGTCTAAGAAGTACTTATCTGTGTTAGTTCTGTTATTACTTTTCTGTTGAACAAAGCTTCTGCTGGTGACAGGTTGATGGAAGTGTGAGGTCTCGCTCTATAGTTACGTAAGAATCTGAGAGGGTTTTCTACCTACCTTGAGTATGCGTACATATGACTTTGCTGACCGTGTTCATAAAACGGTCAACTTGGCCATTCGCCTGCGGCCATAATTGCGTCACTTTACGATGCTTAACTCCGTGGAATTCCGCAAATAAACGAAAATCGTTACCATTTAATGGAGGTCCATTATCGGACTTCACCACGCGAGCTATCCAGAGCACTGAGAATACATTATCCAATTTTTTTAATTACCTACTTTGCTGATGTTGAGTGTGTTAGTTCAACCGGATACCGAGAATAATCATCTATAATGACCAATAATTAGTCTTCTGACGCGAAAGGTTCACATAGATCCAAGCTAGCATGTGTCCCTGGCTCATTCGGTAACTCCGTCATTTCTAATGGTTCACAACGTTTTGTGTCAACTGTAGCTTGAAATGCTATACGATGTTTTCTTAAACCCTCTGCCAGTTTATCTATTCCAGGGAACCACACAGTCTCTGCAATAATCGCTGTTTTCACTATTTCTTGGTGAGCTAATTCGAGTGCGCGTTTTTGCAGTGACAGCGGTAATACGATCCTGTTTCCACGCAATATAATGCCACTATCCCTATTAACCATAAATTAAGTTTTCTCAATGTTTCCGCCACTGCGGTTTGAAATATTGCCCAGTCTGAGAATATCATTGTTCTACAGGCATTAACGCTCTGCTAGCATGTGCTATGATGTATCTGTTCTGTGTATAATCGATGTGAGAGAGAATAGCACCGAAACCTATCGTCCTGACATCAACAGCCTAACATCTAACCCTAACCCTAACCCTGTTTCTAAAGACGGGTCAAAATATGATATAACTGCATCACTAATTAGATTTTCTTTGATCTGGTGAACAGTTTTCTGCTGTCTCTCGTCCGACGTTGATTTTGTGCCTTTCTGAGTTAATTCCCGTAACAGTTGCATAATATTTGCGAAATTATGCATGCATCTGGAGACGTACGTCGTGAGACCTATTATGCTAAGAACTTCACTCGGATTTTGTGAAGGAATAACATCTTTTAGAGCTGTAACCAGCTTTATCCTCAGGCGAGATACCCGATTTACCGAAAACAAATCCATAGAATTCTAGAGTTCGTTTGTTGAACTGCCACGTATCTTTATTTAATGTTATGTTCCTCTCATGCAATTATGATAGGACAAGATATAGATTTCGATCGTGATCGTGTTGTGATTTCCCGAAAACCAATATGTCCTGACATGGACAAGATACAGCCGTCTTCAACCAAAGAGACTTCATACTATGCAAAACAGAAGGGATGCTCGTTCCTATGGAGGTGCAGACCTCATTTCCGACCATAAGCCAGTCGTAACACGCCTTCAGATGACCCATCTCTACCTAATGTATAAACGCCATGCCAGGCACGCGGGTAAAGTAACCTACAACATACCCCACCTCACCAGAGACACTGACACTCAAATGACATACAAAAAGGCCCACAGGGAGAAGCTAGCTACCATCAACGTCAGCTCAGATCCAAACGAAGCCCTCTAACTAGAATATTGAAATGTATGAAATCATAAACAACCGAACTAGGTAGACTGATGACCCTGTAGTAATACAACTATCAGCAAAGCAGAAAGCGGTACAGCTGCGAATCTATCAAAGTGGCCAAAGTGAAGACCGCACCAAACTATGCAGGGAATGTAACAACATTCTGTGCCACATCACCGAACGCTTAAAGGATTTTGCCAGCCACTGCCATGGATGACCGTCACAAAATACTTCGGGCAGGCTAAGCCCTGAGAGTTACTGCTTACACATCACTACTCACAGTACACAACTCTGAAGGGCACTAGTTTATCGGGACTGGCAAGGGCAAAGTCGAGGCATTTCAAGAATGGTTCAAGGAAGAGTTCACTGACCACGGCGATGAGCCATCTCACCCGCTTTCAGGAGACGCCAGGCCATTACTAACACCAAGTCAAGTTGAGAAGGCTCTCAAAACGCTGGAAATGGACGTGCATCTGGATTTGACGGCATGAGAAATGCACCATTCAAATACGCAAGTGACATGATCTCAAAACCAATCAAGTCCCTATTCAATTCAGCTTTTATGTACCACCTTCTCATCGATGCTGTAGGCCAAGGCACCTTTATCGGGCTACCGAAGCCCACGTATATTACAAAATTCATTAAATAATTCAAGCAACAAAGGCTCCTAGAGATATATTAAATCTTATTTATTACAATTAATAATTGGTGTAATTAAACGCAGTTCGGATATTTGCAGTTGCGAAAATATCACATTCTGGTGAGAAGCTTTGTAATTCGTAAAGCACAGGCTTCGAATAATGCTACTTATGCAGTTGTTCTTGCATCCTATTCTCATGCAGCTGGACCATCTCAATTGCTGCAATCCCATTTTATCACCTGTGTTGCCCAGCTTCCTTTTTCTTCTCATCGTTGCTGTCTCTGGGGCATATGTCTTGTTTGCAGAGCCAATGTGTCTGATAAATAAATCAAACAAAATAAATTATTAAATTACAGAACTGCCCGTGCTTTGGTATTAGTTCGGGGATTTCCCAACGCGACGTCTGCGCTTCTGGAGTCATACATATACACCTGTGCAAAAGTTAAGCACCACCCTATTTTTACGCACATGCGAGGGTATATTCATGTGCTATGAAGAAAGCAATAGCATAAACATTTATGTACCCATCCATCTTAGTGCAAGAGGTAATAATGCAACTAGAGGAATGCTGATTATGATGGTGGGGAAACACTGTATGTTTTTGTTTGAACATGAAAACGAGGCCTGAATATGGTTACCTTGACACAACTGACAACTATTGCCCTACAGTTGACACACGTGGCTAGATTGTCATTAATGGTGTCTGAAAACGAAGTTTAACATCTGTGCACGAGTTTGAGACTGTCATTATTAATCCACCTTGTGCCTGGATGATGGCCTGGACACGACGTCTCATGCTGGTCACCAACCGACTGATACGCCATTGTGGTATTCGTTGCCATTCAAGATGGAGTGCGTCTGTTAATTCCTGTAGGTTCTGCACAGGAGGATCCCTCCTTCTCACCATGTTTCCCAGAATGTCCCAGATATGCTCAATAGGGTTCATGTCAGGGCTCCTTGCTGGCCATGGTAGGGTTTCGATGGCATTCTGGCGGAGGTATTCATGCACAGCTCTAGCACGATGTGGTCGGGCGTTGTCATCCATGAATATAGGGTGGGTTCCAGGTGCATGATTTACAAAATGAGGGACCACAACTCTATCCAGTATGGAATCTTGATATCTTTGTCCATTTAGTGTTCCAGGTACAGTCAACAGATCCAGCTTACAATCAAATGAGATGCACCCCCATATCATAACGGAACCTCCACCAAATGGAAATTCTTCCATGATGTTACGTTGGTCGTATGCCGTGCGTCTGGACCTCCATACACGAGTTCGACCATCTGTGGCATGAAGCAGGAACCGACTTTCATCGGACCAGTGTACCCGTCTCCAGGATCTCATGTTCCAGTGTCTTCTTTCGTTGCACCACCTCAGACGCTCCTCTTTGTGGTGTGCAGTGAGGAGAGGACGTCTGACAGGTCTCCTAGCTTCCATGCCAGCAGCATACAGTCTCCTTTTGACGGTAGACATTGACACTCTATTGCGCGTTTCCCATTGCTGGCTGAGCACTCTGCTGTTGGTGAATGGAGATCTCCTAACAAGGCGTACTAGGGCTCGATCATCACGGGCAGTAGTCTTCTTCGGTCTTCCAGATCTAGGCCTGTCCTTCACCGCGTTAGTTTGCCCATGTTTTGCAATCAAACGACTGATTACAGTATGGTTAATGTTCAGCTGTCTGCCAATCTCTCTGCATGACATACCAGTGGTATGCATGCCTATGATTTGCCATTTCACACGATCACTTAACCTTCGTCTTGCCATAGCGGTTCACAATCAAGAGCTAATTCTCTCTGTACAAATAAACCACGGTCATGAACACAAAATTCCTAATCTTGTCGCCTAAATCTGTATGTAATGTTCTACACCTCAAACTGGACTTTTACATAACTGAACACGTGTGCTGTTTCCCGCCACGCACGGACATCAAGCGGCGTGAAGTCATGCATGCATGTGCATTTCGTACTTGGAATTATGTCAGCTAACGCGGGGACAAAAAGTATGGCAGCCTAGTTGTACCATCATGTTTCTACGTTCTATTGTTTTTGCTGGTGCTTAACTTTTGCACAGGTGTATATTAACACGAATGAAAGTGAATTTTACCGCCTCCGCCGAGAGGTAATACGAGTTTCAGCGCAAAGTGTAGAAAATCTAGGTGACGGGTTCAAAGCAGTTACTGACCTAGACTTTCGACTCTTTGTACTGAAGCTCATATTACTACTTTCTTGCATTCCCACGCTATGGCCAAAATATGCTTTCCTATATGCGCTTAGTGCCCATGTGAGCTAGATATGTGACCTTTTGATCCGAAACTTCAACTCTCTGAAGCCATCCACGATATGAGAGTATGTGCCGAATTTGGTGGTGTGGGCTTCATCTCTGCTGGAGACATGCTACGGGCAGACAGACAAACAGACGGACGGACGGACGGGCTGGCGGGCCGGCGGGCGGGCGGACGGGCGGGCGGGCGGGCGGGCGGGCGGGCGGACAAGCAGGTCAGGCAGCAGGCGCACAGACAGGGAGACAGACAAGCAGATCAGGCACGCAGACAGACAGACAGACAGACAAGACAGACAGACAGACAGACAGACAGACAGACAGACAGACAGACAGACAGACAGACAGACAGACAGACAGTCAGTCAGTCAGTCAGTCAGTCAGTCAGACAGACAGACAGTCAGACAGACAGACAGGGCAGGGCAGGGCAGGGAAGGGAAGGCAGGCAGGCAGGCAGGCAGGCAGGCAGGCAGGCAGGCAGGCAGGCAGGCAGGCAGACAGGCAGACAGACAGGCAGGCAGGCAGGCAGGCAGGCAGGAAGGCAGGCAGGCAGGCGGCAGGCAAGCAGAAAGACAGACAGACAGACAGACAGACTGACAGACAGACAGGCAGACGGCGCCAGCTGAAATGCTCTTACCGGGCGGCGTGAGTAATAATAATGCACCATATATTAAAGTGCTTTCATTAATATTACGAAAACGTGTGAGGTTAAATAAAGAACTGCCCTAAAAAAGAAGAGGAAATGTTAGCAAATATATCTTGGTATAACGCAGACAGTTAGCGCTGACTTTCGCTGGTATAGTCAGTCCGCCATCGAGCGTATATATTATGATATATATGACCTACAAATTGGCCATAATGATGAGATAATCACATGATTGATAGTAATGAATAGGTTAATAGCTTATAGCTTTGTACAACTATGGCGTATATTTTACCTAGCAACAGACCATCCAAATCGAATATGACATGAGTAACTGGATTATAAATGCATTTACTCATAGTAATACAGATTAGTGTGTGTCGATACTGTCGAAAGCATGCGCTGTCTACTAACGTAGTAGCGCACCTGGAGAATTTGCTCGAGCAAAATAACCCATGCATTTATTATATTGTACGCCATAGAGGAGAGCTACTACTTAATAAGATGCATTGGCCGACAGACGCAAAGCGTAAGGATCGATCAATGAATGAATTCAGTTTTAGCTACGCCCCACATATGTTTAGCTAAGCTCCACCGAGGCTTTGGCTGAACTCCCTGAATATCAATTTCCAGAAAATTGTATAGGTAAGCTGTTGACTATTTTGAAACTAATTTGACTGGGTGCTGTTGCTGCCTATGGCCAAATTAGTTTCAAAATATTCAACAGAATGGTTATTAAATAGTAAAGACAAGCAATTCATACAACTGGAAGGACTTAGTTACGTCATTCATGACGTAATTGACTGTGACGCTTTACCTACATGTAACGTAATTAATTATATTTGACTGCCACAAATTGATTTTTACGGCTGAATTTTCCCAGATATCGCAGAGACCATATTAAATAGATGTGCACTATAAATGGACTTTACTTGTGAACAGCTAACAGTAATAGATTTTCGGATACGTTTAAGCAGCATGGTCACTGGACATATGATTAGGCAGAATACTATATATGTTTGGGGACATGGTGGGCATATATTTTTTCCGTTACAGTTAGCACGCCAAAGCCTCATTTTTATACAACAAGTCCGCGGAATTAAATGTCTTGCCTGTCTCCTGTTTGTCAGAGTGTCCTTGACCTTTGACTTTGTGGCCTCAATGTTATCACGCCCGCTTCCTAACATTATAGGTAGCTATGTATCAAAGCTTAGTTCCAATGGGATTAACGAGCAGAGGTCGAATAACAATGTCAGATTGATCATGACCTTTGACCTAGTGACCTCACTATCAGCATACATCTTCCTTATTGTATAGGAACGCATGTGTTCAACTTTAGTCCTGTTGGTATGAAGCAATTCTGAAATATAAATGTAAATGATTTGCTAAGCGCATCTGAAATATAAATGTAAATGATTTGTTAATCTAAAAAATTTTACGTTGAAAAAGCAGAGGTCAAATAGCAATATAGAAATGACCTTAACCTTTGAAATAATGACTTTCATATCAGCACATATCTCCCTTACGGTATAGCGAACCACCTGTCTATGTTTAGTCCTGGTAGTATGAAGCTATTCTTAAATATAAATGTAAATGAATTGGTAAACGGAACAACTTAAAGTTGAAAAAGCATGGGACAAATAGCAATATCAGAATGACCTTGACCTTTAGCCTAGTAATCTCCCTATCATCACACATCTTCCGTATGGCATAGGAAAGAATGTGTCCAAGTTTAGTTCTGGCAGTATGAAGCAATTCTGAAATATAAGTGTAAATGGTTTGGTAAACACAAAAAACTTAACATTGAAAAAGTCAGAATGAACATGACCTTTGACCTAGTAACCACACATCTCCTTTTTTGATATAGGGAATCATGTGTCCTAATTTAGTTCTGGTAATATAAAGAGATTCTGAAATATAAATGTAAATAATTTTCTAAACACAGCAACTTAACGTTGATAAAACAGAGGTAAAATAGCAATGTCAGAATGACCTTGACCTATGGCCTAGAGACCTCACTATCAGCCCACATCTTCCGTATGGCATAGGGAAGCATGTGTCCAAGTTTAGCCCTGGTAGTATGAAACAATTCTCAAATATAAATGTAAATGATTTGCTAAACTCAAAATTGCCGTCGCCGTCGTCGGAAAAGTGATACCTATGTCTCGCTTCGTGCTTCACAGGCGAGACAGAAACTGCAATCGATCATGTAAATGTTCTGATAAAAAAATATTAGAGGTGGTACCTTTTGTGGACTAACTTTATTTATTTTGACACGCTTTCGGACATAAAAGTGCTTCATCAGGTATCGAGTGGAAAATGTACAGATTTTATATACAAGAAGTAATACAACTCAAATACAGAAGTCAGTATGAACAGTAACAACTGAATTGGTGATTATCGCGAAACAAATGATTGTTAATTAGCGAAGCCCAAACATATAAGAGGTGTAGTTACCAATAGGGTAAGGGCTGCAAATTGCTAGAACAATAAGGCACCTGTAACAATGACCTGAGAGGGATTAGTAATTATGGCGGACAGAAGAAATAGAATTTGATGAATTGCATTGTAATTAGGTAGCAGACTTCCTACATCCAATCATGAGCCTGGGACAAATCCATGCAACAAGGGCCGATGCGAACTGTGCCACCACATCACCACCAGCTCCACCATCACTGGACCAAACAGTTATCCGTTTGAGATCCATGACAGCCACGACTGCAGCTCCAGCAATGCGGTTTATGGCATCGCATGCAAACAATGCCCATCATCGCGGAACATCTGTGAAACAGACCAAATCATGCGCAAATGCATAGATGGACACAAATCTGGAAATAGTTCGGCAAACGTGGCCGCGCTCATAGATTCAGCCATTTCGGGAACAATTAGGACAATCGTGGAGCAGACTCTTGTTGGGATGTAGTAATCTTTGAGTAATTTTGCGCCGAGTGTCAACCTCCCTGGATTTACACTTCAACCAGCATATCAGAGTGCCGACCATCCACCAGAGGCTGAACATGCATGCATGTGGAAGCAGTATGTACTATTCTCATTAGAAGCAACTTGATAGGTCTAGGCAGCAGATTCATCTTGGCAGTGGACGCCTTTTTGGTGTATCGCCAGATGAGTTGCCACCTATGGACTTGATGTCTCCTTCCTTACGACGACAGATTGCTGTGGGTAAGGACGTCAATCTCGCTTCTCTGCGTATTCCCTATTATCATATACCCACCAATGACACAGACTCGGCTAGGGAAGACCCTAGATTGAAACGTTCGCTTTCCTTAGGGGAATTTATTACGGCTTTTGGTCGCTACAAGCGTACTATCAGCCAAAGATTCCCAGACAGATGTGATGAGCTGGACAACTACGAGGCGATCATAGTGGGAATTTACAATTCTTATCGGAACAAATTTTACGAATATCATAAGATGTTTTCGCTTAAGAGTGCAAATGCCCTACAATTACATTGTTTGAACGTGGACTGATCGATCAGAAACCGGGATCTACTGCAACTAGTGACGGGTGGGGTGGGGGATGAATTCGTTCGCGATTCTTCAACTCCCTTTCTAGGTGTCACCGAAACTGCATTAACAAAAATATTTCATCAGGTCTGCCTCCACCACCCAGTGTAAATGTGGCCGCGCGTCCTAACTATGCTGGCAGTAGAACGTCTCGGACAGATATGCATGGTAGGAACCGACTTTTTCAAAATGCCGCAGAGCTGTGCAATAACTTTAATTCATCTCGTGGTTGTTTCAAACCGCAATGCATACATGATTATATTTGCAGCAAGTGTAAATCCAAAGGACATGGTGCTGAAGAATATCCGGGATTTACGAAGAAAGCAATTCAACCATATTATAGGAAGAGGTGACTGGATTCAGGAGCGAGCACTGTTGTTACCACACCTGTAGATGTTGGACAGTTATAAAAGGAATTAGAGGGCCATCAAGACACAAACTTTGTTTCATACCTTATTGATGGTTTTATCTTTGGTTTTGAGACGACGGTAGACACATATTCAATTTAATGAATGCAGGACTCTGAAATCGGCGCTCCAACAGGAAGATATAGTGAGTCAGTTAATTAACAGCGAAGCGGCCAAAGGTTATCTTGCAGGCCACTTTCAGAAACTGCCGTTTCCAGTATATAGAGTTTCGCCGGTAGGGATTGCTGAAGGGAAGTATTCTGGGAAGAAAAGGCTGATTGTCGACCTCTCATCACCTCATACTAACAGTTGTCATTGTAGCATTAACGATTTGATAGATAAAGAATGATGCTCTCTGACGTATGTGAAGATTGATGATGCCATTTGACAGATTGTACGATGTGGGAAAGGGGTACAAATGTATAAAACGGACATCACTGACGCCTTCAAGTTAGTTCCCATATCACCACAGCAATATCATTTATTTTGTGTCAAATGGGAAGGCTTGTATTATTTTTATAGACGTCTCGCCTTGGGTGTAGATCAGGCCCTTGGATGTTTTTACTGTCTTTCTTCAGTCATATGTTGGATCGCGACAAAGAATTATGGTGTTGATTTTATCTTACATCTGTTGGATGACTTTCTAACCATTGACAAACCAGATTTTGATGCCTAAAGGACGATGGTCATCCTAACTGTGCTGTTTAACAGACTGAATATTACTCTGGCACAACACAAAACTGTAGGTCCGACAATGGTCGTAGAGTACTTAGGCATAATCTTAGACTCTGACAATATGCCAGCCCGTCTTCCCATGAATAAGATCAATAGGATTTCAGCATTGTTGAACACTTTTTTTACATCGTAGGTCATACACCAAATTGGAACTATTGAAACTCCTGGGACATTTGAGTTTTGCCAGTCGAGTCATTCTGGCTGGTAGAGCGTGTGTTTCATATGTGATGGCTTTGCCATTGTCAGTTAAGAAACTTCATCACTACGTGGCGGTGCATTAACTACAGAATGTCATGAAGATACAGTTATGTGGAAACTGTTTTAGACCAGTGGAATGGGGTGTATGTTTCATGATTCATCATTGACTGTTGCCGCTGACATGGAACTATTTACGGACGCATCCATTTGGCTATGGGGTTATTTCCAGGGCCTATGGTTTAGTGAAAGGCAGCCAGATGACTTTCACTGTGTACGCGGAACATGGACGAGCGATATCTAATAACATTTCAGACACTCTTTCACGATTTCAGATGGCTCATGAGAACAAGTATCCACGCCCACCAGTCTCAAGTGGCGCTTCAGGCTGAAGCATGAAGACTAATTGGAAAAGCAGTGGCTCCTTCGACAATGGCGGCATAGTCATCAGGTTACTATACTTATGTTCGTTTTCTGACCTTGCACAATGCACGCCTGCATACGATTATGCCGCCGGTGTCCGAACACCTGTTGATTTATTACGTCGCATTGTCATAAAGCTCTGAATCTCAAACATTCTACAATTAAGTTATATCTCTGTGGAATACGATTTCATTTTGTTCGTTCTGGGATGCTTAAAGTCCGTATGCAAACACAATTTTAATAGCCATTTATACAACATGTTTAAAAGACAATCAAAATTCGTCTCGCGCATATAAATTGTGCGAGCATACAGTAAGAAATAAGCAAGAAATGCAAGTTTGAAAACGTGCAAAACGGGAATTCTGATTTTAACTTTTTTTAATCTGAGCAATCGATAAGTCATCTCCCTATACACCACTCCAGTGACGGCTTACAAAGCCCTGCATAGGAATCAATAGCAAACAAGGTAGATATCGAAAGCGGTGTCGCCGAAATTACATTTAGTATACGCTATGTTTGTAATTGGTTCTTGTGCAGTTTTTCCTGCTGAATATGCTCGTACGTAGTTTTTTCATTAAACAGACTGATTTCTTCTAAATCGCTTATCAAAGAGATATTTGAAAATCCCGCAAATATGGCTAATTTTCATTGAAATTATGGTGAAAGGGAGATAAATGTCGTCTTATAAGAACCATCTGAGCTAATACATTATCGAGATTTATATTCCATACAGGCGATACATTTTGAGTTGGGAATCAATTCGTGCGATGGTGTATGCCAGATATGGAACAGAAGTTATTTTTGTTATTATCTGAGATAATTTCAAGCGAATCGGTGTGTATTTTCTGAAATATTGACACACGTGTGATCTATTTATGCAGAGTTATACCAGTCGTATCACCCCACTTTAACCT
This sequence comes from Chaetoderma sp. LZ-2023a, assembly GCA_034401795.1. NCBI lineage: Eukaryota > Metazoa > Mollusca > Caudofoveata > Chaetodermatida > Chaetodermatidae > Chaetoderma > Chaetoderma sp. LZ-2023a. The sequence goes on from CM067368.1 coordinate 62,085,756, forward strand.
TTCATCGTTCTATTCTGTGACGGTTTGGCACGCTTACAACTTGTTGCGCAACCACTTCGTTAAGATATCATGTTACTGTTAATGTACTGTCACTTTACACGCTTACAGAAGGGTTTAATCAATGGAGAGATAGATTTTATGTTGGAAACAGCGTGTATTAGCGCCTTCTTTGGGTTCCTCCTATGCGGAAAATTCACATGGTTATCTCCCCTTGATCCGTCGATTCACTTGCGCATGGGAGATATCAACTTTACCACCGACCATGCAAGCCTAGTGTTAAAGACTTCTAAAACAGATCCTTTCCGTCGGGGCATTAGTCTTAAATTATTTTGTATGTGTACAGCTACACAACATGTATGTCTAAAATGCATCCTAGTGCATCAAATGCCTCTCCTTTGCACTTTTGTGACATGACAGTGTAGTGTGTAGGAAAACAGCCGGATTCGCTGATAAACTCGCCTGCGTGGAAATAGACAAACCCGCGAGTAGAAAAGCGTGCGAGAACACGCGAGCATAAAAACTCACATGGAAAGCGGGCCTACGGCTATGTCAGCTGATCCCCTGTTTGTCACAGATACTGGCAGAGTGTTAACGAGCAATGAATTTATTATTTATATGCGTCATACTCTACATGCATGCGGGTTTCAACAGGACCTGAGGAGCAACTACTGCTGCCGCTAGTAATGTTGAAGACCAGCTCATAAAGAGTATGGGCAGGTGGTCCTCTGGTTCGTATTGTAGGTAGATCGGCGCAGTCAAATTAATTTCAAAATATTCAACAGCATGTTTCTTAAATAGTAGAGAGCTACAAGTCGTACAACGTGTCGGACTATTAAGAGTTAAAATCCGTATGCAAACGCAATTTTAATAGCTATTTATACAATATATTTGAAACACAATCAAAATCCGTCTCTCACATATAAATTAAAATAAGCCAGAAGTGCAAGTTTGAAAACGCGCAATACGGGAATTCTGATTTCATATTTTTCAATTTCGTCAATCAATAAGCCAAGTCCATATAAGTCAGTCACTCCAGTGAGGACTAACAGCACCATGCATAGGGATTAATAGTAAACAAGGTAGATATCGAAAGCGGTGTCGCCGAAATTACCTTTAGTACACGCTCTGTTTGTAATTGGTTCTAGTACAGTTTTTCCTCCTGAATACGCTCGTACGTGTTTCTTTCTTATTAAACAGACTGATTTCTTCTAAAGTGTTTATCAAAAAGATAGTGAAAATCACGCAAATTTAGCTAATTGCCATAGAAATTATGGTGGAAGGGAGATAAATGTCGTCTTATAAGAATCGTCTGAGCAAATATATTAGAACGATTTGCGTCCCATGTAGGTGAAACATTTTGAGATGGGAGTCGATCAGCGCGTTGGTGACAGCCCGTCAGATATGGAACAAAAGTTGTTTTTGTTATTAACTGAGAACGTTTCAAGCGAATCGGTGTGTATTTTCTGAAATATTGACATATGTGTGATATATATTTATGCAAAGTTATACCAGTCGCGTCAACCACACATTAAAGACGGGCCAAATAGATCCATTTATGCCGTAATGATTATGACGTCATCGTACACGCCACTTAGCTGATTATGACGTCATATGACGTCAGATTGATAGATGGATACTCTGGAAAGGTGAATTGTAGATACGATAACAAGGGAGATGTAGAGTGGTCAGTCATTACTTAACATCATCTAGATGTGATGGTGTGCTCATTTCACGTTTCAGTACCACAAAGTGCATTTTTGCGATTTTCAAAAATGGACGTCATGTTAGTTGTCGTAGTAATAACATTAACAGTGGCCATTCGCTTTTGTCAGATAGTGGTTAGCCCATCGTGTGTCAACTTGTCGTTACAATGGTAAGACCGTCTCTGCAGTAGTCTTGAGGTCTCTCTATTTGCAGGTCACGAGAATACTATTTTTGAAAGTTTGTCACTGGAATGACTGGCTCGGTTACCGAGCCAGTCATTCCAGCGGTACATTTTCAAAGAGTCTTCTCTTGGCCTGCAAATGGGCACTGCCTAAGCACAAATGTAAATTTCCTAGACGATTAACACCATAATCACCAAGCCAGTCAAAAGACCAACTCATTAAAACATTTTTTCCTAAATTCCATTGGTAAATTTACAAAAAAGGGTTCTCTTGGCCGGCAAATGGTCATTCACTGAGCAAATATTTGAATATTTCTTTTAAAATCTTGACAAATAAATGAAAGGGTTAATTGATAAAAGTAGTATTTTGAGCGCATTGAGGCGCTGTTGACACACACGGGGTTAATAACCACTTTGCAAGATGTTAACATCAAAATAGCCATGCATTAACACTCTGCCCATCACAGCAATTCAGATCTATCCGATTGTAAGCAGATTTTAAGCAGCTCAGGCAAAACTGGTGACGTTATGAACTATGGTGACATAATTACTTAACAGATTTGTAATATATAGGAAATGGTGAGGGCTTAAAAACTTGATTTTTGTGTGATCATTTGCTAATTTAGTTTTTATGCATCGATAATTCACCTTTTCAGAGTGTCCATCCATCATCTGACCTCTTATGACGTCATAATCAGCTCAGCGCGTGTATGATGACGTCACAATCATTACGTCACAAAGGGTTACATATAGACCGTCATCAAATCTCTAATACTCCGACACATTGTATGAATTCAATGTCTTTGTAATTCTTTGCTATTTAATAAACATGCTGTTGACTATTTTGAAAGTAATTTGACTGGGAGCTGTTACTGCCTTAGGCATCAACAGCACCCAGTCAAATTAGTTTCAAAATATTCAACAGGTTACCTGTGTAGTTTGTTGAAAATTGATAGTCAGGGTGTTCATAGATCGATCGATCCCAACACGAGCGAAGTGTGGGTGGAGCTTAGCTAGAGGTGGGCGGGGCATGGCTAAAACCAGAAAGGTCCATTATGTCCATTTGTATTACCCATAACCCCTAATATAGTCGGCCGTGTTGCTATACCGTCCTGCTAAAAGCCCAATGATTCACAAGCGCAATAGAATTATGACATTTAACGTCGATTTTCTTACACTCAGGTATGCCCTCCATGATGGGATCATGTCAAAAATTGTGCATAAGAGACTGTGAGGGTCGACCTTATTTTGGCACGCCATAGAGCTTAGCTCCCTGACTATTGCCCTCACCTGGTAACGAGAAGAGGGTGATGCATCCTGATATATCTAATGTGTGCGTGCGTGCGTGCGTGCGTGCGTGCGTGCGTGCGTGCGTGCGTGCGTGCGTGCGTGCGTGCGTGCGTGCGAGCGAGCTATATCTGCAATTCTATTTATCCGATTTGGCTCAAAATTAACAAAGGATCTTACTGCAAACTAAGATTTCCAGTCTTTACCACTGATCCAGATAAGAAACTTGGACCCGGATCGAATCAAATCCCGGATATATGGATATCTTGGAAATTGCTGGTCCAATCCGGTTGAGATTTGAACACAAGTACGGAGGTGACCGTACAATAAATAGGACTGCACACCTTTCTGATTTTAAAATTCCGAAAAATTACAATGTGACAAAATCGTCGATGGTCTGCAATATATGATTACACAATCATGTAAACCCTTAGTTTTCTCCCTGTTCACTCAATCATTCTCACAATGGATGAATCCAATCCGTCGCTCAATATTTGACGCCATGATCAATTAATCTCATATGTATGCTGACAGCACTGTCAAAATATGTAATGAATGACGTATCTAAGGCCATCATGAACACTTAATAGTCCGTCAAGTCTACGAATTGTATGTCTTTACTATGTAATAAACATCCTGTTGAATATTTTGTGACTAAATTGACTGTGCACTCTTGCTGCCATAGTCAGCAACAGCATCCAGCCAAGTTTTTTTTTTTAAATATTCAAACAGATTACCTGTATAGTTACCTTGTAATTGGGATTCTGGGAGGTATATAAATCGATCCCACCAAGATCAAAACCAGGGCTTTGCTAGAAATGAACGCGGCATAGCTAGACATGTGTTCGCCTATTGAGTCATATACGATGGCACTGACTGGCGATCAATATATCATGTATTATTATTTCAACATGGAGTTTTATTATGTCATGAGAATGTTAACGAATCGACCTTTCCAGTTTATCCATCCATCATATGACGTAATAATCAACTACGTGGCTTGTATGATGGCGTCATAATCAATGAAGCCATGGATGATGTAGATAAGTACGTCACAAACGCATAATTGAAGACAGATTAAGCGTTGTTGTAAAATTGTATGTCTTTACTATTTAATAAGCATTATGGTAAACAATTTGAAACAAATTTGACTGGGCGCTGTTGCTGCCACAGGCAGCAACAGCGCCCAGTCAAATTAGTTTCCAAATATTCAACAGCTTACCTGTATAGTTTTCTGGACATTGATAGTCAGGGAGTCAGGCATCTCTCGATCCCAATATGAGCGAGGTGTGGGTGGAGCTTAGTTAGTTATGGGCGGGGCATAGCTAAAGCTGGAAAGGTCCATTAGTCCTCCTAAAGAGAAAGATTGAGTGTTACAAGAATAACTGAATCATTAAGTGAAAGGAAGCACGTAGAGGATGGGAATGTGGTAGCAAACTGCTTTGATTGTTGTTGGGGCACCTAATGTTGCGTCATCAGCTACAGTAGAGGATATTTATGTAGGTAGGTTAGATAAAGTGCAATGACATTCTGATGTTATATAACAAGTTACGTATTTTGATTATGATGTCAGATACTTAAGTGCCAGATCGTATGCCTCCATTCTTTGGCACTGTCTTTTATTGCATCCAGAGGTAGATATAGAGATCCTATGGAATGCTGGCTCACTTGTGTTCAGTTATCAGTTGGTATAAACCGAATAATACAATATAATGATGAATGTATTGCATCTACAAAGATTAACAGTCATAAGCTGGCAATCCAAACTCCTCGGGTTTAAACTCTTCCAGTGAGTTGAGCGTAAGTGTTGCTTTGTCCTGAGCTTGACGTCGGTCCATCTGATCACAAGGTACCCAGACACACTGCATCCCGGCTGCATGTGAAGACAGCACACCGCTTACAGCGTCTTCAAATACTAGAACCTGAAACGATATTAGTGGATAATAACAATGGAAATGTTTGGTAATGATGAAATGTTTGGTAATGATGATGATGATGATGATGATGATGATGATGATGATGATGATGATGATGATGATGGGTAACTGTGTTCTTACAGTTTTACAAAGAATTACAAATACATACAATTCATACAACGTGTCGGACTGTTTGGGATTTGGTGACGGTCTATATGGAACCCTTTGTGACGTAATGATGAGCTGGTGAAAACTTCTTTCAGCTACATTGGACCGTTCCATTTTTAGCTATGCTGCGCCCATCTCTAGCTAAGCTCCACCCACACCTCACTCGTGCTGGGATCGATCGATCTCCGAACACCCTGACTATCAATTTCTAAAAATCTACACAGGTAAGCTGTTGAATATTTTGAAACTAATTTGACTGGGTGCTGTTGCTGCCTAAGGCAGAAAAAGCGCCCAGTCAAATTAGTTTCAAAATATTCAACAGCTTGTTTATTAAACAGCAAAGAATTACAAATACATACAATTCATACAACGTGTCGGACTGTTTGGGATTTGGTGACGGTCTATATGGAACCCTTTGTGACGTAATGATAGTGACGTCATCATACACGCGCCGAACTGATTATGACGTCATATGAAGTCAGACGATGGATGGATACTCTGGAAAGGTGAATTAGCTTTATCGTCAACCTTCTTCACGGTGTTTTATCTACGGCGAGTGTCCTGAGCCCTTTTGGGTTCTCGTTTAACTGGTCCTCAATTATGCCCTTTGAGATTTGGTCGCAAAACACTTAGCAACTTGATGTTGTTCAAGAGGTATTTTAGCTGAACAGCTCTTGTAATTGTATAGCATTATCGGCCTTTATGGGGATACTAGAACCCCGAATCCATGAGTTCCAAAATAACTGGAAGGTGACATTTTCTGTTAAACAGCAATTTCCAATGTCTGATCTACCTCCACTTCTCCGTGCCCTGATGGGGTTTATAGCTGTGGTGTCAAATATGTAAATGTGCCTGAACTCTATTTTGACTTCATTCAGGAAGCACCGTTGAGCTGTTCTTCAAGTATTGGAAATTGTGTATCAAGAGGACGGTTTTCTTCGTAGAGTAAAGTCAACATAATCTGCCCACCCAAAATCTCGAGGCATACCTATCGTCGGGATTGGAAGGTTTGGTCTTGTGGTGTGTTCTCGCACAGTTGATAGAGATGCGGCGAGGTAATAAGTGAAAAGCACTGGTGATAGATAAACCATCACCCTGTGGTGATCCTATTGATGCTTTAAACTCTGCTGAAAGCGTTGATTTTACGCGAACATTCAGTTAAGTGCTTGCCAATAAGAGTCTCAACAGACGCAGTTCGTCATCATCTCATCCAGCTTGATGGAGAAAAAGAAGGCTCGGCGGTTTCTTGATGCACGTGACATGGCGATTCCCATCTTGTAGAAGTTCCAATGCTTTGATAGTAGTACTACATACTGACGTCAACATTCGTTGTGCCCACACTATGTCTGCACAGCCAGTGCCTCCCTTAAAACCACGCTGCCAGTTTCCAGTAAATTTGTCAATCTATCTCTGATTTTAGATAGTGTCACATTTGATAGAACTTTTCAAATGCTGTTCAGAAGCACTATTGGTCTCATGTTAGAAAAAGCTCTGAGTGGTTTCTTAGGTTTTGGGAGTGCGATGGGTGCACCTTCTACCACAGTATCGATATGGATGTGTTGTTCAAAGGCAGAGTTAATGACGTGTGCGATGTGTGTCCTGATGTTAGTATCTACATATTTAGTTCGTTATTAATACCGTCAGACCCACATTAGAGTACTGATTCTGTGGTGGCTTGCAACACGGTTTCTATGACATATTGAATTTTAACCACTATTGTTCAGAAGGTACATTCTCACATAATGGACTACCAGCTGAATAAATGGCAATTTTACTTATATTATTCAGCACGTTCCAAACCTCATTATAATTCAAAATGTCTACAAATGGCAAAATCATGATGCTACATCATAGTCGAATATGAATGATTCCATCGCCAGACCAATGGCAATTAAATTCTAAATCAACCGCACAGCGTCGAAATAGTCCATAGAGGCATAGCTTGGAGATGGCAGGCAGCACCTGGTGGCCACATTGTATTGGTTTCGTTATGTTTATAGAGACTAATAAGGTCATTGCTGAAATAGGCATGTGGAAAACAAAGTCAAAGGTGATGCTGGTTGAAGAGTACATCAGATTGTAGAACATGATCAATAACGACGAAGGTTCACAGAATTATCACATTGAAATCAGATTTCACGATGACTAACTAGATGTATCATATTCCAAATAATGCGTGCGTGCGTGCGTGCGTGCGTGCGTGCGTGCGTGCGTGCGTGCGTGCGTGCGTGCGTGCGTGCGTGCGTGCGTGCGTGCGTGCGTGCGTGCGAGTGGGAAAAGAGGGGGCGAGAGAAAAGAGAGCGTGCGAGAGAGAAATGGAGGGTGGGGTGTGGAGGGTTGGGTGGAGAAAGCAGGACAAGTTCCTTGCACGTGTTTTACAATACTTATCCGTCACCTTTTCTGGATGCGGATTATCTTCAAACCTTCGTGCAGCCACTAAATAGGAATCTGGTGCCGGTTTCCCCTTCAGGACCTCTGGATCATCATTGGCTAGCACAATATGATGAAAGGCTTGTAGGAGTTCTTTGTGATTGGATGTTTTATAATCAAACGTTATCTTACTTGAGCCAGTTGCTATCGCCAGAGGAATACTATGCTTTTTGAGATGCAACACCAGCTTCTTGGCACCTGAAAAATTAAAAATTTCTTTATTCACTGTCCCTAAATTATTAGGTTTTTTTATGAAACTGTTTGACCAGCACAATGACATATGGCCGAAGTAGCTATTCTGATTTCCCGGAGACGTCATAGCAATGGAGGGATACACGTCACGTGTTAGCTAACGTCATCATAAAAACGGCTCCGTCACTAAAAGCGAATATTTGTCACGAAAGTTTACGAATTGTATGTCTTTGGTGAATTTATAATTTAATAAACGTTCTGTTGAATATTTTGAATCTAATATGATTGGGAGCTATTGCTGCCATGGACAGCAACTTCTCCCAGTCGAATCAATTTCAAAATATTTAACAGCTAAGCTGTATAGTTAATTGAAATTTAGATTCCGGGATTCCCAGTCTCAATCTTTCACCTTGATCCCAACACGTGTAAAAGGTCGGTAGATCTTATCGAGAAATGGCCCTGATACCGCTAGAAATACATCCATCTATTGAGCATGACTCAAGTTCTGTTAGGTGAGCTTATAGTTTGCGAGATGATGACTGCTTCTTCCTGTGTATGTGCTTGTTACAAATATATTTGTTGTCACTTGCACCATAGGAAATATACAACTAGTATTGTACTATGCTATGCTTACTATGCAATCACTGTGGAAGCCAACCGAAGAATGACTAGCATTAGCATTGCGAGAATGGTTTTATACGAACAATTGCTACCCGGCGAAGACAATAGAACCTAAAATAATGGCGCCTGCAATTAGCTATCTAAAATGGTGGCTACACTACTAGTTGGTTAAAGTGTCCATAAAGTAACAAAAAATCCTAAATTTAAACTATTGTTCTGGCTACTATCAAGTACAGTCGAACCAGCTCTACAGACCGCGTGGATTAAGATATCATTTTCTCTTAGTTTACACGCACGCACGCACGCACGCACGCACGCACGCACGCACGCACGCACGCACGCACGCACGCACGCACGCACGCACGCACGCACGCACGCACGCACGCACGCACACACTTTATACGGCACCGCCTTCTGGGGGTAATTGTTCGTGGATGCAACACATGCGAAATTAACGAATATATTGTCAAATCACGCAATACGTAACAGTTAATGAAAGTTCAACAATATGGAAAACAGCGAGAGCGAATAGATGTATACAGTGAGTATGAACATGAAGTAATGTAGCATCATGACAATGTAAACAATCGACGCATCCTCTCTTTGTGGCAGGAGAATCCAATCTCTGCTAATTTGTTCTATGCATGGTACTCGTATTAACATCTAGTGAAGAAGGCAGATCTGGATGGAGAGGATTCAGGAGACGATGAACCGTAAGAGAGGTATCTGACTTGGTGCATGTTATGTCATACATTGAGAGCATGTGGGGCTGACGAGTCTGCAACTGTGTTGTGCATGATGTAAGGAAATGAGCTTCTTGACTTGAGTTGCAAAGCTGACCCGTTGCCGTGACGTGGCCTCATCTATCGCGCCTTGCGAGTACAGTCTGGAGTTGATATGTATCGGTGAGAAGTTTTTCGTTAATGGTTGCCTTCTCAGTTTCACGTAGGTTCTCAGTAGATTCAGATCATAAAGGGGCGGGAATGCCTTACAATTCAAACATTCTTGTGAATCTCGGCCGCTACTGGTAGAGTACTAAATAAGTCATACATTGCTGAATTAATTGGAGCAAGTCTCTGTCGTTGGCGCAAAAGGGATCCTGCAAGCATTACCATAAGTTCTGGTTTCTTTATTGATTAACTTCCATGGTTCTGTTCCATGAGTGAACCGTGGAATGATGGATATAGAATATATATTTCTATTCACAACCGTTCTGTCCATTTTTCCATGAAAGCCAGCTCCAAAGAGACTATAGGCAGTTCCTCGGGCCGAGGCAATGATGTTCTCAACTCTACGTTGATTATGTTTACCAGAAGCGCTAATCAGGAATCCAAGGTGGGGGCCTCTTCTGATAAGGTCAATTCAGTCTTATAGCAGACGCAGAAGTTTAGGTGTCATTAGCTAGATATATGATGGCATTAAGTCTTCATGATTCCTATTGTATAACGTCTTGAGTCAGCAAAGTTTTGTGGAGCTGTCAGAGCAACCTGAGCATCTGGATGATGATGTTTTGCCATAATTGCCACATCGTCTGCACATGTTGGTGTTGATACAGATATGTCACCTATATGAGCCCCGACTCTGGCATTCTCAATTGCAAGGTGGAGATTGTTATTGGATGTCTTCATGTTGCTTGGAGAGAATGATGTTCCCTGGTCAGAGCCTTGAAGAATAGTAAATGGTCTGGATAGTCCACCTTCCAAATCGACCTGACCGCTCAAACCTCTGTACCAGTCATCGAAAATGCACCACATCCTGAGTGGGATCTCTAGCTTATATAACTCCACGAGGAGAACGTCATGACAGACCTCATAAAAGGCTTCCTGGACATCCAAGCTTGTGAAGAGGAGATCATCGCCAACATCTTGAAATTCTGCGATCATCTCAGAGACAGCAAATGCAGTATGAAGGTAACGAGCATCCTCTGTAAACCCCGGCTGTAGTTGACATTCAGCACGATCTAGAAAGGGTGTTGTTCTGTCGACAAGAATAATCACAAGAAGTTTAATGACAGTTGAGCAAACCATTATGCTTCTATGGTTATCGGATAGCTTCTTAGATTAGTCAGCTTTCTTCAAGATTTGAGTAAGAATATCCTCCTTGAAGCCTTGAGGGATTCTCCGAAGATCGACTATGGCGTTGAATATATTGCTTAGGATCAGCGAGACTGGATGAATAGCATTAATCAAATGTTCTGATTCAATTCCATATTTGTCTGTCGCTTTCCCTGTATGTAGTTTCTTGGAAGCACACTGTATCCTTCTGGGGATATAGACCTCATGGTGAGCTGATGAGCTTGAACTAATTTTTCCTATGTTGAAAACGTCGTTCTGGGCCTGGAATTTAAATGGATCACTGAAGTCTGGAGTATCATTTGGCGTAGCCAGTTTCTGAAAATAGCATGTACCCGCTTCCGTAATATGCTCAGTAGACGTTGCTGATCAGCTCCACGGTGACTCCCGCTTGTTTATTTTCCTGGCGATTTACTATCCTGAAGTAAGCTTGCTGGTTGTCAGAATTAGCATCTTGTATCTGGGTGTACACATTTTTATGTCCCACCCTATTTGCACGCCGTTGGCCTTTGCAGACTTCTCTGCGGGACTTCCATTTTTAGACGTCTGATATCATCGAAAAGTGGCGAGTCTCTTGGCCCCACATCTCCAAAACGCTGCTTTGGATTCTTTTTGTATTTAAGTAGACCACTGTCAGGAATTGATTTGAGGGACACACTTTTCTGTAGCATTCTTAAGGATATTTGTCAACCGACTAATGGCTGACTGAATCTCGACCAATGAATCCAATAAAGACTACACTATTCAATTCCCAAGTTCAAGTAACCAATATATTTACCCGCCTAATAAGATACAGTCTGCCTTAAGACATGAATTTTTATTTTCCTTTGAGTGGTCTTTTAATACAGGTTTGACTGTACATTTAAATTCTCAATAGCATAGCAACAACACCATCATCGTCACCATCATCGTGATTATCCTCAAAAGACTGGCATCTATGCCTGTATTTTTATTCCTATTCACAAGTTGATACCATGGGCACATACCACAACGCATACAGTTATGACGTCACGACCAACGCCGGCTATGGTCAACAACGATAAGAACAAGAATGGCTGAATAGTATTTAATACATAGGATATATTTTCATCCTACCCCTATCTACTAGGATCCATTCACAGTCTCACAATAGCAACGACCATAACCACCATCATCATCTTCTTCTTCTTCATCATCTTCTTCTTCTTCCTCTTCATCATCACCATCATCATCATCAGCAGCAGCAGCAGCAGCAGTAGCAGCAGCAGCAGCATCAGCATCAGCATCAGCATCAGCATCATCTTCTTCATCATGATCATCGCCATCTTCTTCTTCTTCATCATCATCATCATCATCATCATCATCATCATCAGCAGCAGCAGCAGTAGCAGCAGCAGCAGCAGCAGCAGCAGCAGCATAATCAGCAACAGCATCATTATAATCATCATCATCATCATCATCTTATTCTTATTCTTCTTCTTCATCATCATCATCATCATCATCATCATCATCATCATCAATTTGCAGCTCACCTAGCTACTACTATTGTTGTTGCGTGTCGGCCAAAAGGTGGCATAAAACTATATTTCCGCTTTGAAATTCACCACTGGAATGACAGAATTGATAAGCGAGCCAGTTATTCAAGTGGTAAATATTCAAAAATAATCTTCTCTTGGGATGCAAATGGACAATTAATAAGCAAATATTTTAACATTTTTTTACCAAATTTATCCATTAAAGGGTTAGCCTAAATTAACCCGTATCATACCTGGTAGGAGTTGCGCCGCCGGAAATGTTTCACTGAGCAACGCCATTAACTTGGCCATGAATTCATCAACAGTCAAAGGTAGGGTCAGATATTCTACAGATAAAGACAGAACAAAATGGATGAATCCAGTTTTAGCTATGCCCAGCTCATCTCTAGCTAAACTACGCCCGCGTTTTGTTTGTGTTTGGATCGATCAAACCCTGAACTCCCTGAATCTCAATTACCAGAAAACTACACGTGCAAGCTGTTGTATATTTTGAAACTAATTTGAGTGCGTGATGTTGCTGCATAGGGCATGACCGGGTATTAAGTTAGTAGAGAAATACACTTCGCACACATGAGGAAAATTTAAAGTTTATGACGAACTTAGCAACGTGACTACGTCATTCATTAGGCATTTTGCTTGTGACCAGCCTACATGTGAAGTAATTCATTGTGGCGTTATGTACTTGAGTGACAGATTGGGTTTATACATTATGACAAGAATATGTAGGCCTACCTCCAATATTTGGATACTTTTTACCCTCTCATCCTATTGCTATCAAGATCCCGATCGCCACACTGGCGCGGCACTGTGATAGACCTGGCACCCTATTATGGGTTTTCCCAAATGGCTTACATCGTATTGAGTGCTAGACACTAAACTCCTCATCATATACCAGACCGGGTGAGAGGGACTATTGTAGCGCTTAAAGTTCTCATCTATTGATAAATGATACGTATCCTAACTAAATTTGGGGTTATTTGTTACTTTAACACTTTAACAAACTAGAACTGTAGCCGCAATTTTAGATAGATATTTGCTGGCGCCATTTTTTCTGATTCTATTGTCTTCGCCGGTGCGCAATTGTTGGCATACAACCATTCTTGTACTGCTAGCGCTAGTCATTCTTATGACGGCGTCCACGCTGAGCGCATAGTAAGTGCCTTGCATAATTCAATACCAGTTCTATGTTTGAATTGCTGCAAGTTACAACAAATATAATTATTTATAGCCACAGTTTACTGAAAACCCCACCTATAGAAGTAACAGCTTTCCGTCAAATTGTTGTCAAAATAATCAGCTGATAATACAATTGTCACCAGGTAATGATTTGAAAACAATTTGGCTGACGCAACAATTTTCAATCAAATTGTTTTCAAAATAATCAGCAGGGCAGTCAATTATATACACAATATATATCTATATGCCATTTGCCATAACAACCATCCATTGGGCATGCCAGATAATATCTTTGAGTCTTTGACTGCAACGGCGGAATTCAGTTTTAGCTATGCCCGGCCTTTCTCTAACTAAGCTCCAGCCACGTGTTGCCCGTGTTGGGATCGATCAATCCCTGTACTCTCTGAATCTCAATTTCCAGAAAACTACACAGGTAAACTGCTGAAAATTTTGAAACTAATCTGACTGCGCACCGTTGCTGCCTAAATAAGCGTTCGTGACGAACTTAGCTACATCATTCATGACGTAATTGATTATGTCGTCATATAATTGATTGATAACCTGGAATCCTCCCGTGTTTACATACTTATCAATACTGCGAAAGCTTCTGTTTACTTTCTGCCCATCATTTTGAGTTTTGCATCCCACGTGAACGTTTTGCCATACTCAGAGACAACAGAGATAATTGCTGTCGTGAAGATGCCTTCAGTGTCTGAAGAAAAATTGTAGTACACTACTGCTGCTGCTGCTGCGGCTGCTGCTGCTGCTGCTGCTGCTGCTACCACTACTACTACTACTACTACTACTACTACTACTACTACTACTACTACTACTGCTGCTGCTGCTGCTGCTGATGATGATGCTGCTACTACTACCGCTGCTGATGCTGCTGCTGCTATTTCTGCTGATACTACCACACAAATTACCAGCTATCCTTTTAACAATTTTTTTCAAATCATGTGATCTAAAGAATAAAAAATGTAATGTCAGAAAATATATTGGTGCAGCTCAGATTAAGTTAATAGACTTTCGATCAATCGCCAAATATCTTCAACTAAATAAAACTGCGTAGATAAGAGGTGCCTATACCAGCCAACAGCCATAGCTGATTCGCAATCTACTGATGATGACCTCATTTTAACAAAACATATAGGCGGAATATTTGCACAAGATATTAGTTCTGAATAATTTCTTCGCTTATAGCTCCGCTCAACTTTTACTTATATTTACGTTACCTAGCAACAAGCCATCCAAATCGAATACAACATGCGTCACCGGCTTATTCATACAGTTATCCATGACTTAGTGATTAGATTAGTACACTCAGGAACTACTATGCACTGGCTATGCCTATATTGCGTGTGGACTATGATTAGCTATGCTATTGGTGATAATTCCAGAATTGTAGCGAGTGTAACGCATTATATATCAAATACGTGCAGACTCTACTCCAAGCGCGGAATAAGTGTTTCTTGAAACTTTTCGACTGTAAATTTCTAATGCTTGTATAGAGGCTATAGATATTCCATGGCTGCGCGTATTTCGAGCGTGACTGCACACACACACACAATAAACAGAGACATGGGGTAAACTCGTTACAAATATGCGGTGGCTTCCTGTAGTGGGTATCACTCAGAACGACTGAACAGGAAAACCCGGTGTGCGCCTGAACTGGGCTCTATCCCGTAGCCGTTGGAAACATGGAAATCTTTACTCCTCGCCTCTCTCCTCCCAGAAGTATAAATGGGTACAAGTGTAAAAATTGGGTAAGGTAGCAATAATAGGCTGAAATAAAACCAGCCTTGATATTACGTGAATGGGCCCTTGAATCACATGGTACTAGCACACGTCCACTCACATAGCTACACTGTTCGAGGCCGTACTTGCAGACCTGTGATTTCTCGCTATGTGAAGTAACATTACGCTAGTGGGTTGGAAGTAGCCAATCAGATTTCTGCCTACTTCACGCGACAGGCGAGAGTTCGTCTGGTGACCTAATTTACAATCACAAAAACAACAGCGATCGTGACGCTATTGATCTGGAAAGCGACATTTGCAAAAGTTTGCAAGAGTTTTGCTCTAAACAAGTTATATGAGGAACAGAAAATGTGTAGATTGGTTTTCGGTAACAAAACAGCTTGTTTGGCTTACGCATGTGCTACTTCTTGATTTCTTAGCGAGCAATCTCATTGGAGCAAGTTGACTGACCCCAGTTCATTAATATGTATAAAGCTTCGTGAACGTAGCACAAACATCAAAGGCGTGCAAGCACGTACTCGATATGGGAACGTAGTGGGAGGGCGAGGATCGCGCAATAGGACGATATGGAATCAGGGACTAGATAGACGCCTACCAAACCAATAACTTTTTTGAAAATGTAGGCCCAGTGACCGATCAATGTAGATCCGATCTGTCACTCAAGTATCTGACATCATAATCAAAGCATAAATTAGTTGGCTGAACAACCAAATGACGTAATCCCAACACAAACGTGGCAAAGGTCCAACAGCAAGCGTCTGAATGGAGGATTCCAGTTTCACAGTGAATTATATGATGTCATAATCAACTACGTGACGTGTATGATGACGCCATAATCAATTACTCAGTGAATGATGCAGCTAAGTTCGTCATGGATGCTTAATTGGTGACGGACTAAGCCTTGTTGTACGAATTGTAGGTCTTTAGGCTACTATTTAATGAACATGTTGCATACTTTGATACTAATGTAGCCTATCCCTGTTGCTGCCATAGGCAGCAGCAGCACCCAGTCAAATCAGTTTCAACCTATTCAACAGCTTACCTGTATAGTTGATAGTCTGCAAATTGATAGTTAGGGAGTTCAGGGATCCCAACATGGACGGGCGAAGTGGGTGGAGCTTAGACAAAGATGGGCAGGGCATGGCTAAAACTTGATTCCTCATTGTGTGTCTTAAGGTGTATTTACAATTTAATAAACATTCTATTGAATAGTTTGTAACTAATTTATCTTGCAGCTGTTGCTGCACAGCTGTCAGGGACAATAATAGCTCCAAGTTCAAATTAGTTTCAAACTATTCAACAGGTAACACGTACAGTTAATTAGCCTACCTTGAAATTGGAATTCTGAGAATTCACGGTTCAGCGCTAAAAATCGATTCGCATGCGCGTACAGTACAAAGCAGCCAGGGTATAGTTAGATATGGGCCTATCTACAATACATGGGGCACGTACATCAGAGCGTCACCTCGGTAAGTGTCGCTATTCAGACACCATTCAAAGTATATCAGAGAATCACCTCAGTGAGCGTCGCTATTCAGACACCAGTCACCGTAATACTAGTGTCACCTTATCAAGCATTGCTATTCAGATACCAGTCACTGTACACCCGAGCGTCACCTCATCTAGCATCGCTATTCAGACACCTTACAATGTGCATCCGAGCGTCACCTCAGCGAGTCTCGCTATTCAGACACCAGTCACCGTACATCCGAGCGTCACCTCATCAAGCGCCGCTATTCAAACACCAGTCACCATACACCCGAGCGTCACCTCATCAAGTGTCGTTATTCAGACACCAGTCACTATACACCCAAGCATCACATCAAGCGTCGCTATTCAGACACCAGTCACTATACACCCGAGTGTCACCTCATCAAGCGTCGCTGGTTAGACACCGTTAACCGTACATATGTGGGTCACCTCATCCATGAGTTTTAAGGCATGGCAGTGGCAGTCATCACTTTAATTGGATTGTTCCTTCGCTGGCTGTATTGTACTTGTATAGGCCTAAATCCTTTAAAATCAGACACCATTTTTTCAGCGAAATTTTATTTTCAGGAATTCATAGGGAATTTACAACCTGGAGACGACTAACTATTTGGCAAATTTATTGCTTTCATATAGCGTCGCTGACTCGCAGTTGTTTTCGCACGCACGCCAAAGCGAGGCATCACCGACGTGACCGATACGCCCAAATCGTGTAGCATCGAGTCTCGCTGGTATGTTCTGAACTTTGGAGTCCAATATTCTGTATTCAGTTTTCTGTGTAGTGGTTGAGTATCCAATGTTTTTCATATATCACCCATACTCTAAATAGATTCAAATTTTATCCACGCCGATATTATGCAAACTGTTACATCACATGTGTCTTTCTAAGAGACCATCGTCAGCAACATCACCATCGTACTAGCATATGACCACTCACCACGCTTCGCTGTTCGACGCTGTACTTGCAGCCCTGTGATATCTTGCTATATGAAGTAACATTACGCTAGTGGCTGGAGGCAGCCAATCAGATCTTTTCCTACTTCAATCTAGCTATCAATCTAAAAACAGAGGTGTGGCTTCGTGCCAATGTATATTAATAGGATCATAATAACAATTTTATTTAACAGTTATTGACTGGCCTCATTTGTGAAGTTTCGTGAACTTAGCTCAGACATCAAAAGCATGCTAGCATGGAACTCGATATGAGAGCGTGGCGTGAGGGCGAGACCGTGCGATAGGACGATGACTCGATACGAGAGTGTTGTGTGAGGGCGAGACCGTGCAATAGCTGGGACAGTGCAGCATCACGGGGCCGTCGTCAGTCATTACTTAATGGCCAACGTGACGCTCAGAAGTATCAATTACGTAGTCATCTTGCGGGGACTTGGAGCCTTCTCCATACACAACGCTGGGCTCTGAAAGCCAATGGAATCTCACCAGCTGGAATAGGGCATGTGCGGTGACGTCATTCGGGTAATCTACTTGCCGTCACCTTATATATATATATATATATATATATATATATATATATATATATATATATATATATATATATATATATGCACAAGGTATAATAGGACGCGGTAGTGCACTGTTGTTAATGAACTTGTTGCAATCCTAAGTCGAGTGTTGGAGCCTGCCGGTCAGTATCACACGTGGAATGGACCTTTACATTTTTAGCCATGCCCCACCTATCTCTAGCTAAGCTCCGCCCACATCTCGATCGTGTTGGGATCGATCGATCTCGGAACTCCCTGACTATCAATTTCCAGAAAGCTATACAGGTAAGCTATTAAATATTTTGAAACTAATTCGACTGGGCGGTGTTGCTGCCTATGGCAGCAACAACGTCCAGTTAAATTAGTTTTAAAATATTTAACAGCATGTTTATTAAATGGCAAAGACCTACAATTCGTACAAAGTGTCGAGACGGACTATTTCGAATCATTTATGACATCATGATTATGACACCATCCCACACGTCACTTAGTTAATTATGACGTCATATGACGTCAGATGATCGATAGATAAACTTGGAGCTGAAAACTGCTTTCGAGTTGTTTTTAAATGTTGCTGCATGCCCAGTTTCGACAGCAGCATCACAAGTCACAGATGGCTGTTGTTTCTTAACAGATTTCTCACACTATGGTGAACTGTGATGGCCTTTGTTGACCAATAATGGAATGTGTTTATCGACTGCTTCAAGGATACCAAGCTTAAGCACATCCCAGAATTGCTGTACATCCTGGCTGCGATTGTAACGGTAGGTGGTGTCATCTGAGATATCCTTGGAGTCATACTATATGATTGTCCAGACAGCCCTGCCATACCAAAGATATTTTCTGCGTTGCTGCCGAGTATATTGAGGTGCTATGTTAGTGTCCTAAATGTAGAGGTCATGAAGAGGTCATTATCTGTTATACCCGGAGCCCTGATAGAGGCTTAAGTGATGGGTTTGTAACAAGAACCAAGTCTAATAAGTTCTCACCACGTGTTGGCGACTCACTGATCTGGATGAGTCTGAATTTGGCTACAATGTAATTCAGATTTTGCTATACGGTTTTATCTTTGCCGTTTGGTTTAACGTGTCCCAGCTAATAACAAGCCAGTTAAAATCGACGGATTTTTTATGTTAGGAGGATGATTAAAGATGTATCGAGCTTAGCTAGATTGTGTTCATTGTAGAATGAACTAATAAAGCAGTTCCTTCTTGTCTTTCATTGTAATCTTGACCAAATAGATTTCGCAGTCTGTAACAATCTCTGCTTGGTCAACCGAGAATAGTTACGACATGGTGGACCAGAATGATTACACCACCACTTAGTGACCCATGATCATTTCAATAGGCTTTGAAGTGTGACGTCAAGACTTCGCCCGAATGTATTGAATCTCCCATTTGTATGTCTTTAAGCCAAGACACGGTGATACGACATCCGGTTTAATATTGTCGAAGACTGCTTCGAATTCCGCTCGTTCTGTACTACAATTTTACCGTTCATACGGATTACTCTGAGGTGTGTTTTCGCTGGGAGTTTATGAATAGGTGTAATCTCTCTCTTCTCTCTGGAAATAAAGGTTGTACGGCAGCTATAGTAGAGTCAAAATCTCACATCCTGTGACCAACTTCTGGCAATTAAAATATTGTGGCTGTGACTATATCTTTTTGAAATGTTCAAACATTCACAGTCGCCCATCAGCTTTATGGCGGCTCTAATTTACTGAAGTGATTATAGGTTCGTGCCGGGTTTTTTCAACTTTCTGAATGTTCTGTGATAACGTTTACCGTCCTCCATCATCTTTTGGCATCAGTCCTCCGAATTGGTAACTGATCACACGACGCATCACAGTTCCTTCGAGGTGACAACTTCATAGCCATGATCTCAGTTCGTCACTTTGATCTTTTCAGCGTTCCAGAGGTTACTACTTCAGAGCTTTGATTTACAGAACCTAATTCATGTTCATAGTTGGCAAGATAAGATAGAGTTTTCTACTCGTACATTTTGATTTCGACGCCACTACAGACCGGATCTCCTTCATCTGTTCGTTTCTCTACCATGCCCGGATTTTCTATTCGACATCATCAAGGTATTTGACTTTTAATTCTGGAATTTCTTGGGCCAATTTATCAGATACACCTTATAACTCCGTCCATTTCTAATACTTCAGAGACTGCCAAGATTTTTGTTTAAGTAAATTGTTATACTTATTTCAGAAATTTTCAATTTAAGTCGATTGATTGTCTGTTTCATATTTTTAATTAACTCTTTTACTTGTCTAAATTCATACACTCCTTTATCACCATACTGTTAGTGAGTGCCATGTACACGTATTTAGTTTTCTAGTTGTGGGACCTGAGTAACTAATTGTGTTCGGTTAACGGGAAGGACTAGCCAACCAGGAACCAGTAAGCGCCACGCCGGTCTATGCTACGGTTACACCGACAGATGACAATGCCCAAGCACACAGGCAAAAGCAAAAGATGACTATGATATGATTTGCCTCCTCTGCGCATGTGCCGGGCTACTGGGAGTACCCTGTAATAGGGAGGTTTTCTTATAGGACAGAAATTGCCATGTACGCATGATGCCACTGACTTTTAGAATGTATATACTATCTTTGCACGACTTCTTCCTCAGGATAATGGCCAATGATCACAATATAACTGGGGATGTTCAGTACATTGGAAAATGTTGGGATTGGGTTTGCGTAAGACAACCCCCACAAGGATATTTTAGTAAAAAGCGACTACAGCACTGGCATCAAACACCACCTACCATAATTCAAGACCCGCGAATTCGGTGACGCCATTGACTGGCTAACTCTCACCTAGATGCAGCCTGAGCTCGCACATTTATGCTGGCGAGCCATGATTGGCTGATGCCATATCTAAGATACTAAGACGCTATCTATTTGTCAGAAAATAATGAGATGCAGAGTTGGCTAGTATAAAAGCAGACAGTTCTGCACTGAGCCAGACCGAACTTCTGCCAGACTCAGCACTGATGGTTCAGCGAATGACTTGTCGGTGGTCTGCTGTGTTCCTGCTCCACTTGCTATTGCATGTGCTATTTCTATTGTGGATCGGTTACTTTGGCCCATGATCGAACAACTACAAAGCTTCAGTGCTGAATCACCTATTTGACAGGCACTAAGAGGGATTACCAGCCAAACTAACATCCTAAATTATTCTGCTGCCTTGGAAGACTTTCCGCCACTACTTGTGCTACTCACGAGACCTGTGCACAGAAACTTCATGCTTCCATCTGATACAGAAGAAGAACGACCGAACCAGCCACAATTGCGAACGAACCACCTTACGCCTTCTGCCTAAACATGTGACCACATAAGGACAGCGTTCCCCAGAACACCCGCCTCTTACAGAAGAACTTCGAACTCAGTATTCAGTACCCGCCTCCAACTGAGTTTCGCTGTGTGGTGCCTTGCGCCTTCACCTTAAATCAGGACTTTGCGATGAAACATCTTGCGAAATTGTACTTTCTTTGCTACGAGCTTCCATCTTCCCAGCATTGTAATCTTTGGCTGCTGAGGACGAAGCATATCGCGTATTGTTGTGTCTTGGAATATAGCTACAAAGGCTGGTTTAAAACCTGCAGCATTCGCAATAGCAAAACCTAGACCCTGCATCTGTGAGAGACCTGTGACAAACTACTTCTACCGCTCTCCTAGGACTTGACGGTATTCATTAAATTTTAAATGTACTAACTAATCAAATTTTCTATTCTTTACAGATTTATACCGCCTTAAGCACTTCTTCACTCTTGTAGCAGCCTTATTCTTTTCTTTTCACCTCTTTTCACCTTCAATTCTAAAAGAGATCCTTGCTCTTAGCTCTCACATTCGGGCGGTAATCTCATGCTCTGCTCGGAGTGAAGAGATATATTAGCATCATTACCATCTATTTAACAGGATGTCTGCCTTAGCCACTAAATTTATGGGTGGCGTCCTTTGTGCTTCATGCAGCATGAAGATATGGAATAGCACAGCGATTGAGGATTTCCGCCAAAAAGGCTTCCCCCCTTTGTACATGTTAGGCCTTCCGCATATTACTTGGAATGCCCTTTTAAACTAAAGTCAACTGTGGACATTGCTTTTGCCACCTCATGCTGCCTCCATCATACCTCTTGCTTGGAACTGTAATGACCGCTGCAAGTCTTGGACACCGAGATCCACATTGTCCCAGCCGGCCTTGGTGCCACTTTGTATAGGATAAGGATAACTGAGTCTCCGGCTCGAGGCGTTTCTCAGCTTGCCTTCCTCGCGCCAAATATACCATTGCCACATCCATGTGTGCTCGGCAAACTATCTTATCATCACGACCTAATTCACACCACGTAAACCCATTCCCCATGGACGCATTCCTTGAAGGCTTCAACTTTGTTCCACCCCCGCCATGTGCATCAGTATACTGACCCTTGTCTTGTCTTTTTTAGAACACCTTGCCATATAAAGTACTGCACTACAACAATTAGCCTGCACCAGGCACAGACCAAAGAAAATCCACCACAGCACGATCATCTCCATCGACTTGCCGCTCCTTTTTCTTTTAGACCACTTAGCTAATGGTCAGAATAAAACTGTTAATTATATGATACTGTAGCTATGACTTTTCATCTTGGAGACAAAATCCAATAACCACTGCATCAACTGGAATCTTCTTCGAATCAGTCGCACCTTCCTCAGTCTGTTATCATATTAGATGAGAGTGACACCTCGACTCCATGGAGTTTCTCTAAAGATTTTACTCTTTAAGTTATACAAGCCGGTGTCACATCTGCAACTCAGAAAGCCCACACTAAGACTGCGTCAAAACCTTTTTGATGTCACTCAAGCTGGTCTTTGTCTCTGCATGAAAGATTCGCCTGACTTTGCGAGGGTAGAGGTTCTCACTTAACCTAACCAATCCCGTCCTTCTGCAGCCACCAGAGGCCTTAAACCACAAAAACACCTACGTTAGCTAAACTACCACCAAGCGCAGAATCTCCTAAATTGTTAGAAATAGGCACATACTGAAGGTCCTCCTGAGAACATCGGATCAACCAGGCGGCACCCACTAACAGCTTCAAGCAAAGATTACCCCCTCGACTGCATATTAAAGTACAAAGCTCTTTCGAATTGGTATGGGACAGATGACTCTCACAACAGAATAACCTCTTATAGACTGGCCGAATAATTAGCAACGTAATGACTGCAAGGAGAATTACCACTGTCTCCCCCCCCCCACCCACACACACACCTATACCCCGCCACCCCACCCCACCAAAAAAGACCTGCTCCCAGCGCCGACGAGGCCCTCCAGCACACTTTTTTGTCAACAGAGAAAACGGTGCATAGAGCCACTAGATAAGATCGCCCTCGCAACTTCTCTCTCTCACCCCGCCCCACCCCCTGCCATCACACTAGCGCACCGAGCGAGACTCGCCTAAAAACAGGTAGGAAGGACCGAGAGCCACCTGGGGTAAGGAGAGCAACCTGCGACACTTTCTGCCTCTATTCACACACTCCACTTGCACAGACCCCCCTCTCCCCTGGGATAACCTGACCGTAACATTTGCGAGAAGGAATCACTTGACTGGGAACACACTACCACCGCATGTATAAGAACAGCGGCCACCACCACAGTAGGAATAACCACGACCACCTCAGAAAGAATGACGACCACAACTGCAGAAAGACCTACGTATTTAAAAACGCCGACCCAGGTATTTACATAGTTACCTATGCATACCTGCCAGTCTGCAAACTTCCGTCAAACCTCCTATGTGTGAGTGAGTGGGTGAGTGAGTGAGTGAGTGAGTGAGTGAGTGAGTGAGTGAGTGAGTGAGTGAGTGAGTGCGTGAGTGAGTGAGTGAGTGAGTGAGTGAGTGAGTGAGTGAGTGAGTGAGTGAGTGAGTGAGTGAGTGAGTGAGTGAGTGAGTGAGGGAGGGAGGGAGGGAGGGAGGGAGGGAGCGAGCGAGCGAGCGAGCGAGCGAGCGGGTGAGGGAGTGGGTGGGTGGGTGGGTGGGTGGGTGGGTGGGTGGGTGGGTGAGTGAGTGAGTGAGTGTGTTATGCTTTTTTGTTTATTCCGAACGGGTGCATCGTTTTGAGTTCTTTGATCCAGTAGTGTTCTCTGTTTGATCTTAGTTTTTTGTTATCTGTAAAAATTCTTTCAATTGGTCTTATCGTGATGTCTTTCATAGAATGTCTTGGATGGTTGAAATGCCATGAGATTCTCGTGTCTGTTTGGTGTCGGATTGCATGGATATGTTGTGTGAGTCGTTTGCTGAGTGTTTGACTTGTTTCTCCTATGTATTGAGAGCTGCATTGTTTGCATTCTATGAGGTAAATAATGTTGGTGGTATTGCAGCTCATTTGTGTGTTGATTTTGTAGTCTTTACCAGTGACGAAACTAGTGAATTTGTCAGCAGTGTTCATGTATTGTTTGCATGTGATGCAATTGTTGTTGTTGCATTGTCGGAGTGTCCCTACTATGTCGTGAGTGTCGTTTGGTGTCGGTACGATCTTATTGTTAGCATCTGGATTTTTTATTTTAATTAGGCTAGAGTGGACTAGGTGGTCCCTAATGCTTTTATTTTTCTTGAATGCTACTACTGGGTAGTTGGCAAAAATTGGTGCTAAGATTGGTGAAGACAAGATGTACTTTTCCCAGTAGGTTCGAATGGATTTGCCTATGTGTTCTAATGATGGGTGGTATTGTAGTATGCAAGCTGGCCTAGGCTGTTTTTGTGTGGGTTGTTTGTAAAGAATGTCTTCTCTCTGTGTGTTCTCGGTTTTTTCTATGATGGCTTTAATTTCTGTCTCTTTGTATCCCCGGTGGATGAATGCATCTGTTAGTTCCTGTGTGCGTTGTTTTAATCTAGTAGGATCTGTGATGATGCGTTTGTATCTTAATGCTTGGCTGTAGATTATGGAATGTTTTGTGTTTTTAGGGTGGCTTGATTGTTTGTGAAGATACTGTTGTTTGTCTGTAGGTTTTCTGTATAGGTCCAATTTAAGTTTGTTATCTTCTTTGTATACCATTGTGTCCAAAAATGGGATTTTTTCCGTTGAATATTCCAAGTCAAATTTTATTGTGGGATGCTCTTTATTCATGTGTGCGTGAAATTCAAGTAGTTCGTTCTCACTGGTGCTCCAAATGAAAAATATGTCATCTATGTATCTAACTAAGTGGGATGGAGTGCTGCCCATCCATGTTGATAACATTCTGCTTACTATGGTGTACACGTAAATGTTAGCATATTTGACAGCAAACTTGGCTCCCATGGCTGTTCCATGTGTTTGTATGTAGTAGTCTTCATTGAATTGGAAGCTGTTTTTTGTAAGAATGTATCTCATTATTTGGGCCAATTCGTCTGGGTAGATGTGTGCAGGTGTGTGGTTATTGTTGTTTGTGTTTGTTTTTTCAAGTGTATGTCTGTAATGTTCTGTGACAATCTGTATGCCTTCTTCGTGTGGGATGTTTGTGTATAGTGATCTGACATCCATTGTGCATAGGATTGAGCCAGCATCAACGGTAGTGTTTTCTATATGTTGGATGAATGCAGTGGTGTCTCGTAGTAGATTTGGGATATCATTTTCCGTGTCTTTTAGTAGGTGGTCTGTGAATTCATTAATGCGTGACGTGGGGCCATCGCAGTTGGATACAATCGGGCGTCCGGGTGGAGGTATTTTGCCTTTGCGTATCTTAGGGTTAATGTAGATGCGCGGCGTTCTGACTTTGAATTCGGTGAGATATCTGTGTGTCTGTCCTGTGATGGCTCCGGTGATTAGAAGTTCGTTAATGTATGCATCTATGGTGTCTTTATATTCTAAAGTGGGATTTTCACTGAGTTTGGTGTAGTATGCGACATCTGTAAGTTGTCTGTGTACTTCTGCAATGTAGTCTGTTTTGTTGAGAATGACTATTGCGGAGCCTTTATCTGCTGGTCTGATGACTATGTTTGTGTTATTAGCTAATGTTTTGAGGGCTGTTTTCTCATGGTGTGTGATGTTGGATCGTGGTGACTTGTCGGGTGGTTTGGTGATAAGCTTGGTGAGTGATGACCGGAGTTTGTTGATGGCATTGGGTGTTGTGCTTGGTCTCAATTCTGAGGGTAGTTTGAATTTGGATGGTGCTGTGGGTTTTTCAAGGTTGTTGCTGTAAAAGTAGTATTTGCATTCTAACTTCCTGATGAATTGATCTATGCAATGTATTTGTGTATCTGGTGATATGTGGTGTGGTGTGGGTACAAATGAAAGGCCTTTGTTTAGAACGGAATTTTCTGTTTTGGTAAGTTTGTGGTTGGACAGGTTAACGACAATATCTGGTGTTGTTTTTTGTTTGTTGATGATGCGTTGTTTTCTGCGTTTTTGTAGTTGTGTACCTGATGTTAAACGTCTAATTGGCCGATTATTTCTAAGGGTAGTTTTTTCACATTTTCGTTTTTGGATTGTTTTATGGCTTCGGCATATGATTTGGTTTGTGGTGTGCTTGTACTTGTCTGTGATGTTGTTTGGATGGGTTGGGTTCTGGGTTGGTGTGTTGAGTGTGTGATAGGTTGTGTTCTGGGAAGGTACATCTGCTCTCTTGGTGGTGATGGATGTGCGTGGTGGATGGGAGGTGGTTGTCTTGAGTAGGGTATTATAAAGTGTCGGTTGTTTGTGTAGTGGCGGTTGGTTTGTGATGTTTGTTTTGGTCCAACTTGCCCTGGTTTGAAGGTGGTTTGTGGTGAATGTGGTTTGTTCTGTATGTGTGGTGCTCCCCAGTTTTTTGGCAGGGGAAGTGGGTTACTCCTCGGTTGTCTCTCTGTGTTGATCTGTGGTTGCTGTTTGAGCTGTGTAGGTCTAAACCATTGAGTTGTGGTTTAGTTGTTCTGTGGTGTTTGTGGTCTTGTGTATGTATGTGGGTTTTGCTGTGTGTGTTGTCTTTGTGCTGGTTGAGGTGTTGGCAACAGCGGTGGTCTGTGGCGTCTCTCTGTTGGTGCGTGTTGTGCTGGGTGTACTTGCTTCTGCGTGTGGTTTATTTGATGTTGTAGATCCATCAAAGGCGGGATGTTTGCCTTTCGCATGACTGGATTTTGTGTGCTCTGTTTGTGTGTGTCATTGTGTGTCCTGTTTGTGTTTGTTGTGTGTGTCTTTATGTTGGTTGTGGCGAACTTAGCAGCTATCCTGTGTGCCTTAGCAACAGCTCTGTCCGCTTCGTATGTGTGTGAGTCTAACAGATTCCCTTCAATTATGTGTGCTTGCTGTTTGTGGTAGTGTAGTTTTTTGTAGTAATGTTCTAGGATTGCGTGTTGGATGCTGTTAGCCGCGGCTTTTAAGATCGAGTCGATCTCTGCAGTGGTTTCTGTGTTGGGGTCTACGATGGCTAGTGCTATGTCTGGCTTAACGATATGTGTGTTGTTCTTGATGGCATGTTCTATGTTCTGTATGTGGTGCTGCAGTTGTTCTGTTTTGTATAGGGATTTGTATAGTTGCTGAAATGTGTTTTCGTGCTGTTGGTTGACAGGGTGCTCTAAATCGTCTTTGCTGAAGATTGGTGGTAGGCGTGTCTGTGTTTCTGCATCCGTGTGTGCTTTTGTTGTTAATGTGGTGGTGTTAGTAGTGGCTGCAGAGGTGGCCGATTGTTGTAGTGGTGGTGGTGACGGCGGGGTTGTTGCTGTTGGGTTGTGCGTTGTAGTTGTGTGTTCTTCTGTAGGGTTGACTGATTGTGTGGTTTGTATTGGTGTGGGTGTGGACTTTGGGTGTAACTCTGTCTGGCTCCTGGTCTGTGGCCTGTTATCCTCTGGATTCATAGTGGACAGGTGCGTGCGCGCGCGTGTGTATGTGCGCGTGTGTGTGTGTGTGTGTGTGTGTGTGTGTGTGCGTGTGTGCGCCTGTGAGTGTGTGTGGTTAAAAACAAGATTGGAAGATATGGTGTCTGTTTACGAAGATATATTATATTGTAAGCAAAACAAACATATTATTACAGTATATATATTACAATAAAAACTTACGTTTGTTGATTTCTGTTGGAGGCCATATTTCCTAGATTATTTGCACTAAAACACTAAAGTGGCTAAGCTATTATGAAACACTAATCTGGCAAAACTGTTATAAAACACTAATCTGGCTTAAACTTTTGTCAAAACTTATAATAAGGTGGTCCTAAAGTGGCTAAGCTATTATAAAACACTAATCTGGCAAAACTATTATAAAAACACTAATCTGGCTAAACTATAATACGGTGGTCCTTAGGATCCTTTCGGCTGTTGTTACCTTCGTCAGAGGACATAACTAATGCTGTGTTTAAACATGGTATTTATAGGGGAGGTTCTAGGGTGAGGTGGGGTGAGGGGGAGGGGAAATTATTAGTTGGATTGAATGTGGGTTGACCATCAAAGGATGTTTATAGAGTTCGAAGTACTATTATTCGCCATGGAGTGAATGTGGGTTGGCCATCAAAGGATGTTTATAGAGTTCAAAGTACTATTATTCGCCATGGAGTGATTAACACCTTGTATGGGTTCATAATACAAAGGGGTCGATAAGGATTCAAAACTAATTTGGAAAGGATTAACCGCCTTTGGTGGTGATGGTGGTGATCGGGCGGCTATGTTCTAAGGGATTGGAATTCATATTGATTATGCTTGTAGTTGAATAGGTTAGACTCGAAAATGATTAAACATTATTTGTTTGATGGGCTGATCTTTTTTCTAAATTCGTGGGCTTTGAAAATTTCTTTTAAACTTAAAACGATTTTTTTGATAATTAAAAATGTTTTGGATAAATTTAACAATATTATGGATAATTTTAACACCATTATGGATGATTTTTAAATTATTTTAGCTAATTTGCCAATGTTTTGGACAATTTAAAAAACGGACGTGTGAACGAGCCGACGAACGACCGTGAGAATGAATGAATGTATGAACGAACGAGCCTACGAACGAATGAACGAGCCTATGTACGAACGAACAATAGTGTGGGTGAGTGAGTGAGTGAGTGAGTGAGTGGGTGGGTGGGTGGGTGGGGGCGTGAGTGAGTGAGTGAATGAATGGAATGAGTGAATGAATGAATGAGTGTATGAATGAGTGGATTGATGGATAGATGGATGGATGGATGGATGGATGGATAGTTAAATGTACACTTTACATATGGCTTAAGGTTTGGCTGTAAAAGTTATATGGAATTCTTATTGATTATTCTTGTAGTTGAATAGTTAACAAGCCTATATTATCCTTATTGTAGTGATTAGTTTCGGATAATTTTTACAATATTATGGATAATTTTTAAATCAAAAAATAAAAATGTTTTGAATAATTTTAACAACATTATGGATGATTTTTAAATATTTTAGCTAATTTGACAATATTTTGGACAATTTAAAAATTGTGCGATCATTTTTCAATTATGTGTGTGTGCGTGTGTGTGTGTGTGTGTTTTGACAATATTTTGGGAAATTTAATATTTTGGGCAATTTAAAAACGGCTGTGTGAACGAGCGAACGGGAGACGAATGAATGAATGAACGAACGAGCCTATGAACGAACGAACGAGCCTATGCCCGACCGGACAACAGTATGGGTGAGTGAGTGGGTGGGTGAGTGAGTGAGTGAGTGAGTGAGTGAGTGAGTGAGTGAGTGAGTGAGTGAGTGAGTGAGTGAGTGAGTGAGTGAGTGAGTGAGTGAGTGAGTGAGTGAGTGAGTGAGTGAGTGAGTGAGTGAGTGAGTGAGTGAGTGAGTGAATGAGTGAATGAATGGATGAATGGATGGATAGATGGATGGTTTTTAAATTATTTTAGCTAATTTGCCAATATTTTGGACAATTTAAAAAACGGACGTGTGAACGAGCGGACGAACGAACGGGAGAATGAATGAATGTTTGAACGAACGAGCCTACGCACGAACTAACGAGCATGTGTACGAACGAACTAAAGTGTGGGTGGGTGAGTGAGTGAGTGAGTGAGTGGGTGGGTGGGTGGGTGGGTGGGTGGGTGGGTGGGTGGGTGAGTGAGTGCGTGAGTGAGTGAGTGTATAAGAACAGCGCCCACCACCACAGTAGGAATAACCACGACCACCTCAGAAAGACTGACGACCACAACCGCAGAAAGACCTACTGCACACTTCAGTTCACGCTTCCTCCACTCCGACTAAAGAATGAGTACTACAAACTGAGATGGCTGCTTCTGACCCCAGGGACAGCAATAATATGGAAGAGGCGATGCATTGCTCACTGGAGGAGGTCCATCTACACGACTAGCCATATGAATGCTCGACCAGAACCGTGTATCTCCAAGGAGACGGCTGGTCACTATGGCCAGCAAATGTTTATGGGGGGTTCCGAGAAAGCATACATTGGATGGCGTCATAGGCCCCGAGAAACCCAGCCGAGAGCCACTTAGATGGACTCCATGGTGTTAGCGGTTTACGATTGAGTGACCTGGCCACTCCAGATCGGGGCACAGACCCGGATATCGAAGGATACTAGGATCAGGAATGCTGTCACGATGACTGACTGCCTGGTCCCTCCCGAGGTCAACAAACCCAGCCTTTAGATAGCTGGGGGACAGGAGTGAGATGGTGGCCACCCAGCCACATAATTAATCAGTCCCTAACGAAAGCTCTTCCGATTAATTGATACAAATTGCAAACATGAATAATTAATTCACTCATTATTTTTTAACTAATAAACGTCTTAATTTCGTAACGACCCTTCAGCTTTAATTGCTAGAACCTGAATCGAGGAATATCTTGGTTAACCATCTTTAGATGATTCCCATTACGCCTTCAACAGTATTAAAGAGATCAATGACATTATTGTGGCTGTTTAATGAGGAGCTCTTGTAGTGACTGAGCAACGTCCAACTCTGATTACTCATACATATCTTAATTTTGGTCATAATTTGATTGCTTGTATATCGATATCGTTAATCAAATTTGGCCAAAAAGCCTAGACATATGAGCATTGTGAGAAGACACACCAGCACAGAGAGCCTGGGAATTCGCCCTACTCAGAGCCAGCAAATACAGAACCAGGAGAGGACGACATTGCATAAATCTGCGAAGCGCTACGAGGTGACATCAAGAAAGCAGGATTAGGTACACTCAAGACAAGAGTGGACCTGAGGAAGCTAAGGATTTTGGCTGAGGACAAGACACAGTGGGTAGAAGAAAGGACTGATTGCAGCTGTAGGATGTTTCTACTACTACATCCGCAGAATACAGTAGTCATACATACATATGAGCTTTAAGTTCGATACTGAAGATTGGCACCACAGCTTATTATTATCCAGGCATAATAATTTGATTCGAGTTACAGCCATACCCATACCCGATTGGTCCTACATCATCACCCTTCCTTCGTTAGATCCAAAATCATTTAAAGAGCTTCGAAATCTAGTTCACTCCATTCGTGCATGGCCTTTTGATGCTATAACATATCCAGCGGCATTAACTTCCTGACCCATTCATATTAGTATTGGAGCCATTTAGTTTCCGTCAATTCGGGCGCTCCCTATCAAATTGAAATCGTTGATCCAACCATCACCAAATTTGGTATTTATCGCTGAAATGGTTTTGATGACATACAGGTCAAACTAATACCCGTATTAACCTATTCATCATAGGCAGTTTGAATCCTTATAACTCCTAGACTCGATTCCATTGCGAATAGCACTTTCCACGTCATGGCCGTGAAGTGACCTTTCGTCCAATTCATCTTTCCAGAGTACCCGCCCATCATATGACGTCATAATGAACTGCGTGATGTGTACAATGACGTCATAATGAATGGCGTCATGAATGACGTCGATAAGTACGCCACGAACGCATATTTGAAGACGGTCTATGCGTTGTTGTATAAATTGTTTGCTTTTACTATTTAATAAATATTCTGTTGAATATTTTGAAACTAATTTGACTGGGCGCCCAGTCAAATTAGTTACAAAATATTCAACAGCTTCCCTGTATAGTTTTCAGGAAATTGATAGCCAGGGCATTTGGAGATCGATCAATCCCAACACAGCGAGGTGTGGGTGGAGCTTAGCTAGTGATGGGCGGGGCATAGCTAAAAATGGAAAGGTCCATTCCGCCATATCTGACCTAGATGACTCAACATTACTATGATGGTATCACAATCAACCAATAACACTTTACTTACCAGAGCCTGGTCACGGAATGTGAGATTATTACCATACTAAATAGTGTAGTTTGCAGACGTAGTTGAAGTTTCCCCGCTGTGTACGGGGCTGGTAGTTGTTAGCAGATCGAATGTAGAGCTAGATATACATTTGATTCCAGGGACTTGTCTATGATGGGATTTAATTGCAATTCATAGTAACTAGTCGGCATTTTATAGCTTCTGAAAACAAAGCTTGATATAGTAACACTTTCTCATTTGTAACATGGCCACTAGACACTACCCTCATAATGCAACTTACTGGGCTGATGCTGGGATGCTAGCCGGTCGATACTAAAAGTATCGGCACTGTATCGGTCCAGCATCGGCCAAGTAAGTTGCGTAATCTGGTTAGATCTATGCAATAGTTCGTAGTCTTGATCTACGCATGAGCGATGGTGCTACAATCTTCACTGCACACTACATCTACAGACCATATGACAGGGTGTCCACACATACATCATATATAGGTAGTTCTTTGGGCCCTGACTGAGGTTATATGTCTCCAGATTGTGATAACAGTAGTATAAGATGTAATAATGACTACTTTGTGATTTTGGTGTTGCTAAGATCGCAAAAAATAGGTAATATTGTTGCATAATCACTCTGAAAAGCGAAACATTTCATGGCCTATTCTTATGATAGTTTGAGTTAGATCATCAGGTGTAGACTCGTTACTGGCTCGATGCAGTCTAGATACCTGGTCATGCGCACATGCGTTTTACTGAACTTGCTTCACGGGCGGTCAGAACAACTCGATCATCCCATAGTGAAGGTATGTGGATGAGCGGTCAATAGCTTACTGCTGCGGTCAGTTCGAGCTTGTGCTGCGACTCAACTAGTCGCCGCTTGATTTTCCAGCAACCCCGTTGGCAACTCCCAGCGACTGTTTAGTCTCCAACAGGTTTGACCTGAGCATGTCTGCGATCACTTTACTGTCGATCGCCATCAATCGGCATCCAAAAAATTTCTAATCGGTGGAGTAGAGCATGTTCTACTTTTACGATCGGTTGCCGCCAATCGCAGGCCAGTTAATATTGACATGAGTGTAATTACGACTGTTGCCAACTGAATTATCGGCTGTAGCTATCAGTACACGCACACTGATGGTTAACAGAGTCAGGTGTAGCTCACGGGGGTACGTGCTGGTCCACTATGACGTTTCCGCCCATCGCACCACAGGTGCACGATGTTCGAGAGTGCTGGTTAGCTGCGGATCTTGGGGTTGCGGATCCCATATTACGTCTCTCCAAAAAATACAAAGACCAACTTCTAGAGCTGGTGGAACACTGCTGTTCCAGTGGGGTCTTGCAGCCATTGCCGCCATGATTGAACCACACAGTGTTTTCCCAACTATTTGTGTCACCGGTGTGTCTATCCATAGTAATTTTAGAGATATGGAACAATTATAATTAAACAGTAGAAATATTACTAAACTATACAAACAATGTGATTCGTTTGACAGTAAATGAGCACAATAATACACAACATAGAGCCATCTGGTGTCCTTTCCATGTGGTGTTGCCGGAGGTACCACACAGGTCATTGAGCCCGCAGAGGTATCCCCGCAAGAGACGCATCCGCAACGAAGTGACTAAGTAGCTTAATATAAGCTGATATACCCCTAACATGCACACAAAGAAAATATCGTTGCTGCGAGAGGAAAGTGCCCCGCGCGCGCCTCCGTCACAGGAAAATGCCTTCAACAACGAAGCGAAGGAAAAGAGCTGGCAAAAAGGGCCACTCTTTGTTCAACAGAAAAATTCAAAGTGCGGAAGATCCTAGTGAAACCATAATTAATGTGATGCATACTGGTTTACGTGAAGACGGGACGATCGATTTCTGAAGAGTTCCCAGGTTACCGTCTAATGTAGTTCCAAAGATACTGTATTGGTAGTTGCCGCTTCATTTATATGGGCCTTCTGCTACAGTCTAACCTACCGTTTAGTAGTTAGAAATGAAAACTAGCTTTGGCCGCAAGTGGCAGTGGTTCCTACTTAGCTTTAGATACAGTTGTCCAATCGGCGCAGATGCTCAGCTTCCCGTAGGTTGCCTTGTCTAGCATCTACCTTCATTTAATAATATAATATGTATATACTACTAAGTAAAACAGTTTAATATATATGTGATCACATATAGATATGTGTCTATATACCCGAGAAGAGTATCACAGAATTATGAGTGAATTAATAGTATGCATGCCAATTTTATGAGGGGATGCATACAGTGAGGCCCATTAGTGCGGATCCGCGCAAGCAGCTCTCGCTGCCCTAAATCCATCCCGTCGTACTGACGCGGGAAGAAAAATAATAAGAAAAATATCAATAATCATAAAGTAAAAAGGCATAGCTGTGACTGCATGACGGGATTATGACATATTCCCTATGGTGTGTTGTGTACCTACGTCGCACATGACGTGTTTACAACACAGGAATCTGCTGCAATTATTTTGTTTGAGACACAGCTACGCAAGAATATTGCGCAGCTGCGTAGGATGACCGCAGTCAGTCTAGGGACTCGGTATCAATTGTTAAAACATTTATAACAATAAGATTCTTTTTTAAATATACATAATAATAGTATTCTGTGTTTCGCACAACTACTGATAAATCCTGCTGCAACCTCCGCAATGGTGTTTTCCCAGCATGTCTGGGTACCGCGACTCATACAGGACGGACGTGGTGGATGGTCCTCCGCTGCCGATGTATCACTACTAAGCAGGCCTAGGCCTAATACCATAGCTGGAAGATGGTGCAGACGTATCCGTTGAAACACTGGTGGTGGCGGAGATGATGACTGGTGATGTGCGAACTAGTGGCAGTGTGGAGACTGCCGACATTAACGTTGTCATGGACGTAGTGGTTGTTGTATGTGCTGCGGGCAGGCCCGAGTACCTGTGAACTGGATGAGTGGTCTCTGGAATGATGATGATGCTGATGCGGATGCGGATGCTGCGCTGGCAGATAACTTCCGGATTTTCGTTGCCTTAAGTAGTTTGCTGGCGGTCATCCTTGGAACTGCATGGATTTCAGTGGAGTGCACGAGGCATTTCTTTCCAGTGTAAGGACGATCCGGCGTAGTTACTTTTCGAACTGCTGGATCCGTAGGAGTGCTGCTGCGTGGGTGTGACGTGGTGCTGCTCTGCGAGGTTGTGACTGTTGCTGACACTTCCATAAGGCACGCCTCATCGATTATTAGATTACAAGGAGATATAGATCTGTCTGAAATGTCTTATAACTCCTGTTCGGATATGGTCACCAGTTTCGAAATCACCACGGAAATGGGCCAGCCGATTACGGATGTGGATGTTGTGTGTGATGCGGATGGTGGTGTTGCTGGTGTTGCTGTGGGTGCTGCCAGAGTAGAAACTGCAGGCGATGTGGGTACCATTACTGCAGGTGTAGCCGTTGCTGATCGTGCTGGTGATACCGTCGTGATGGTGGTTGATGCTATGTAATGACTTAGTGCATGTTGCGTGATGGATGCTGTTGCTGTTGTTACAGGTCTGATGTAATGCAGAAAGTCTAGTTGTCGCTGTTTCGTACGCTTAGTGTTGGTCATCTTTCCCATAGGAAGCACATTAAGTGGAAGTCTATTTTCAAAGCGGGTAGCTAGAACTTCAATGTCCTCACTTACTAACATACGATGCTTTTCTGTCAACGTGTGCATCACACCATAATGCGTAGCTGTATATAGGTATTTGCAGTCCGAACAGAATGCACATTGAAAGAAATGATCCTGATTGATATGTAGCGTCAAGTCCGAATTGCGGGAAAATGCATGCTTACACGGCTGTCCATCGAGCTGTAATGCTGTACACGGATACTTCTTTCCAGAATGAGCTGGCGCCAATTCTTCTGAGCTATCGGCCAGGTCGGACAGGGTGAGATCCTCAGCAAGCTATTTACGCATATTGATAATGGTGCAGACTACATAACCTAATCTATTTTTCCTAACTCTTCATACCTTTCCTGGCCAAATAATATTAATAGAAGTGATAAATAAATAAGAAAACAGCAGAATTTAGTTTGCAACACGAGTAGCCTAATGCTTGTTCTTCCCTTGTGTCGAGTTTGACGGAAAGACGAAGTTTTAGTGTGCAATCTCCTCCTTTTATACTTTTTGGTGATGTCACAGGAGGGCGGATGACCACACCCGAAAGTTTTAGGGTGATTCGGCCACGCCCCATATGGCAAGTTTGGAATTATTTAAACCTGGAGTCGGATGAACTATTCCTCCCATGTAAAGGAAGTAAATATAAATATAGCAAGGAAGGAGTATCACTTTCATCTCCCATCAAAGGAAAAACAAATCTCCGATCAACGTGAAAACGAAGAACTACTTATTCCTGTGGAAGCTCACCTTTTAATTAGCGTGAGGCGGTTTTTCAGATTGGATGCTTATAAACTTGCCTGTTTTAATTTCAAGCTGGAGCGCCCGATGGGGTATGGGAGAGTGCGATGACGTCAGCAGCAATTGGCCCGACCCGCCCCTCTCGCCTCCCCCATCACGCCGTGGTAGATGTACATTTTGGGCGGCACTTGTGTTCAAAGCCGTTGATCCAATTTACTGGAAATAGAAGTGAAAGTCACGTGCTTTAATGTTGTGAAAGCACGTGGTTGATCGGAAACTTAGGCAATATTTACGTAATGGTGGAGTATTGATGCTGCTGATTATTCGCTATTAATGCGAAAGACGGAAATATATGTTTTTAACTTTGTTCCTCGAAACAGCGTCCCTGTATGCACATGATCTTATACATGCATCTGTGGTTTATCTGTAATAGGTGTATTCCAGCCCGTGTTGATCTTGTGACTGGAATATGTAGATAAGAGAATATTTGAAATTCTCCCTGATGTTGTACTGTGAAGTTTTGATGCCGCTTTACCAGCCCGTGCGATAATGACCTGCATGCACGGTAGAACGATGGTGTTCTTAATCAAAATTATGACAATATATCTGTCTATTATTGTTTGGTTTAAACAACTCCATGTCTCGCGGAGATCAAGGATAGTAATTTCGCCAATCTGGACTGTGTTTTCCGGGTGGGTGGACTGCCAAGCATCATCCTCTATGGGTAGGACTAGTCCCATCCCTACCTAGACCAAATTTCATTTATTACAATACAGCTCGGAAAATGCGTGCGTTATTTTACAATCAAAATACCGTCGTATGGAGATTGTGAATACAGCCAACCTGAGTGTCTTTGAGTCTGTCGTGTTGATGATTTTCATTGATATGCGTGGGTGTTTATCTGCGGATGATTCTTGTGCTGTTGTGAAGTGTGACGTTTTTATTACCCTGGGATGGGGTAGGTAACTGAAGTGTGGTGTCAACTTTATCGGACATGATGTATTTCACTCTGTAATGGCCAAGCCAGGAGGCGGGACAGAGTTACCTTAGAGCACGGATGATGAAGAAGGGTGCTGTCGTAACTTGAATCAATCCATTATCGAATTTAACTATTCGGTAGCAAAATCTTACTCATGACGGATGACAGACTGCGGGAATCTTGCTTTCTTAATAATATTGCCTGTTATTACGTGTGAATGATGTATACAATTTTAGCTATTTCTGTACGATGATTTGGGGGGGGGGGGGGCCTGTAGCACGTACTGTAGATGGCTGTGGAATTGCTCCTTCTTTCCGTATGATCAGTTTTCCTTAAACCGGATAAGAAGGTGATTGGCTTGCGTTGATGGTGGTAGTAATCTGTTGTAGGGAAGTCGGAGGTGCTGTGTGATGCTGGTGTATTGTGGGCATATCCAGGTTTCCAAGCCAGTGAAGGCAGAGTCTGTTGCGGTTGCGGAAAAGTCAGGATTGCGGAAAGTGAAGAACTTCCCGCATCTGTGCCAGAGGGAATGTTGCGGAAAAAGGGGTCTAACTTTTTCGATTTAAAATGTTAGGTGTTTACGATTCTTTGTTGTCGCTGATGTTGAATAGTTCCATTATATCCTCTTAATAACCCGATGTGTATGCAATGTTCGCACAGCGATCAATTGACGTATCCAGCCTTGTGGGCAAGTGTGGTTTGTGTGCTCCTGGATTTATGTGTACGGTGTGATGTTCTGACTACTCACAAGGGGTGGGGTAGGGGTGCTTGGTCGGGATAGTGTGGTGAGGGTTGCCCATTGGATGGAGAATTGGTCATCTCCCATTACATGACAGTTGGTACTCCGTCGTAGTTTTTAAGTACTGGGCATATTCGAGCCGAGAGTCTGCTGAACAGCCTGCTTCCCTGCCCACCACCTGCGGGTTGGGGGGGAGGGGGATGGGGGGGGGGCGTTTGGTTGCTACGGTGCGGAATGCCACCTCCTCTGTAACAGCAGACTCTCATATCTGATGAGTGACAGTCTACAGATGACGAGTGGAGTGTGAAGTGGACAGGATGAATGATGTCCTAACTTGGTGCATAGACAGGAAACGTGCGTTGGAGATGGGGTGGTGGAGGTGTAGTTGGTCGGGGAGCATCCTGGGTGGGGAGTGGTTGTGCAATCTGGGGGCGTGGACGGGTATACCAAGTTGTGCGGTTCTGCTGTTCTTCAAAACAAGCCAAGGCCTCATCCGGCCTCTTCATTTCCATGCTATTTATTACATGTTCCACCCCACAAGAAGCATGGCCCGGGACAGCCTCAGCTTCCGCTTGTGATAACTCTATAATGGGGGTAATAGCATGAAGTGGGTGGGAATGGGAAGAGGTTGGCGGAACAACCTTTCCGTCATTCCCCATGGACAACATAAATGAGAAAGTCTTCATCTGTCTGGGTACTGGTGTCACGTGGAATGCCTAGCCCGAGCTCTGGTACTGGGACATCACCGACACAAGGTTTAAGACAATTGAAGTGGATGACTGAGGTCAGGCCATCCAAAGCACGGATATGGTAGGTCACGTCTGACTTCTTACCTACTACCACATAGGGGCCTTTCCACTGGTAACTCAGTTTACTTGGAACGTTTGTAGAATGTCACGAATCATGTTCCCAAACCATTTTCCCCGCTTCATATGGGTCTCCATGCACTCGCCGGTAGTGCCATGTTTTCTGACACCGGTGTGCAGTGGATAAAGTTGCTCTCTCTAGCTCATGGGTCTGTTCTATCCATTGCTATATGAGCTCTACGTAGAGAGATGGTTATTTTTCTCCCCCGGAATCCTGAGCATGACCAGATCCAGGGGTAAGGCTAATTCATGGCCTAACATTAACCGTGCAGGGGTATAACCCATGCTGGAATGCACTGAAGTGCGATATGCCATGAGCACATATGGGAGTCGTAGATCCCAATCTCGACAATCAAGGCGTGTTATCTTAGTCAATATTTTGGTGAGAGCACGATTAAATCTCTCCACCATTCCATCACTCCGGAGATGATACAGAGTCATACGGGTTTTGACAATATGAAACAATTTGCAGAGCTCGGAGATCAGCCATCTCTCAAAATTACTTCCTTGATGGGAGTGCAGCTCATAGGGCATTCCAAACTGGCAGAACACATTGCTTGCGAAGACCTCTGCTACTGTGGATGCCTCTTGCAAAGCAAATGCTTGTAAAATGCACTTCGTAAAATAATCTTGTAATACGAGGACGTACTTGTTTCCTTCATCCATCGTATTCAAGTATCTGAGCACATCAATAGCCACTCGCTCCCATGGTGCACCAACTATCTTAATCTGAAGAGGTATGGAGTGGTGCTGGCCAACAGCGCGTCTTTGACATGGGACACATTTGGCGACCC
This sequence comes from Chaetoderma sp. LZ-2023a, assembly GCA_034401795.1. NCBI lineage: Eukaryota > Metazoa > Mollusca > Caudofoveata > Chaetodermatida > Chaetodermatidae > Chaetoderma > Chaetoderma sp. LZ-2023a. Next base: position 62,125,647 of record CM067368.1, read on the forward strand.
ATGCCTTCACACTATCGCATATCCCGATCCAGTGGAATCTCTGTTTTATCCTGGTTAATGTCTGCTCAACAGCCAGACGTCCTGCGTTATCGTGTAGTTGCTGCATTATTGTGTTTCGATAAAGTTCTGGAATCACCAAGCGGTTGCTGATGCAGAGAACACCGTTCTGTATGTGGCATTCCTCAAACTGCTGGTAGTAGTAGTTTGCGGTTGTGGATAGTGGTGTAACAGATTCCCGGGGAGGACGTACACCCTCCTGGATCCACGCATATATATTTCGTGTTTGCACGTCTGTTGCTTGTTCGTGAGTGACTGTCTCCATGTTCCACTCTGCGCACTGCAATTCAGTGAACTCCGGAGATGGCTGTGTAGTATGTTTCTCATTGTACGATTCTGCTCAAGGCATCAGCATTTCCATGTAGTTTGCCGGGTCTATGAACGACATTGAGGTTGAAGGCCTGCAGGGATTCCTGCCACCTCACTATCTGGCCTTCCAGATTTTTAAGGTTTCTGAGCCAGTGTAGTGAGGCATGGTCTGTACGGAGTGTAAATAGGCGACCATACAGAAAGTGTTTGTAGTACTTGACAAAGTAGACCGCAGCCAGTAATTCTCTCTTAATGGTCGCATAGCGTTTCTCTGTTTTGCTTAGAGTACGCGAGCCATAAACCAGTACCTGCTCCAGTCCATCTTATGTGACCTGAGATAGAACTGTGCCAATGGCGTAAGCCGACGCATCAGTGTCCAAGATGAAATCGAGGTTAGGATTAGGATGAGCAAGAATTGGAGCGGTCGTCAAGAGTTCCTTCATTGCCCTGAAGGAAACTTCACACTCACTCGTCCACTTGAATGGTCGATCCTTTTCAGTGATCTTAAATAGGGGGTGATGCAATCTCACTGAAATGACGGATGTATCGACGATAGTACTGACAGAGGCCAAGGAAGCTCCGAATTTCTGTGATAGATGTGGGTGTCTGCCACTCCACCACTGTTTTTGTTTTTTAAGGTAGTGTAAATATGTATGTGTGTATGTAAATATTAATGCCATAAATATGTGTTTGAATGTTGTGTGTTTTATGTTTGTGCACATAGTGGCATATATCTATGTAAACGTCAAAGAAGGGACAGCCCTACCCATCCACAGCTTAATGGAAGACATATATATTAAATACATGTATATATGACATATATATCAAAGTTTATGTCTGGACTCCACAAAACATACCAAAATAGTCCTGGACTTCCTATTATTGGCCCTGATATCTCTAAAAACAATGATTTTAACCAAATTATATGTATTTGAACCCATTTTAGACCTCCATGTTTCTAGCTTAGACTTCCAATAGCATTACCCAAAAAGTCCCAGACTTCCTGTATTTAGAAGTTAAAACCCTGGTATGTGTTTATATATGTGTATGTTTGTATGTATTTTTAATTTATTGACGCACTGGCAACGTGCAGCTTCAATTTCCATGTGCTAACTTAGCTGACAGTCATGCACCCATTAGTTTAATTTGTTGATCACCATCTCCCGGTCGGGGGATCGAACCACCATTCTGCAAATCCGCATAGCATCAGCAACCAGGCATCTTTCCACTGGACCACCGCACCAAGACTAAAAGTCAAGGATTGGCCGACCAGCTTTCACATGTCTGATATACTGACACACTGACGATTCATATGGGACTATCTGTGGATGCACCTGCCACAATTCAATCCTAGGCTTTTACGCCTATTGTACTCTGACTCCAGCACGGCTCTGGCAGTATATGTATTTTTATTTTATTGACGCACTGGAAACGTGCGGCTTCAATTTCCATGTGCTAACTTAGCCGACAGTCATGCACCCATTAGTTTAATTTGTTGATCACCATCTCCCGGCCCGGAGATCGAACCGCGATTCTGCAACTCCGCATAGCATCAGCAACCAGGCATCTTTCCACTGGACCACCGCACCAAGACTAAAAGTCAAGGATTGGCCGACCAGCTTTCACATGTCTGATATACTGACACACTGACGATTCATATGGGACTATCTGTGGATGCACCTGCCACAATTCAATCCTAGGCTTTTACGCCTATTGTACTCTGACTCCAGCACGGTTCTGGCAGTATATGTATTTTTACTTTATTGACGCACTGGCAACGCGCGGCTTCAATTTCCATGTGCTAACTTAGCTGCCAGTCATGCACCCATTAGTTTAATTTGTTGATCACCATCTCCCGGTCGGGGGATCGAACCGCGATTCTGCAACTCCGCATAGCATCAGCAACCAGGCATCTTTCCACTGGACCACCGCACCAAGACTAAAAGTCAAGGATTGGCCGACCAGCTTTCACATGTCTGATATACTGACACACTGACGATTCATATGGGACTATCTGTGGATGCACCTGCCACAATTCAATCCTAGGCTTTTACGCCTATTGTACTCTGACTCCAGCACGGTTCTGGCAGTATATGTATTTTTACTTTATTGACGCACTGGCAACGCGCGGCTTCAATTTCCATGTGCTAACTTAGCTGCCAGTCATGCACCCATTAGTTTAATTTGTTGATCACCATCTCCCGGTCGGGGGATCGAACAGCCATTCTGCAACTCCGCATAGCATCAGCAACCAGGCATCTTTCCACTGGACCACCGCACCAAGACTAAAAGTCAAGGATTGGCCGACCAGCTTTCACATGTCTGATATACTGACACACTGACGATTCACATGGGACTATCTGTGGATGCACCCGCCACAATTCAATCCTAGGCTTTTACGCCTATTGTACTCTGACTCCAGCACGGCTCTTGTGTTTGTGTATGTGTATGTTTGTATGTATGTATGTATGTATTGTACATCATAAGTCTGAGGCGAGACTCATATCCTTTCTAACCGAAAATCTGTATGGCTAATAAAATCCCCAAATAGGTTAATTTACTGGCTAATAATCCCAGAAAGGTAGTCAAGTCCCTGTATAAGTTTTCATATCAAGGTAGCTTTTCAGCATTCTGTCACTGTGCCAGTCTTGTGTGTCATATATATGTTAATGTATAAATGTAATGTAATGTGTGTAAGGCGTCCATCACTCAATAGGCCATGCCTTTGATGGACTACCTGTTTAGATTATATTTACATGTATAGTAAAACCATGAAATACAGCAACTTTGAACTTGAACTTGAAATTGTCTTAAGGCGTCTAATTCAAAAGGAGATGTCTTGTAATCAGCCATAAGTGTAAATGTGTAATTTTTTACACCATTTTGGTCGGTAGCATGAGGCTTTTCCAGACACCACATATATGGGTGCGTGTGGTGTTTTCTAGTGCTTTTGCACTAGATTCATAAGGTACACTCTAATATCCTTAAAATAGATATTGTATGTGCCATTAGTGTACAACAAACCGTTTAGACCCATTTTATGTCACATGGATTGTGTGCAGTGTCTTCTTGAGTTGATTCCAGCTTTGAGAGACGATACCACGTGATTGGTAACGAATAGCGCTTTTGCCTCGTCGTTGATCCTCCCCCGAGATAGAGATGAACTTTGATGCGTTCCAAGGGTTTTGCTGTCCATTCATTACAAATGATCATGAAAGGGGAGCCTTATTTTGATCTAAATAAAGGAAGTCGGCTGCTTCTAACAACTTTTGTAGTTAGCAATCTGTAGATAGCATTGAGTGTTCGATAATAGTCTCTGCTCTCGCCAATGATTTTCTCGGAACAAATACACAATTTACCGGCCTAAAAGACTTTTGTTGTCACAAGATGTCGGTTCTTAAAAGATGGGTGATCCTGCTGGTCGTATCGCCAATGATTTTCTCGGCACAAATACACAATTTACCGGCCTAAAAGACTTTTGTTGTCACAAGATGTCGGTTCTTAAAAGATGGGTGATCCTGCTGGTCTTACGACCACCCATCCTTTAGAAGCGCCATCTTGTGTCCTAAAAAGCAGCTGGTCGCAATAGACAGGTTTTACTGTATGTTGTTAATTCTGACACATTTTTCTTATTTCGTTTCCGAAAACACTTTACGGGGTCTATGATTGGAACCAATGATGATAAACAATAATTGGGTAGATTATTGTATCATATTTAGAGCATTTGACATCAGGTGTGGCTGGTGTGTATCTTGGGGCATCCCCTAGCAACCACATACATTGGGGAATCGCCTACCAAACACAAACAAACAAGTCAGTTTGACCTACTTTCTGGAGAATATAGGTCAACTGTCTATTTTTCAATTGAAACCTATAATAAACTATTCAGCTATCAGATTTTGTCTTACTTTCCGGTATTTGCACCAAGTCGTGTCCAGGTGTTCCTATAAGGGCACTATATATCAACACTGTGAAAAAGAACTTTACTTTATGTAAAAGTCATGAGTTATGGCTCTTATAGTGTGTCTAATGTAGTGAAATTGGGAAATATAATACTTGCGTTACATTTAGAGATGTGAATCTTTATCTTGTTTGGTGACTGCTCTAAATACCGAAAGACACTACTTATTATCTTTTCCAAATGACTTCAATACTTTTGAAAATTTCTAAAGGCCATAACTCAGGGATCTTTTCGTCACATGTAGGCTGATCCTTATGATGCATCTAGCCGTCATGAATTTTGAAGTCTGTCAGTAGTGACTAGTGTACGAATTGAATGTCTTTGCAATCAATAAATATTCTGCTGAATATTTTGAAACCAATATGACAGGGAACCAACAGGAAATCCCACCCCAACCCCCTCCCACACCCCATAAAGTAGTTTCAAAATATTCAACAGCTTACCTGTACAGTTACTCAAGAATTTGTATCCTGGAAATTCAGGGTTCTAAAATTATAAATTGATTCCAACACATTGGCAGAGCTTAGCTAAAACATGCGGCATTGGGTAGAAATGGGTGGGGCATACCTAGAAATGGCCGGGTCAGTTAGAAATGGGAGGGCATAGATAGAAATGGATCCCTTTACTGTTAGATTGTTACAAACCTCATTATAGCAAGATATTGTATCCTACTCAGGTCACAGAATCTGAGGTGAATTCACTTGGCGGTTACTTGAATCTAACTAGTCATTCAGCCTAATACTGAGAACCTAACTCAAAAGAAACGTGCAATTAAACTACATTATTTATCTCTTTCACAGGTCCCGACCACATACAAATGTTTCCGATTGTCATCAGTCCTATAGTGTCTGGCACACGTGGAGGAAGGAGGCAAACCTGCGTTTTGGCCTCCCTTCTCATACCCCAATGCTGGTGTAATGGGGCAAAACCAGCTTGAATGGCCCTGCCCTTAACATTACACTGAGCTCAGTGCCAGGGGTCAACTGGCCCCTCCTGACACACCATCACTATGCCCTTCATTGCCTCAGAAATCTTGGGACCTACACCAGGTTACACTTACGCTTGTGGCGCTGATAACGCTAATTGCCATGTTCTGTCGGCGCTGGATAAAGTATGCACGTAAGTATGTGGTATAGTAGGCGTTACAAAATTCTGACTCTCGTGATACCACATGTGTGGGGAATATCTACAGAGGATTTCAACTAAAAGAGGCTTACAAAAACAGAAACAAATACACTAGAGTGGCTTCACTGATTAATTTATTTGTTAAACAAATATTTTCTCAGGCAATTTAACAATTTATGTATATCTATGTACACCCTTTGTATAACATGTTTTGCTTAAAAACAGTAGTATAATTATATTCTAAAATAAATACAAGTATAAACTAAGCAGTCATTTCTCATTGATGAAAGGTTATAAGGTACCCTAATCCTTCTTTCTCCGGATTTGGCAAATTCATGCGATCATAGATTCGATGGGTTTTGCCTTGGTAGGATCTGGATTCATGAAAGACAACTGGTCGAGCCGGGAGGTATCCTGAGTCCCTGCCTGAAGTAGGCTTGGACGATTTTTGCTTTCGAAAATGTTGAGTTTTTTTAACTCAGAATTTTCTGATATATTGAGCTTTATCAAATAATCAGGGAAGGTGTGCTGTGAATACCAGGTTGAGCACTTCCATCAGCAGCACAAACAAGATGTCTGTGACGCAAGGTGTTTGGGGGTATAGTAGGGCTGCGCGGTTTGGCGTACAGCCATATCGGTTTCGATATGACTTTTCATATCGGTTTTAACCGAATATCGGTTTTATGGACATGAAACAAAAAATTTAAATGATAAAAATAGCACGAAAACATAACGTATTTTCACGCCCTGATACATTCGTAACGATTTACGCGTTTAAAGCTTAATATACCTTATAATAGCCATCATCGCGGGAGTGAAATTATTAATTAGACCGTATTACGCACAGTTAAATAAACATCGTTTATTTGGTCAAAATTAACCATAAATCAGCAAAACAGGTTGCGAAAAGACGTAAATTACGTGATTGTAATTAATTATGATGTAATTATCTACCTTTCTTCTTTCATTTCCAATTCGGCCCGAGGACGAAATCATGCCTTGAAGAAAATATTAACTGTAATATTGCGAACGCGAATTTCATAAGTTAATATGATACTGTGTATAGAAGACGTTTTAAAAACGGTTTGAGTAATAATTTTATTTAAAATTATATCCTAATCAGTAAAATGTATTCAGCATTATATTTATTGGCGAGATTTTTATGCATTCGGGCGATTTAGTTTTGGGACGACTTTGCATTATGTTAATTAGCCGGTGACGTAAATAAAATGGATGCCGTTGTTTAGAAATGTTTTCCCTGATACAAATTTCAATGACAAATTCCCGCCTTAGTATTGTGTTTTATATTGCAAATTTATCTTAGACTACCAGAGAAAAGACGAGTGGATATTTATTTAATTAATTCGCTGCTTGATTTTTCTCGGTGCACAACGAGTTACATGGAGTTTCACAATATGCGCAATTGGAGCCACGTTCAATTATTAGTAGCTTACTGGAAAGTATGGCCATTATTATTCATTACGCTTTTCATGCTCGTTAATATCTTTTATTTTTAACAATCCTGATATGAAAAACCGAAAATATGTTCATATTCGGTTTTTCGATATTTATTTTTTATAATCGGTTATGAAACCGTCAGTGCAGGATATCGGTTTTAAATATGGTATCGGTATATCGCGCAGCCCTAGGGTATAGTACATTATAATTATGTGAGCTTGAAGCCCTTCACTCTCTTTTGAAACCAGACAGAATATTGGGTTTCAGTCAAAGAAGACTTGTATAAGAAAATCAGAATATTCAACAAAGTATTGTTATTAATTAGAACACATTTACTGAAGTAACTGTAAATCTGCGATATCCGGCCATTAAGGAATATGATACGGCCTCTTCCTATATAACCATTGCACATGTCTGGCGCTGATAAAATGGATGGCCACCGGACAAATTGGCTTCGCTTGAATAAAATTGGATCCCTATGCGCTAAGGATGTTTCCTGCCAACTATAATTGAAATAAGCCCAGTGGATCGCGAGAAGTCATTTAAAGGAATAGTTGACAGATGACAGATGGTCACCATGGCATAAGCTCACTTGGCCTTTCAGGTCAGGTGAGCTAATAAAATGTACTGTTGAATATTCTGAACACAACTGGCTAAAGCTGCATTGTTTTCCAATTCACCTTTACAGAGGCCATCTATCATCTGACCTTGTATAACGTCATAATCAGCTCAGCGCGTGTAAGATGACATCATAATCATTACGTCACAAAGGGTTCCATATAGTCATCAAATCTTAAATACTCCGATAACTTTGTATGAATTGTATGTCTTAGTAATTCTTTGCTATTTAAGAAACATGCTGTTGCAACAGCACCCAGTCAAATTAGTTTCAAAATATTCAACAGCTTACTTGTGTAGGTTTTTCTAATTGATAGTGATGATGTTCAGAGATCGATCGATCCCAACATGATCGAAGTGTGGGTGGAGCTTAGCTAGAGATGGGCGGCGCATAGCTAAAACTGGAAAGGTCCATTGCATTAATTGAAATTTTTCAGCAAATCTTTTCTTATTCATTTACATGTTTCTAGTTTGGTTTTGGAAACCTGGTAAGTTATTCATGAGCTGTACATGAATTCCGTATTTTGAAAATGCAACAAAATTTTTCATATGAACAAGTTCTTTAAAAAGCTTCTAAAATCGCCAGTTTTCTGGGCAGTAGCAATACGGGTAATATTATCTATCATATGGTGGCAGCCCGAATTCTTCTGGAATAAACTCGAGCATAGAGTTTAATATCACAGTAGCTTCAATGTCGGCTTGTTTACGCTCAGCTGGATCTGGTATCCAAACACACTGCATTCCGGCCGCTTTGGCAGACTTCACACCATTTACAGCGTCTTCAAAGACTAGCACCTGTTAAACAAGGCATACAGAATGAAGATGAATAAAATATGAATCTAATCATAGTGATAAACTTCACTCGAGATAAGCTATACAGACGTGTTTTAAGCGTGGAATTTGCAGTAGATGGATACATTTCTAGCTTTGCCCTGTCTATTTCTAGCTAAGCTCTGCCCACTTTATAGGCACACTTGAAGTGATTAACACTTTGAACACTGAATCTCCAGAACCTTAATTTCACGGTAACTATGCAGTAAAAATTTAAATTTTTTCAAAGAAAATGTCAATTTGCTGACCAGAAGACTATTTTTGAAATTTTAGCACTGGAATGACTGGCTCGGTTATCGAGCCAGTCATTCCAGTGATAGATTTTCCAAAATAGTCTTCTCTTGGTCTGCAAATTGACATTTCTCAAGACCAAGGTAGAAGCCATTTTTGTCTGACATGAGTGTTGATGAGTTAATGACCAAACCAGTGGTCTTAGACAATGTCCGTTTGCAGACCAAGAGAAGACACCTTTTAGAAATTTACCGCTGGAATAACTGGCTGTATAATATATCCTGTCGTTCCCTGTAGTAAATTCATGAACATATTCTAGTTTTTCACTTTCAATGTGATACATATAATGTAGATCAGATACAATAAATTTGCTACAACATTAAAATATTCAGGTGTCAAATTTTTAATTTTAATTTGTGTGGAAGATTTTGCTGCTGAGGGTAAGAACACAAAATCATATTATGGTTTCAAAATAGCAAAAAACTTACATTTCTGGCAGCATCCTGTGGTACCGAGAGGGAAACATATACACAGAACCGTCAAACTAAGGTCAGTGGGTGTGGCGATGAACAGACCGCAAAAATTCCAAACCAGTGGCAGTATAATAGGCAACATGTGGCTCACCTGGACCATTAGTATTTGAACCATTTGCATTTAAATAGATATGATATATAATTTCAGAAAATCCAAGATGGTCACCCAAAAAATTGATCAATCAAAATTCTGAATATAAATTCTAGTCTACCTTGATAGTGTCACTCTAGGCAAATTTGTTTGAAATATGTTTTACAACTAAGGAGAAGCAAGGTTTTGACAATTTCTGGTGAATTTTTCATAAAATCTAAGATTTCAATCAAAATTCTGAATAGAATTTCTAGAGCCTACCACCATAGAATACATTAGTGAAATTTGGTTGAAATATGTCAAGCAGCTAAGGAGGAGTATCAATTTGACAATTTCCTGTACATTCTTCATAAAATCTGATTTTCACGCAAAAAATTGATGAATCAAAATTCTGAATGGAGGTTCTAGAGGCTATCACAATAGAATCCTTTCAGTCCAATTTGGTTGAAATCTCTCAAAATGGTAAGGAGAAGTAGAGATTTGACAATTTCCGGTAAATTTTAAATAAAATCTAGGATTTTCACCAAAAATATTTATGCAACAAAATTCGGAATGGAAGTTCTAGAGCCTATGACCATAGGATCCTTTCAGGCCAATTTGGTTCAAATTGGTCAAATGGTAAGGAGAAGAAGCAATTTGACAATTTCCGGTAAATTTTTAATAAAATCTAAGATTTTAACCCAAAAGATTTATGAATCAAAATTCCAAATGGAAGTTCCGGATCCGAGCACAATAGCATCCTTTGACCATTAGTTAAGATTTGGCTATTGGTTAAGGAGGAGTAGCGTTTTAAAGCAAAAGTTGACAGCCGAAGGACGGCCAATGGACGGTCACCACGGCATAAGCTCACTTGGCCTTTCAGGCCAGGTGAGCCAATAATGTGGAATTATCCAAGTGTTCATAAAGCTTAAACATGTGAATCCCAGAAAATCCTTATAACAATTGAAGTGAATCTTAATCTATGAAGAGACAGCTTGGCTTGTTTGTTCCAGAACACAAAAACTTCATCTTTTACGCTAACACTGGATGACAGATTCTATTTGGATTACTACATGTACATCTATGTCAAGGTATCCTTCATTTGACAATAATAGCCATTGAGAGGCCAAGAATGCTTACCAACAAATCACTGAAAAACTTTATTCTTTATGTCATAAAAATTATTCTGTTGAATATTTGAGACTAATTTGACTGGAAGTCATTGTTGCCTAAGGCAGCAATGGCTTCCAGTTAAATTAATTTCAAAATATTCAACAGTCTTCCTGTATGTTTGCTTTGAAAATGCGACATAGGAAATTCACTGGTGAAAGGGTTAATTTCTACTACAGTATATACCTGTTCTGGATCTGGCTTCTCATCAAATCGTCGCCCTGCTATTATAAAAGCATCTGGTGCTGGCTTGCTATGAGTGACCTCTGGGGCATCGCCACAGAGCACAATGTGATGAAACAGCTTAAAAAATGACCATGCCCAGCAGTTTTGAGACTATACATATGTGTATTCGATCCAGTTGCTATAGCAATGGGAATGTTGTGTTTGGCTAGGTGTAGAATTAGCTTCTCGACGCCTGTAAATATACATATGTACAGTTGTAATATTATTATGATGTTGGAAAGGGCCATGACCATAGATGCCTGGTGGGTATGGGATGTTGTAGGAAGCTGTTGCGATATGACTTAGCAACACCTTCAGGCGACATCCTATACAAAAATGCTACCAGCCAAGGTTAGGTAACTCGGCAGTTAAAGCATATAAGGTTTACCTAAATTCATGGAGTTAAATCCCCTTGATATTTTCCCCTGGATGACTGTTTTGGATTTGATGTTGGAGAGAGCTGTTGCTATAGCAGAGAGCAGCGCCTTTGTGCAACATCTAATCCAACATAGTAAAACTGATAGGAGAGGATAAACCTATCCATTCAGCAAGCCAGCGAATGTAACTATCAGCAGCCGAGATGCCTCACTGAGCTGGGTGGTGCTGAAAGATGTTGCGGGCTGAGATAGCAACAACTTTCAGCAACAGCTTATCTAAATTACTCCCCCCTTATGCTAGAAAACAAAATAAATGTTTAAAGATGTTGTGAGGACTAGATACCTGATCGCTCTGATAAACTTGACAATCACAATACAGATTCTTCTTTATTAGAAGAACAAAATGCTTTTTAAATTTTTGTAATCGGCCCAGCCAAAGCTGAGATAAGCATATAGCAACCACCTTGACAACCAAACGTTTTTAGCTATCGCGCTAGAGTTGTGACGTCCCACCGGGATGACAACAATTCCTATTAGTCTAGATTATTATCTCCGGGAGCATAGCTAGGCTCTCTACTGCTGCGCGTATTAGGCACCTATGCACCTATTCTTTGACAATTCATTGTTCACACAGGGAGACTACAGTTTTTCGAGATGCACAAAAGTTCAATAATATCGAGGTTGATGATATTTTTGTTGATTAAACTTAAAGGACAGACCTCATGGTCACGGTGCCTGACATCACAATTCTAACGTATAGGCCTGTTAGAGGTGACAGCAACATCGGATTTCGTGTACGTGAATTAGGCTATATTTAATCAAACCCACCCACACACTTCTTGGAATACAATTCTACAAATGCATATATATCTTATCTTTCTGGATTGACTGCAGAGATTTTGCATAGATGATAGGCACGCATGTACACAACTTTTTAAATGATAGTTAAGTAGGCATACACCGCTCAGTGCACGTACGATCGCAATTTACCATTGTGTATGCTTATGAAAAAATTTTTGATTGCAATATAGCAGTTACTCCAGTTATGTCTTTAAAGTTAACTAAAATGTCGGGTAAATATAAATCTAATCTAAACTAATCTATTTCCGTATAGTGTACATTGGCATCTAAAAAATACTGAGCTGATTTCAAATTTTAAAACAAAAAGCAACATAACCCAAATTAGCTTGACATCTGCCACGCTGTTAATGTGGAGTAGCGTTTTTAAACATAACTTGATGGATGGACGGCGGACAACAGATGGTTGCCATGCGTATCAGTGACTGACCTTTTGGCCAGAACATCATTATAAGGAGGCATGTGTCCAAGTTTGGGACCAGTATGATTAACCAAACATGAGATATAAACATAAAAGTTGAGCTAAACACAAATTGGACGCCGCCGGGCGACGTACAGGGTACCACAATAGCCCGTTTTACTTCGTAGTTGAAATAAAAATGGCCTCTTGCATTCCATAGTAACCCACAACATTTGTTTGAATTTCATCCACCGGTTTCGGAGGAGTTGCATTACACAGAGATTGGGGTGGATTGCTGTTAAAAATCTGGATGTCATAAGGGGAAATGATCTGTGAGAGCGGGGGTTAAAATTAACATGAGCTCGAGGTTAGCAGAAAATTGACCAGGGCTAGTACAACATGTAACTGACCAACCCAATGGTAACAATTTGGTATGTCAACCATTTAATGGTCAAGGTGATCCTTTTAGCCATTTAATGGTCAAGATTTGCAGGGACAGAGCTTTACACTCGCCAATTAATTTTTTAGAATAAGTCTCATGGTTGGCTAACAAAATCCCAAAAAAGGCTAATTTACTGTCTAAGAGAGAGCTAAATGAAAAGTGCACATGTATGTAACCCCATGCAACATACATACACATGCAAGCTGTTGAGAATTTAATAACTAATATGACTGGTAGCTGTTACTACGTACCTTAGGCAGAAAATGAATGATGTGGAAGCTACCTGTACAAATGTATGTACTACAATCTATTAGTACAATACATTTAAGCCAAAAGTTGTATCCCTTTAGTTAAGTTACTGGCTGATACATTAACCCTTTAACCCTCGAATTTATTCAAGAAAATTTAAATTTTCTCATAGAAAATATTGATTTGCAGACCAAGAGAAGACTATCTTTGAAAATTGACTACTGGAATGAGTGGCTCGGGTATCGAGCCAGTCATTCCAGTGGTAAAGTTTCAAGAATAATCTTCATTTGTTTGCAAATGGACATTTCTCAAGACCACAGCTGAAGCCGTTTTTGGCTCATATGAGTGTTAAAGGGTTAAATACATGTACTAGAAAACTATTTTTAAATTTCACTAATATAATGACTTGCTCGATCATGTCGATACTCGATACCGTCATTCTAGTGGGAAAATTTCGCAAACAGTCTTCTCTTGGCCAGCAAATGGGTATTTCTCAAGACCACTGCAGAGGCTGGTTTTGGCCAGCTTAGGTATTAACCCTTCCCGCCGTTTAATTACCAATATCTCATTTTCAATGATACCATACAGGAAAACTGCTGAATATTTTGAAATTAATTTGACTTTTCCTTAGGCAGCAACGGTTTCGCCATCAATGGCTTCCAGTTAAATTAATTTCAAAATATTCAACAGAGTGCATAAGTTTTATATCACAAAGGAATCGTTCGGTGAAATGGTTAATACCTAATGAGGTAAAAATATTGTAGTAGTCCTACCTACTTGTGAGATATTGCTGGGCCCAAATATGCAATATAACTGATTACATACATGTATAATCATGCCTTTTCGCAAGAGGTGAGTGATTGCTCTCCTCTCACCTCGACTAGTCTACAGTGAATGTTAGGAGACAATTGTTCATTACTCACCTACATTGTAACAACGACATAAATTCTCATGGATATGCTTGCATATATATTATGTACCATTTAAATACAGTAATGCAACAATATAAATTATGAATGAATGCTGTCACAATAAACACACATGTGTACACACACGCGCACACGCACGCTCGCTCGCTCGCTCGCTCGCTCGCTCGCTCGCTCGCTCACTCACTCACTCACTCACTCACTCACTCACTCACTCACTCACACACACACACACACACACACACACACACACACACACACACACACAGACATGCACGCACGCACGCACGCACGCACGCACGCACACACGCACACACACACACACGCACACACATACACATCTAACCTGGCATGAACTCTGATGATGAGAATATTTGCTCATACATGTTTGTGAGCTTCACTACAACTTCATCCACAGATACGGGTGACTCCAAGCTGTCTGAAAGCATAGGAAAAGTCACTACATGTACTAGAGGAATAAATTCATACACAAGGATAAAGCTGGAGATTAACATGGATATGCAACTTACATGTACCAACATTTATGTAACTTAAGTGTTTACAGAAGTACATAATACCAGCAACTATCCACTAAGTAGTGTTTACCGCATCAATGCCAACCATGATGGTATATGTAATGTATATCATTAATATAAGATGTGATATACATGTACATTAGATAGATGCTCTGTAAAATCACTAATTTCTGGACTTCGCGCATAAAACAACTGATGCATGCATCACCCATTCGGGGGAAAGTAATAACATTAAGAAGACGCTCCCTGACGGCCGTAGCCGGACGCATATGGTCAAGAACCATTTGCCTCCTGGACTTGGTCACACGCGCCTGCACCCTTGCCAGTGCCTCGATAGACAGCACAAAGCCGTCATTGACGCACGAAAGCGCCACAGGTGGCACAGGGTGGCCTGCCCCCGCTTCAGCCTACATCGATTGAAGAAGGCGATAAGAGTGGTTGACAGCACTCATAGCTGCCCTCACACCCTCATCCCATAGGGACAGGACTTCCTCCTGGTGTGCCTGGGACGTGTCCACCAGTGCCGGACCGGGGCCACCCGCTCCAGCACTCTGGACACCCAGAACCCATCGGTCATCCTCGGTGACCGATGGTCCCACACCATACCTGTCGTATTCCCCCCGTGGAATACGACCTCGCCCGCACCTCCCTGGAGGCCGCAGGGAGCTGGCGCTTGGTCATGAGCTGCTTACTATAAATAGCCTCTAGCAACTCGATGAACCGTGGATCCAGTCCAACAGACTGGATCCGGGCTGCGGGCAAGATCCCCGTCCTAATCGATGCAACCGACGGACGGGGCGCATCTTCCTCGGCCGTGGCCGAAACCACAGACGGGTCCACCCTGGCTAGCCAAGCCAGAGCCTCCGACCAGTCTACTTCCGAGGAAGACACACCCGTGAACACGGCACCCGTTGACGCGTTGACGAGCCTACCAGCCACGGCCTCCAGGCAAGGAGCCGCGCCTGACACGCCAGGCACTCCGGTACCATACGGTTCCGCCGCCTCCCCATGAAACACACCAGTCCATGGGGTAGGCCCGCACGGAAAACCATGCACCCCACGTCTGACCGCCGGACCAGGCGAGATAGGAGAGTACCACGCCTGGCCTGGCACACCCGTCACTGTGTCGGCTGGCGTCAAACCAACCATCACGGGACCGGTGCCTGGTACCAGATTGGCCTCAACCACGGGCAGAGCCGCTGCCCTGGCTTGCGCCAAGCCAGACAGATGGAGGACGGTTCCGTCCAGGACGGAATCGACCTCCATATTCTCCACCCGTGGCATCACAGGCCGCAGCAACCTCTCCTCCTCGGCCTCCTCGTCTTCAGACTCCGAAGTCGTCACTAGACGAAGAAACCGTGGAGCCGTCCTGGCGGACGGCTCCCATGCCTGACGGACCGGCCACCGCTACTGGACCACCCGGAGGTGGCCGCAGAAAGACAGAATCCGTCAGGCCGGAGCCCGACGGGACTGCCAGGGGGCCGTACGAGACGGCTCCCTCGGTAACCAGTCCAGAACCCGGTCCATGGACAAGGTCCGTACCAAGCATGCGGAGAGACTGCCCAACAACCTTCGGCAGCAGGGACGACACCAGCGTGGGCAGAACGCTATGCAGAAAGCCCTGCATAGCCGGACCAAACCACTCCGGCGGTGCCATCTCCGCCACCTCCAGCTGAGGACGTGGAGCGCCCCCACCGGCCGAACCGGACGCCCCACGACTTAACTTCGGACCGCCTGACCCCGCGTCAGACTCAGCCAAATCCGTCTGGGCAAGGAACTCCAACATCATTTCCGCGGACCACACTGCACACACATTACACCTACTATCAAGGTTACATGGAGTACATCTAAAGCAGACATGGTCCTTAAATAGGATCCGTACGAACTTGTGGCACTCGTCACATGATGGCGGGGCTGGCTATAAATAAGCACAAACCTACAATAAGCAAGCGGAACGAGACACGGATGGAAGGCAGACAATTAATTTTCAAATATTTGACCATAAATTAACTGTAACCCTCCCGCACGCCCCACCGCAACGTTACAGCAAAGATCGCATTGATTATGACAAGAACGAAGCGGCCACCAATACACCCATAATTGATCCCCCAGGATGTATAACAGAACCAGGAATCATATCGCATAGCATTCGGGGTATATTTACCAATCAATATAAATTATACTCCTAATGAAAGCCAAAACGATGTGAAGAAACAACAAAATGTAAACAAACTGCTGTAGCACACGGTAAAACCGCAGACCACGCATCTAATCAAGAATTTTGAAACCACCGATCATTGCAAACAAATCGTGATAACACACAAACGTGAACATTCCAAAGTTTTCCGGTACCATTTTTAGTACGCAGCACGCAGAACAAGATGCGCGAATTAATGAAAAAATGTTCTTCACATAAACATCCGAGCACCACGGGTGTGACGTCACCCGCTCGGATCTTACGGAGAACGACATCAGCCGATATTCGTGTTACAAATACCGTAGCAAACACCTATTTTCATATCTGCCGATCGCCTGGTGGGGTTAAAGAAGGCGACCATCCGGCATATCTCGTTGTTAACACACGTCACAGATTCTTTGGAGTCCGAAATTGGAACATGCGACACAAACAAAATTTAGAGACCTACTAAGTCTTTTAACTATGGAATAATAAGGAATTATACAACCTGGATATCATCGGCTCCTTCCATGGTAATCCAAATAATCCTTATCATCGGCGGTATCCATATTATCCAATTATCCTTGCAAAAGAGTCACTAGCTATCACAATCACAGACACAAAGACTTAGATTTATTTCTTAATCTTTCCACTGCAAAAAGCACGTATAGCTCTTGTTGCTATGCAAACAAGAATGAGCTCTATGGTAGACGGGTACTCGGCAGTTGGGAGCCGAGTACCCGGTTCCAAGGAGTCGGTAAAGCTTTCTAAGTCTATATTCCTAGAGCCAGCTGTCAGGGCCAGCTGTATATCAGAAGTAACAGAATGGTGAGTATTGATCGAAGGAGAATATCAGTATTTGTATGACAACACTCATTGGTAACATCTTTCCAGCTTGCACAATTTCAGGGTGCATACACCTTGGGCACAATAAAATTCCATACTTTTTCCAAACATATATTTCAAAATTCCAGATCCACTTTAACAATTAGTGACTAATGACCCAATATTTATAAATATCTTAACACCCTCCACCCACCCCACCCACAAACCCCACCACAAAAACAAAGAATTGAATATCTTACATTGTTGTGGCTTACATTTGTAGCTAGTTGAGCAACCCCCCCCCCCCCCCAAGCAATGGCTTCCAATCATATTATTTTCAAAATATTTAAAAGAATATGCTTTAATTTGTAAAGAATTCCACCTGTCTCAAAGAACTACCGTCTTAATGGCCCCAAAAACAACAGGGGTTGAAATGTTTATAAAATTGTACCTGTGACGGGTAGATTTTTTTGTAACTGTTACCAAATATTTGTACTTGTACAAGCAGCGTACATTTCTAACATAAAACAATAACCCGCAAGTCCGCCACGATAAAAAAGCGTAACCAGCTCTAAGGCATTTATTTAGTCAGATACATGTAGCTTGACCCTTCTTAACTTGTACGCTTTAAACTGACAATTTATTGCAAATGCAATTTACTGGAAATACTACGCACCGGTTTTCCTGACATATATAGTCCTGTTTTCTTGGTCGCTCCAAAGCAATGAACCACTTAGATATCGGGTGGTATTACTGTCAGAACCTTCCAATAATAATATATTTGGTCATATAACCCGTCAAAGTGGGCGCTAACAAATTGCTTTACTGCGTTTAAAAGTGGCACAGTGACTATATTCGCCATCAATATTAATCGTGAGAGTGGCGCAGATTGGTTAAACAAATCACGTGATTAATTCGTTATGAATGACGAGGCACGTGATCAAAATTTTACTACGATAGTAATTTTCATTCATGTCTATAGAAATCGGATATCCCGCGAGCCAATCAGAAACTATGAGTGCGCATTATTGATTATTATTAACTACGACTGCGCAGTCATGCGAGACATTTCTCATTACCTTGCCCTGTAGGTGGGGCTTAGAATACACCTTCTGGATCCTCTGCGTGTCGTAAGAGGCGACTAAAGGAGGTGAGGGTGAGGTAACCCTGACAGAAACCTCGAGTGCTGAAGACGGAGGTTCCAGGCCGCACGGCGCACTCTAATAAACCATGGATCCACGCACTTAACGCTTATGATCATGTCGATAGTCACTTACAGGACTGGCGGTATGATCAGCGAACGAAAAGAAGAAAGAAGAAGAATTTCTCATTACCAGTGTATTAGCAGACCACCCCCTCTAGGCTGATTCGTGACAATTTTTATTGTTGAAATTAGTAATAGGGATCGCGGCGTTTTGTAAGAATGGAATGTTTACGTTTTTGGACGCGTTTATTTACGAGAATCCAGTTGGGTTCCCGGATTTGTCAATTTCGAGAATATTACGAGAATCCCGTCGAATTTCGAGCCCTGAATTATTCTGTGTCATGGACAGATGCACACTGATATAGTAGCTAGGATCTATGAATGTAACAGTTTAATTTAACAGATACATTCTTAAACAGCTGTCTCTACAAACCAACTGAAACTCAAGGAGAATATACTTGTGAGACTCACTCAACAATGTATGTCTTCCTATGTTATATCGGGATCCAATCGTGTATATAAAATAATACATCGGGAACATGCCAGCTGACGGTTGCACGTACTTGCATGCAACGGTTTATAATTGAACAGTCCGTTGTTGATGCATAACGTGTAGCGAGACTAGTTCCCGGCCTATGTAGTAATGCTAGCGGAAATACAACGGAAGTTTGTCTCTGACACATGCGCGCTGTCGCTTATTTATAGAATTTGACAGACTAATGTTATTCATCTTTTAGATGGTTGAAAATGCTAAATTATGTTGTAAATAGCATGCTTCATATCAAAATGTTGTTGAAACCTTTCTGCTTTCCACTATCAGAGATAACTACGTTTCTGGGCTTTGTCACTTACATGTATGCGACCATTTTTTTGTTCACCGTAATTTTACTTCACGTAACCGACACGCGAACGAAACAATCGTTCACGCCAAATTTTGAGGGCTGCAGGAACCATATCGCATAGCATTCAGGGTATATTTACTAATCAATATAAATTATACACCTAACGAAGGCCAAAACGATATGTGAAGAAACAACAAAATGTAAACAAACTGCTGTAGAACACGGTAAAACCGCAGCCCCCACATCTTAATCAAGAATTTTGAAACCACCGATCATTGCAAACAGATAGTGATAATACGTAAAACTTGAAAATTCCAAAGTTTTTCTGGTACCAATTACAGTACGCAGCACCCAGAATCAGATGCGCGAATTAATGAAACATTTTCTTCACATAAAAATCTGAGATAACTCGGGTGTGACGTCACCCGCTCGGATCATACGGAGAACGACGTCAGCCGATTTTCATGTCAAACACCGTATAGCCAGCACCTTATTTCATATCTGCCGATCGCCTGTTGGGGTTAAAGGAAGGCGACCAATCTGGCATATTTCGTTGTTAACACACGTCCCAGATTTGGGGTCAGAAATTGGAACATGCGACAGACGAAATTTTGAAGACCTAAGTCTTTTAACTATGGAATAACATGGAATTATACAACCTGGATATCATCGGCTCCTTCCATGGTAATCAAAATAATCCTTAGAGTGAACACAAAGCTATCACTATCACAGAAAAATGACATTAATAAAAGCCAAGGCACTTTCAACTGCAAAAAAGCATGTACATTGTACATGTTGCTACATGTACATGTATGCAAACGAGAATGAGCTTCATGGCAAACAGGTACTCGGCTGTTGAGAGCCGAATACCCGGTTCCAGGAGCCGGTAAAGCTTACTAAGTTTATAGTCCTAGGGCCAGCTATCCAAGATAGCTTGTATCAGAAGTAATAGAATGGTAGTAATAGAATGGTGAGTATTGATCGGAGAAATATGCCACTCTATAGTCGCCTGCAAGTTGGCCCGTGAGACTACCGGTAGTCATTTCACTGTACCCCCAATGCCATTGCAGGGGCTTTTGCCATGGCTCATGGCAAAGAAATGCCATTCCGCTTCAAATCCATGCTCACTTTTGTGGTGGCCAATGATGTTATTTTTCCGGAAAAATATTTTTGCAGAAAATTGGAAAAGTATGTGTATATTTGAACCATAAAATATATATAGTGTATGTGTGTGCGTGCGTGTGGCGCCATGGCTGTTTGTGTGGCACCGTGGTCTGTGGGTGTCACAGTGTATGGGTGTGTGGGTAAGTTGGTGGGTGGGTGCAGGCACTGCAGGGCTGTCTGATTGTTTGTTTGACAGACTGCCTGCTAATTTTTACTAATTTAAGTGTAAGAAAAAACAAAATGGGTATTTTTAAACAAATTATTTTGAAAGTTTAATGACTAAAGCAACTGTCACATTACACGCCCTTTACACCGGCTGATTTACATGTGACTAACTGAAGTGAGTAAGTTTCATAATTAGCTCAACAGTTCATTTTGGTCATTACAGGCCTATTTTGGTGTCTATCAGAAGTCATCTTTTATATTCCATCAAATACAGTTGGGATCAAATAAATCATCATCATGAAATATATAATGACTTACATGTACTGTCATGTATGCAAATGACTTCAATTGTCTGATCATCAATCATCATTATCATCATCATGTTACATTCATCATCATTCTCATCAGTTACATTCACACATCATCATTCTCATCAGTTACATTCACACATCATCATCCACATCATCATCATCAAGATACATCATTATCACATCATATCATCATCATGTTACATTTCTGTGACATACAACATGTACATAATTATATTAGTACCATCAATTACACATAAATGGCTTAATCATTATGATCATCATGAATATCATCATCGTTATTATCAGCATCATCATCAACATCGTCATCATAATCATCAACTTCTATGACATTGGCATCATCTTCATATCACATAGAAATGTCAACACTGGCGGCTTGGTTGGTTCCAGGCACTGAAGTAGAAATGTCCATACGAGGTTCCTCCTGACATTCGCTCATATCCTGTTTTAACTGGAGTTGGAGGTTATGAGCTAGACACTAATTTCCTCAGTCTATCAAGTGTCAAGCTGTTGCGCTTTTTTGTCTGGTGTACTGGCATGGCGATTCCAGTTCCTCTCACATGGTGCAGCAGATGTTGGCCAAGATAAAAGATGTGATGCCACATCGGACAGCTGGCGTGTTGAGCAAAAGCCTTTCCAGCAAGACACAGGATCCATTTGTTTTGCCGCTTCCCAAATGGAAGCTCTCGCCCAAATACTTCTTTTGCCCCTGTATTCAGCAAGGTCACGATATCTAGTGTAGGTATTTTGCCTGATAGGTCTTCATTTAAATATCTGTGACAGTTGCTACATATCCTCCTCTGTGAGACCAAGATCATCACATGCAAACCGAGGATCTAACAAACGCGCTGTCTTTTGGACATTATGTGAACAAAACTCTAATCTTGACTCAAAAGCATCCATTAGCTGCCTTTCTTCAGCCTTTGTAACTGGAGCCAATGGAACCGAAGACTTGAAGTGTTCTCGCAATGAAGAAAAACATGTTTGGAACTTCCGACAGTCTTGGCTTACATGTTGTATCCGATTCCATCCGTTTGATTGCAAGCGAAACTGGCTCTACTAATTTCTTGACAGATTCAACCTGTACCCAGAAAACTTCTGTATCTAGGAGCTGTTTCCGCATTTGTGGTGTTATAAGTGATTCCAGTTGTTCATCAACAGCCGCTGCTTCTAAACACTTTTTGTTCTCTAGCAAACGGTTCAAACTGTCACAAGCTGAACCCCGCCTGGTTGCAGCTGGTAATACTAGTGCTACAGTTTTCTTCAGTTTGTCTTTCTGAAATCTTTCCAGAATGCCTTTTGGAACATGGTTGTCACTACTGGATGCAGACCCCATTAACCAGCCATTAAAATACCATGAAAGCAAAGCCATTAAAACACCAAGAATATTGCAACGGTTAATGGCCAATTTAATGGCGTTTTAATGGTAATTTAATTTTTCTAAACCCATTAATATCTCGCCATTAATTGAAAAATTTAATAAGCATTAATATCTGTAAATGATGGCCATTAATTTTAAGAACAATTTAATGGTCATCAAGTAGCAAGAACTCCACACCATTAATTTCTCATTTAATGGTCATTAATTTTAAGGAGAATTTGATGGCCATTAGTTCAATGCCCATTAAACTTGTAAGAAGCTAATGCTGAAAGGTTAATGGCCATTAAGCACACATTAAACAATTAATGGTTTTTGTCCCATTAAAAAGCCCTGAAAATTGCCACAGTTAATGGCACCATTACCTTTTAATGGTACAAATTAAATAATCATGGCCATTAAATCTGGAACCTTAAAACCATTAATTTAGGAAGAGTAACCCATTAATTATATTAATGGTCTCCAAAATAATTTAATGGGCATTAAAATAATTATTTGGGTTAATATCCCAAAATGAATGGCTTCAAGGGTTTGGTAGAGCACCTGGGCACATTCCACTATCATACCCTCGTATACGGTCGCCGATTTCTCCGTCCGTAGAGTTGATGTTGCTCATGTAATAGGTCTGGCAATAGGCCAGATGGTATATCATTATCATTGTATTTAGACACTAGACACCACAGAACAAGCAACGTGTACCTTGCGAGACGTCAGTCGCCAGAATCTCAAATCAGACGGAAAATTAATATTATATATGTAGCTAAAGGTGAATATTCAAAGAAAAATTACAAACAATTATTGTTTAAATTGTATACCTTTAGAGGCTTAAAGTACTGTGGGCCTAGGCTAGATGTAATGAAATGAAATACACGTAAATCTTAACATATGATTTCCTTACATATTAATTAATATAATATTTTAAGTTGTGAATTTAAATTATGGACTTGTACCTCTATTTCAATTTCACAATTTAAAAAAAAATTATAGTAGTTTATATGGAATGAAATCATCATATGTTAAGATTAATTTTGGATCTACAAGCATTCTAGTGTGAATATGCACCTTGTAAGCATGCCATGGAACCTTCCCTGGACTGATCCATGGGATCTGTACAATAATTTGGCTACTATTAAAGTACAAGCTAATGAGGGCTGATTTTCCAGTAACTGTGAATTTCCCAAGTTCATAAAACAAGCAAGCCCAGTAGATTTTATATCTTACAGGATGTATTTTGTTGCATGAACATAATAATTTCAATGACATGACACTTTCAGTTGAATAGTAAGAACAAAAATAAGCACACAGTATCATTACTAGACTAGACTACACAACATGTACATTACTTTTGACTATAATTGCTTTTGACTAGAAGACATATTATTGACTAGCTACATGTACAGAACGAAAACACACGCGCACACACACACACACACACACACACACACACACACACACACACACACACACACACACACACACACACACACGCACACACACACACACGCACACACACACACACACTGCGCAACACTATATGTACATGTATTCTAGCCCTAGTGAACAACTGCCGCATTTAGTATATACAGTATAGCTCAGAAATAATGTAAAACATTTCCAAAATAAAATGTATTGTTGAATATTTTGAGCTTAATTTGATTGGAAGCCATTGCTGCCTTAGTAACATTTATTATGCCGTGTTTAAAATTGTACTACATGTAAATAACGTGTTTCAGTTTTGGCTTTGGAAACAAGTTACATTATTTCTGATCTGTCCTGTAACTTACCAATGAGGATTCTAGCACCTTCAAGTTCCTTTTTGCCCATCAGTTTAGATTTTATTTCCCAGGTGAATGTTTTCCCATACTCCGACACCACGGCTTGCGTCGCTTTTGTATATAGGCTCTCAGTATCTAGAATTAAGACCATATGCAACGAATCAATCACGCATGAACAGAATCATTATAGTGAATGAAGCCATACTGTATAAACTATTGCAGGAACTCTATATTAGAAGAAGTCCATGGCGGTAATGGAAAGTAAACAGTTTACTAGTACTTACTGTAGTACATGGATACTTACATATGTGTAAGTGAATTAGCGGGTCGGGCTTGTGTGATTATTGGTTTGAGTGATCACGATCGATTATTTAAGAAAAATCGTGATTGCATGACTAACCAGCTAATTTACCCAGACATAACAACAAAAGCAAATCAATGACGAAAAGGTGCAAAGACGTTTAGAAATGTCCATTTGCAGGCCAAGAAAAAACGTTTTAAAAATGTATCACAGGTATGCCTGGTTCGAGTCAGTCATTCCAGTGATACATTTTCAAAAGCAATCTCCTCTTGGCCTCCAAATAGACACATTCATTGAGTAAATTTTCTTGACATACTGTACATCACATTAGACTAATTACATGTAAATGGTAGATTTTAAAATAATTACACAATAAAAATTATTCACGATTATTCAATTATTTAATTTTTAATCATAATAAAAATTCACGATTTTAAAAACAAGAGGCCCAAGGGGCCTGAGTCGCTCACCATGAGCACCATCAATTTTTGTCAAAATTGTTGGTGGGTGGATTAATAGTCGTTTAATTGAGTTTGAGGACATTTTTGCAAGTGCAATATGGCCGCCAAACACGCTACATTTTGATTGGCCCACGGCGCCAGGTTTTTTTTGGCGGATCAACTTCCCTTGAACAAACTTTAATGGCCCTTACCCCCTGGTCAAATCTCCCAAATTTCGGCCTGATCCCTTCAGCAGTTCTGGAGGTCGTTTCGGGAAAACTAGGTCATCCAAGATGGCCGCTGAACCATTCTGTCAATCATGTCGTCTTGAGCAAACGTGGCTTGCGTCTTTCCCTAGATGAGGTTTCATAAGTTTTGAATCGATTCCCCAAGCGAATTCGGAGATTTTTAAAGACATTTCTTAAAATCGGCCGAAATCCAAGATGGCCACCGGCCAAATTAACCGATCGCCTTCATTTGAACAAACTTGGATCCCTATGCCCTAAGGATGCTTCCTGCTAAATATAATTATAATCGGCCTAGTAGTTCTCCAGAAGAAGACAATTTAAATTTCCTATTGCTTTAGTATGGGCGCCTTTGGCGGGAAAATAATCCAAAATGGCCACCAAACCGTTTATCCGACAGTTTTGAAAATGCCAAATTTGAGCTCAGAATACCAAAAACCATATATAGAACCAATTTCGGCCTAAAAATCCATCAAATAAAAAATCCAATATGGCCGCCAAACACGCTACATTTTGATTGGCCCATGGTGGCCATGTTTTTTGACGGATCAACTTCCCTTGAACAAACTTTAATGGCCCTTAGTCCCTGATCGTATCTCCCAAATTTCGGTCTGATCTCTTCAGCGGTTCTGGACAAGAAGTCGTTTTGGGGAAAACTAGGTAATCCAATATGGCCGCTGACCCATTTGGTCAATCAAGTCTTCATGAACACACTTGGATTACCTCTTTCACTAGATGATGTTTCATGAGTTTTGAATCGATTCCTAAAGTGGTTTCGGAGAAGATTTTTTAAAGACATTTCCTAAAATCGGCCAAAATCCAAGATGGCCACCGGCCAAATTGACAGATTGGCTCCATTTGAACAAACTTGGATCCCTATGCCATAAGGATCCATCCTGCCAAATATAATTGAAATCCGCCTGGTGGTTCTTGAGAAGTCGTTTAAACGAAAAGTTGACGGACGGATGATGGATGGACGGTCGCTACAGCAAAGCTCACTTGGCCTTTCAGGCCAGGTCAGCTAAAAATGTGGGATAAGCAAAGGCATATATTAGTCAGAACTAATTACATGTACAACACAATGAGGGTATTATATTGCCAATGTATAGAAAAACAAGAGGCCCAAGGGGCCTATATCGCTCACCTGCATCATAGGCATTTCAACCAATAAGGCCATCAACAATAAGTAGAACCCTACAGAGCTGAGCAGAATAATAACAAGAAAACAGAAGCCAGGTTTCTTTATGTACATGTATCAACTACTTTTGAAAAAAACTTAACGGCCCTTAGTCCCTTATCATATCTCCCAAATTTCGGCCCAATACGTTCTGCGATTCTGAATACGAAGTTGTTTTCATGAAAACCAGGTCATCCAAGATGACTGCTAAAGCATTAGGCAATCAAGTTCCATTGAACAAACTGGATTCAGCTGTTTCCGTAAATAACCTGTCATGAGTTTTGAATCAATACCCCATGCGGATTCAGAAAAGAAGATTTTTAAAGGCATTTAAAAAATCCAGGATGGCCGCCAGCCAAATTACAGACCAGCTTCATTTGAACAAACGTGTATCTCTATGCCCTATGTTTTCTGCCAAATACACTTGAAATTTCCTATTGCTTTAGTACATGGGAGTTTCTAGTTGGAAAATGATCCATGATGGCCGCTAAAACGTTTATCCAACAGTTTTGAAAATGGCAAATCTGTAATCAGAATGCCCAAACACATATATAAAACCAATTTTTCGGCTTCAAGATTCATCAAAATAAAAAAATTCAATATGGCCACCAATCATGCTACATTTTGAGTGGGCCACGGCAGCCATATTTTTTTATGGATCAACTTCCCTTGAACAAATTTTAATGGCCCTTAGGCCCTAATCAAATCTCCCAAATTTCAGCCTGATCCTTCCAGCGGTTCTGGAGTAGTCGTTTTTGAAAAAAATAGGTCATCCAAGATGGCCGCCAAACTATTTTGGCCAATCAAGTTCTCTTGAACAAACTTGTTTCAGTTGTTGCCCTAGATCATATTTAATGACTTTTCTAAAAATCGGCCAACATCCAAGATGGCGCCGCCCAAATTGTCTGACCGGCTTCATTTGAACAAACTTGAATATCTATGCCCTAAGGATTGTTCCTCCCAAATATAATTGAAATCGGCCCCGTGGTTCTTGAGAAGTCGTTTAAAGAATTCCCCATTGCTTTACTATGGGAGCCTACGGCGGGAAAACAAACCAAGATGGTAGCCAAACCATTTATCCGACAGTCTCGAAAGTGGCATGTGTTTTTGAACTCGCCACCCTGATAAGCATATATAGAGCAATTTTCGCCATTAAAATACATCAAATACAAAAAAAACTATGACCAACAAATGCTAAATTTTGATTGGTTGATGCCGGCCATGTTTTTTTACACACGAAATTCCTTTGAACAAATTTGAATGGCCCTTGGTACCTAAGCATATTTAATAAATTTCAGCTCTATCCCTCTAGCGGTTCGGGAGAAGTCGTTTTCGGGAAAACTAGGTCATCCAATATGGCCACCAAGCCAATACGCCAATAAGGTTGGCTTGAACAAACTTGGGTCTAACGTTGCCATAGATGATGTGTTATGTGTATTGAATCAATTCCTCTTGCGGTTTCGGAGACGATTTTTTAGTGTTTCTAAAAATCGACCATTTTGGCCGGGGGCCATCTTGGATTTTGACTGACCCGCTTCGTTTGAACAAATTTAGATCTCTATGCCCTATGAATGCTTCCTCCCAAATATAATTGAAATCGGCCCAGTAGTTCTTGAGAAGTCGTTTAAAGAATTCCCCATTGCTTTACTATGGGCCCATTGCTTTACTATGGGAGACTATGGCGGGAAAACAAACCAAGATGGCAGGAAAAGAGTTTATCCGACAGTCTCGAAAGTGGGATATTTGAACTGGCCGCACTGATAAGCATATATAAAGCTATTTTCGCCATCAAAATACATCAAATATAAAAAAGCCAATATGACCAAGAAACGCTAAATTTTGATTGGTTGATGCCGGCCATGTTCGTTAACGTACAAACTTCCCTTGAACAAACTTGAAAGGTCCTTGGTCCCTAACCATATTTACACAATTTTAGCTCTATCCCTTCAGCAGTTCGGGAGAAGTCGTTTTCGCGAAAACTAGGTCATCCAAGATGGCCGCCAAGCAAGTCGGCCAATCAGGTTGCCTTGAACAAACTTGGGTCTACCGTTGCCACAGATGATGTGTTATGAGTTTTGAATCAATTCCTCCAGCGGCATCGGAGAAGATTTTTTAGTGTTTCTAAAAATCAGCCATTTTGGCCGGCCGCCATCTTGGATTTTGACCGACGCGCTTCGTTTGAACAAACTTAGATCTCTATGCCCTATGAATACTTCCTCCTAAATATAATTTAAATCAGCCCAGTGGTTCTTGAGAAGTCGTTTAAAGAATTCCCCATTGCTTTACTATGGGAGACTATGGCGGGAAAACAAACCAAGATGGCAGGAAAACCCTTCATCCGACAGTCTTGAAAGTGGGATATTTGAAATGGTCGCACTGATAAGCATATTCCTCCAGCGGCTTCGGAGAAGATTTTTTAGTGTTTCTAAAAATCTGCCATTTTGGCTGGCGGCCATCTTGGATTTTGACCAATCCGCTTCGTTTGAACAAACTTAGATCTCTATGCCCTATGAATGCTTCCTCCAAAATATAAGTGGTTCTTGAAAAGAAGTCGTTTAAAGAATTCCCCATTGCTTTACTATGGGCCCATTGCTTTACTATGGCGGGAAAACAAACCAAGATGGCAGCCAAACCATTTATCCGACAGTCTCGAAAGTGGCATATTTGAACTCGCCACACTGATAAGCATATATAAAGCAATTTTCGCCATCAAAATACATCAAATACAAAAAAACCAATATGACCAACAAACGCTAAATTTTGATTGGTTGATGGTGGCCATGTTTTTCAACGTACGAACTTCCCTTGAACAAACTTGAATGGACCTTAGTACCTAAGCATATTTACCAAATTTCAGGTCTATCTCTTCAGCGGTTCCGGAGAAGTCGTTTTCGCGAAAACTAGGTTATCCAAGATGGCCGCCAGGCAAATCGGCCAATCAGGTTGCCTTGAACAAACTTGGGTCTACCGTTGCAATAGAGGATGTATTATGAGTTTGGAATCAATTCCTCCCGCGGTTTCGGAGATTTTTTAAAGTGTTTCTAAAAATCGGCCATTTTGGTCGGCGGCCATCTTGGATTTGGGCCGATCGGCTTCGTTTGAACAAACTTGAATCTCTATGGCTTAGTGATGCTTCCTGCCAAATATAATTGAAATCGGCCTAGTGGTTCTTGAGAAGTCGTTTAAAGAAAAAGTTGACGGACGACAGACAACTGATGACATACAGACGACGGACGGTCAGACTTGTAACAAGAAAACAGAGGCCATGTTTCTTTATGTATCAGCTTCTCTTGAACAAACTTTAATGGGTCTGGAGAAGTCATTTTCGCTAAAACTAAGTCATCCAAGATGGTCACCGAATGATTCGGCCAATCAAGTTCACAAGTGAACAAATTTGGGCTTGTCCTAGATGATATATCATGAGTTCTGAATCGATCCCTCAAATGGTTTTGGAGATTTTTAGACGTTTCCTAAAATCGGCCAAAATCCAAGATGGCCACCGGCCCAATTGGCCGATCGGCTTCGTTCGAACCAACTTGAATCTCTATGCCCTAAGGATGCTTCCTGCCAAATATAATTGAAATTGTCCTAGGAGTTATCAAGAAGACATTTTAAACTTCCCATTGCTTTAGTATGCGAGCTTTTGGCAGGAAAGATCCAAGATGGTCGTCAAACCGTTTATCCGACCCTTTCGAAAATTACAAATTTGAGATCAGAATACCAAAAAACACATATAAAACCAATTTCAGCCTCAAAATCCATCAAATAAAAAAATCCAATATGGCCACCAAACACGCTATATTTTGATTGGCCCATTGGCGGCCATGTTTTTTAATGGTTCAAATTCCCTTGAACAAACTTTAATGGCCCTAATCATATCTACCATATTTCATGAGTTTTGCATGAATTCCCCTGGCGGTTTCGGACATTTTTAAAGACGTTTCCTAAAATCGGCCGAAATCCAAGATGGCCGCTGGCCCAATTTGGATGATCGGCTTCGTTTGAACAAACTTGGATCTCTATGCCCTAAGGATGCTTTCTGCCAAAGATAATTGAAATCGGCCCAGTGGTTCTTGAGAAGAAGTCGGACGGACGGACGACGGACAGTCGCCATGGCATAAGCTCACTTGGGCTTTCAGGCCAGGTGAGCTAATCATCTGGACTATCAGTATACTTGTTACTTTTTTTCCTCCTTTCTTCCGAAAAAAATGGAAGAAAGGTGAGATTAGATTAGATAGTTTACAGAACGCAGGCTAGTGCCTTCATGTTCTGCTCATACTCCTTATTTGTAATGGCGAATAAACACAATATGTATATTGATATTGTGATGACGGTCAAAGTTTATACTTAATATGTTGACTAGAGGTTATGCTTAAGTATATATATTATATTTTAGCATTCTTAATTACATACATCTATATTTACATACAGACATATATATTTTGGACTGCTGTTATAACCAGTGTGTATTAGTGTAGAGCAGTGAGCCGTCCTGGAAGAAATAGGATTCTTCCGGAAGAAACTCAGTCCTGCAGGTGTCCATTTATTCATTCAAGATTGAGGGATGCATTAATTTTCCACTGTAGCTAAGATCCCTGCCCCATCTTTGTACACAAGTTTGAACCGATTTTATCACTTGGAACCCTGAATTCCAAGAATTTCAAAGTACAATTAAAATTTGATCCGGTTGCGGTCGGTAGCAGTGATTTTTGGTCGGTTGCCATAGCTCGTGGTCGGTTGCTAAAGCTCGTGGTCGGTTGCCATAGCTCGTGGTCGGTTGCTATAGCTCGTGGTCGGTTGCCATAGCTCGTGGTCGCTTGCCATAGCTCGTGGTCGGTTGCCATAGCTCATGGTCGGTTGCATTAAAGTGACATAGTAAAAAACAACTTAAGTGGATGATACACGTATTAACGCTTTCGCTGATCTATGTGCATATGCCTAAATATTTATATTGATGAAATTTCGTTATCATCATCATGATTTTCGAGTCTACTCTCGAGGCATTGTGCAGGCTTTTTGTCATTCTAGCATTTAATGTTACCACAGGCCTTTGAATTTTTTTAACAGAGTCGATATATAATAGTCAAAGAAATTCAAAAGTGTCCTGTTACGTATATTGTGTGCTTTTGATATTATTAATATTTTCATTGTGTAGATAGACGTCGCAGGTGCAGTATCTACAGACAATTACTCTGGAAGGAACTGCGTCCTGCCAGTCTAGTAACAGTACACAGCAGCACCAATAGCTGACCATGCCACTCTTACCATCGATGTCACAGCTCAACCAAACTTAATCAAACCGACTCCTCGTAAAATTTCCCTGTACAGGAAAGCAAACTGGAATGATATTACATGAAAAGGCACAAGAGGCCTATTTTAGCTGCATACCATTCTCCCATACAGTGGAAGAAAACTGGATATTCTTCAAAGATACCATCACACAAACCATGTCCAAGAACATCACCGAAAAAGTGCTGGGAACCCACAGCGATCTACCATGGATATCACAAAATATAAAAAAGCTAATCAAACAGAAACATAGAGCATACAACACTGCCAAAAAGAGTGGGAAAGCAAAAGATGAAGAGAGGTTCCAACAAATACGTAGACAAGTACACCAGAAACTACGCTCTTCATCTCAAAACTAGATCACGAACATGCTTAACCCTGAAGATGACAAAAGCAGCAAAAAATTCTGGAGGTATATCAAATCAAGGCGTCAAGACACTGTAGGCATCAGCACCCCGAGACATCATGGACAAATCATTACAGATTCTAAACAGAAAGTGGAGGCATTGAACGAACAATTCACATCAGTGTTCACCATGGAAAACTTAACAATTTCCCATCAAAACCATCCTCATCATACAACAGCCTCAGCAACATCCAGATAACATCACACGGAGTTGAAAATGCGTTGCAAAGACTGAAACCATCTACAGCAGCAGGCCCGGACCAAATTCCAGCAAGAATCCTCAAAGAAACATCTAGCCAAATAGCACCAATCCTTGCCTCTTTATTTCAACAATCACTGAATCAGTCTATCATACCATCAGACTGGAGACACGCCAACATCACACCAATCTTCAAAAAAGGAGACCGAACAAAAGCATCCAATTACAGGCCTGTCTCACTAACATCTATTGTATGCAAGTTACTAGAACACATCATAGCCAGCCAGATCATGCAACACCTAGACTCGAATGACATACTCCATCCTAACCAACATGGATTCCGATCCAAAAGATCACGTGAGGCCCAGCTTATCATCACAAAGGATGACCTCACCATATGCCTAGACCAACGGAAACAAGTTGATGTAGCACAGGGTTCATACACCTTCAGCAGAATTAAATTCCATATCTTTTCCAGACTTTTTCCAGACTCAATTTCAAATTTTTCAGACCTCATTTTGGGACTTTCAATCAGACAAAAAACAAACACAGTTACTAAGTTCATCTTATATAAACTGTATTAAACTTTATAAAACAAGAATATCAAAACACAGCGTGTGCACTTTTGCCTGTGGAACTGAAGCAATCGCAGTAGTGGAAGACCCGAGGACAATAACAAACTGCATATATAAATAACTGTCACAAGGATGTCAAAGCACAGCGTGCACACACAGATATGAATTTCATTACAGCAGCACATTTTGTGTTGAATATGTTGAAAATAATTTGACTGGAAACTGTTGCTGCTTTAAGCAGCAATAGTTTCCAGTCAAATTATTTTCAAATTATTCAACAGCTATCCTATCAAAACACACTATTAAAAGATCATAGGAGTTATCTTAATCTAATATAGCCAGAAATATCAACATACACACAAACACACACAGTGTGTCACACATACACAGGATTTCTCATTATAAAGGGACTTTTTGAGGGTTCATGTATGTATATAGTCCTAAAATCTAGATTGGGTACAGTATATTGTCTTTGAGTGGCTCTGGGAACGGTATATAGTCTAGGAGTGGCTCAGTGTTTTTCAGGATGCAAACCAGATATGAATTTCATTACTGCAGCACATTTGTTGTTGAATATTTTGAAAATGATTTGACTGGAAACTGTTGCAGCAAGTTTCCCGTCAAATTATTTTCAAAATATTCAACAGCTATCATGCAAAGTTGAGCTTGAGACACCCACATTTATTTGTTGAGGGCCACCCCCACCCCACCTTTAGATAACAAGTTAAACCCTGCACATATACACATACACTAATTTAATTTTAATTTACCACAGCTGATCATATTGCCATAGCAACAGGAGGAATCCTCATTATTTTCACTTGATAATACAGCAACAGAAGAGGCCTCGCTATACGAAAGAGCTGTTGGACAGTCAATAATATTTTACCGTGACTCAGCGAAAAGTTGGGATCATCTAACATTGGGCGATATAAAATTGCCACGCTTCTAAATGATCGCCATAGCAACAGGAATTCATTATTTTCACACTATGACGAGCCAACACAAGAGGCCTCACGATACGAGGGCAAAAGTTAGGATCATCTAACGTTGGGCGACATAAAATTGCTACGCTGCTAAATGATTCTGATACTATCAATGTGAAAATGTAAAATATTCTTACCTTGAACCAAAGAAATCCGTAACTTTCGGCGCTGGCTTTAGACGAACTTATGTCAGTGTCTCATGTTTTCCCCCAGCATGTGGCTAACAAGAGCCGCTTCGCCCATATTCCCGATTTCATACGACTTCTTACAAACACTACATTTGGCACGCGAGTTTGATGTGTTGTCCGATAAAATCCAATCGTTATATTTATCATTAGTTTCCCAAACACTAGCATATTTCCACTTTCCCATCTTTACTGTATCACAAAAAACGGCAATCTTGCAAATTATTTCATTGTTTAGGCTTCTAACACTCTGTACTATTTGACAGACGACTGCCGATTCACTTATTTTTATTGCGTTGTACTTGAACATGTTCAGAACCCGTATTGCTCAACAACCGCGAGATGTTCCCGGTAATAGGCGGTTTTCTATTGCACAGGGTTCCCACACCTTGGGGAGAATATTTTTCCATACCTTTTCATTACTTTTTCCAGACCAAATTAAAAAATTTCCATAGCCATTTAAAGGCATTTT
The DNA here is from genome assembly GCA_034401795.1 of Chaetoderma sp. LZ-2023a. Classification (NCBI taxonomy): domain Eukaryota; kingdom Metazoa; phylum Mollusca; class Caudofoveata; order Chaetodermatida; family Chaetodermatidae; genus Chaetoderma; species Chaetoderma sp. LZ-2023a. The sequence goes on from CM067368.1 coordinate 62,160,156, forward strand.
AATAGTGGACATTTGGGGAAAATAAAAACTTTTTAACATTTGAGGCTTTTATGTGGGTCTATTTTGTACATCATATCACAGTTAAACATGAGAAAACAATGTATAAATAAATTTCATAATTAAACTAGTAAACAGTTTTAACACTACCCGCTCTGATGGCATTGTTTACCTGGTGTAATCCACAGCTACCAATATTTATCATCCGCTTCTGAGTTTCATCCTCTATGCCCTTTGAAAGGCTATCATACATGTATGTCTTCCAATTGACATTGCGGCCATCCATTGACAGTTGGAACATGCCACGAAGACCTAACTTATCACAACATTCTCAGAGTTCTTCATGAATATCTGTTGCTGTGACATGGCCGAGGAATTCTGATGTGTAGAATCGAGTGGAAATCTGATCTGCTTGCCAGAACCGAACATGAACATCCATTTGTTTAGACTGAAGATGTCCATTAAGGCTTTCGTCGAATAATAAAACATAATCCGTCTCAGCCTTCACCTTTGACAATAACAGTGACTGAAAATATAGTGCAATGCCAAAAGTAGAAAGATAAGCACACTTCGTCTCTCCACAAGAGAATTTCGAGGTGATCATACTATCTGGAAACATTATATGGAATAAATCTCCAACCTTCTCACAACTTTTGAATGAGATGTGATTCTGTATGACATTAAAGCACCAGTAAAACTCGGATGAGAGGACTTCATTTGTTGCTACGAATGATCCTAACGAGGCTGATGGTGTAGAAATGACTATGGGTTGCTTGGGAGGAATGACTGCTGGAGTTCTGAGGAGGTAAATAAAACAATTCATTATATTATAATATATAACAGTATTAATTTTTTTTTTTTTTTTTTTCGAAATTCACAACAAATTTATTTTACACAAATATTTCTTTTCCTTTCTAAAGGGGAAAAATAATTGAATTTAATTTAAAAATTTGTTATAAGTTTATAAATTTAAAACAAATTAATTATTAATTTTTTTATAATTTTTACGTTCCTGGTAATCGCAATGTATTGGAGCTTAGCGGTTACCGGTACCCAATCCAGACTTGCGAAACCAGGAACAAAGAAGTGTTTGTTGACAAAATGGCTGCTGGAAAAAATTACAAATCCCGATATTTTAATTTTCCATACCTTTTCCATAGCGGTACCACGAAATATCAAATTTTCCATAGCTTTTCCAGCCCTGGAAATGGTTTTCTTAAATTTCCATACCTGCGTGGGAACCCTGATTGCAAGACGAGACCGGGACCCAATCAAATTAGATTCTGGCAAGATTGGCGGAAACGCAAGATTTCCTTCGTAAACAAAAAAGTTGCGGTCAGAAAAATTAGGATTGCCGATATTTTAATTTTCCATACATTTTCCATACCAGTTGGCCCAAAATTGGAATTTCCATACTTTTTCCAGCCCTGGAAAAGGCTTTCCTAATTTTCCATACTTTTTCCAGGCTTCCATACATGCGTACGAACCCTGGTAGCAGTACTGGACTCCACCAAAGAGTTTGATAAGGTGCCACACAAGCGACTATTCTCAAAACTCCACCACTATGGCATACAAGGAAACGTCCTTCGCTGGGTCGAGGACTTCATCACCGACAGGCACCAAAGAGTAATCCTTAATGGAGAATCATTCACCTCAACAGAGATACTGTCTGGTGCTCCAAGAGGCTCAGTATTAGGACGGATTCTCTTCTTAGTCTTCATCAATGATATTGCCGATGACATAAGCTCAACCATCAGACTCTTCGCAGACTACTGTCTTCTCTACCGCACCGTCGAATCCAGTGAAGACCAACAGATTCTGCAAAAGGACCTGGACACACTTATGTCATGGACTGACATGTGGCAAATGGAGTTCAACGTAGCAAAGTGCAACATCCTGAAAGTCACCCAGCGTAGATCCAGCTACAGTACTCACTACACAATGCAAGATCAGATCCTAAGAGACCATATCAAACCAATACCTCGGGGTGGAGTTGGCCAGTAACCTAAAATGGAACAAACATATCTCCAACTTGACAAGCTCAGCTCACAGAGTTCATGGATTCCTCAACAGAAACCTTCGTGGATGCCCCCAATCAGTAAAGGAGCGGGCTTACCAGACACTAGTGAGGCCAAAACTGGAATACAGCTCTACAGTTTGGGACCCACCAATAAAAGATCTAAGCCAATCCATCGAGGCTGTCCAGAAGAAAGCAGCAAGATTTGTGCTAGCTCGACCTGTCTACAAATATCCAAGACAGTGTTACCGGCATGTTAACAAGCCTAGGATGGGAGTCACTCGCAGAGAAGAAAAACAAATGTGATATTCATGTACAAAATTCTAAATGGCCATGTAGCAATACTACCCGAATACCATCCTCAGAAAGCGTCGATATCAACCACCAAGCGCAGTCACTCACAAAAGCTACAGACAATTGAACAGACTAGCATTCAACAATACCAGAGTTCTTTTATTCCAAGAACTGTGCCGATCTGGAATGGTCTGGCTGACAGCATCATCTCAGCACTGGATGTACACGTTCAAGAGCTACATCCAGGAGGTGACCATCTAAGCCTCCACAATCACTGTAAATATGTATATAAACTGCTTTTAGTTTTTTTCCAGAGATGGAGCGGCCATCTTTATCCCGACACGCACCTGGGCGTGATGTTCAGTATGAATTTTGCCCTGTAACAGTACAGATACAGGTAGTAAGCTACATGTACAATTCCAACTGTAAAGGTTCTAAAAAAAACCCACTAAAGCAACCTAGAACTACAAACACTATTCGCACACTGTGCAACCAATGATATAGTGAAAGAAGTTTGGGATCGACCCCCTGTAAGGGCCTCCAACGTCGCAACAGATGATGATGATGATGTAAAGGGTATCCAGTCAACTCGTCCTAAATACATCCCGTCCTAAGTACAACTCGCCCTACTTCTAACTCGTCCTAGGTCAACTCGTCCCAAATAATGTTCATATATGAATATACGTAGTTATGTTATATTATTCGGGATAACAGGGCACTGATATTATGTGATTATCAAATAGCATTGTATTAATCACATAATATATGCTCTATAATCCCGAATAATATAATATAACCACATATATTCGCATACGAACACTAATTGGACGAGTTGACCTAGGACGAGTTAGAAGGGCGAGTTGTACTGAGGACGATCTTTCTATACACGACAGAATCTCAAATTATCAGATGTTTTTAAAAATAAATATTCCAAAAGTTCAACCATGTTTTAAAGTAAAAAAGGGAAGAATATTTGACATCGTATTCTTTCATCATCAAGTATTCAATCATGCGTTAAGAAAACTTATTTGGCTACGTCCGAATTTAGTTATAGGGATATACAAATTTAAATAGCCTAGGATGAATATGAGCGCAAACTAAGTGTACTTATCGTATGATGACTATGAAGATAAGAAATGGCGAACATTTTGAATTAATTTCAGATATCCAAATTTTTTGAAACAAAATTTCGAGTGACAAAACAGAGTAGAAGTAAGTATGAAAGAGTCTGTGGTCAAAGACAGACTGATCTAGTATCCAAAGCCAATACTACGTGGAAATCTAACCGGACATAACACGCTTTCCGATTGGCTCAAAGAGAGACAATCCCGCGCCATTGTTGTAAGTACTGTATTCATTCTGTTGTTATAGCGCCTGTCCATGAGCGACGTGGTTTCCTGTAATTATGTTGCCTGTTATTTCACGTTTGTCTTAGCGCCAAAGTTTTATTTTGAGCTGTCACAATTGAGTCATTGATCAGAGACAGCAACTACTACCACTCAATGATATGGTGGTTCGTTGTAGGAATATTATTGTCTTAGTGGACCACGGGGTAAATGGGACTTGTTTAACGGAGACCCAAACTATATGCATTTTGGAAAGTTGTTGCATGCAAAATGGATGGTGGCTCTCTAATAGGCCAAGAAATTAGCTGTCTTTGTGGCCCATCATCAAAGTAAAGAGTAATGCAGGTAGCAACACCTTTCACTAACTTCCGGTAGAAAATAACTCATGGGAAAAAGGGATGATGGTTCTTTAAGCTTTTAACACTTATATCAGCCAAAAACAGCTTATGGGGTGGTCTTGCAAAATGTCTAATGTCTCAAATAAAATATCCAAAATTTGCAGACAAAGAGAAGACTATTTTGACAATTTACCGCTGGAATGACTGGCGCGATAACAGTGGTAAATATGGCTCACAACAGTGATAAAATAGTATTCTCATAGTCTGCAAATTTTCTATGAGACAATTTATGAAAATTACTACGGTGGTGTGTTAATACAAGTGGTCAATGTTGACAATTTGTATAGGCGGTCATTAAACATAGTGGTCTCTTAATATAGGTGGTCAGTGTAGAGGGTACATCACTTTGACAAGCAGCATTGCCGTATTGGCATAAGTATTCCTGGGATCGATCAAACTAACATGTATAAGTATAAGTTGTTGAATATTTTGAAACTAATTTTACTGGGCGCTCTGCTGCTAACAATGGCAACAACAGCGCCCAGTCAAATTATTATGTATAAGTTGTTGAATGTTATGAGACTAATTTTACTGGGCGCTCTGCTGCTAACAATGGCAGCAACAGCGCGGCAGCGTCCAGTCAAATTATTTTGTCGGACTAGTAAAATTTAAAGCCTGGCCAAATCGAACATTTATGACGTCATCATGCATGTCAATTAACATATGACGTCGGATGGTAGCTGGATACTCTGGAAACGTGCTATATGTTATCTTCAGATACAAGTGGGCGCTTGGCAAGTGTAGTAACCTCTTTCAATCTGGGTTATTGCCAACACTCGCCATCAATAAATAATTGTAACAACAAAAGTCAACGAGTGGTGCATATGCAATAATAACAACAAGAATTTATTTTAAAAAGAAACAAATTTCAATCATTACATTACTTATCAAATAATATTGTTAACTCGTCCCAATCACCAACCCGCCCCTTTAATAAGTCAACTCGTCCCCCTACGGCCTATGAAAGTCAACTCGTCCTAGCATAACAGACCGTCTGTTTGGAAATTTGGCCGAGTTGATTTCTTTTTTTTTGGACGACTTGACTTTCCCACGTGGGTCGAGTTGGTGGTTGGGACGACTTGACTGGCATTCATGTAAAGAGGGGTGGGTGGGGAAGGACTGAAAGTTGACTATTTCGAAAACTGGTAACAAACACAAAAATGAATATAATTATGTATAATCTTAACCTAATAACAACCCGTCCAGATCGAATATGACATGCGTTACTGCCGTGTATACGGACATGATTGATTAGATATTTGATTTCTGGGTTTCTAGTGCCACACGTGTTTTGTTATTAGTTGTGTTCTGTTCTGTTTCAGTATATTCCTCCACTAGATTGGAGCACCCACGTAGAAGTGGTATCTTTCAATGTCTCACTATCACACATGCAAATATCCCATCACTCGGAAAAGTTCATGAAAATTCATGAGAAGTAAATTAACTGTACACAGTTAGTTGCTGAACATCAGTTATGGGAGTTAACAGATATGGTTTCTGTTGTATTATGATGACTGATTCATGCTGTTGAGTATGTAAGTTCTACCGCAGTGAATACTGTAACAGAGTTTTCGTCCTATGGTTTCTAAGTTTTGGCAGATGTTTATGTCGTCTTATATCAAACCACATTCTGTTAGGGCTGTACAGTCGATAATGAGCTGTGTAAGTAATTTGGAATCACCGCTTAAGGATCTCCAAATAGAGTCTCCTACGTAAATGACTTGGGCTCCAGGAAATATTTGACCCTGTGATTGCGAAGGGCATTGCACTTTAGTAGCATATAATAGTAATCTTCGGTCTCTATTTGACAGAGTGGACATGTTGGATCTACTTGATTTAACTGAAATCTGGCGATATTAGCCTTAACCAGGTACATTCCTGTTAGTAGTCTGACTTTAATACTGTCGCTGGACATCCTTAACATCTGAATGAATAGTGGTTATGGTTTGATGCATTCTGCCAACTGATAGCCTTGGGAAGTGGCAGGATGTTAATGTAGTTTTCGTATGACATTGTTCAGTTAGTTTGTGTGTCCAATACATATCTACTGCATTTTTTACCGTTTCTTTCCACTTGTTTTTATTGAAAATGTGAGTTTTTAGGTGCATAAGTTGTGGAAGTCTGTACTGCTGCAGGATACCTTGGATATATATGAACCAACTATGAGAATTAACAGGCTTTATTAATGATTGCCATTCCATTATACTGTTCAGTGTTGGATTTTCGCTTCTGATTATATTTGATAGTAATGTGATCTGCCGGATATGTATTTCAGCAGCAATTGTTCTGGCGCCAATCAGTAGGTATACAATACACCTTGCAGTACGAACCGGCAGGGACAGAATCTTTCTCAAAATTGAAATGTGAAATGCCTCCAAATCGGCTATATGCTTGCTGGAGGGAGTGAATACTTCCAGCCCATATAGCAGTCGTGGTAAGACGTACATGATTTATATATGATAGCAGATTCTTGGAGACAGCCCATTTGTGCCATGGAGACTGGTGCCTGTCATAGAGTAGAAAGTCATATGAGCAAGTAAGATCTTTTCTTCAACATTGACCAAAACTTCTTTTTTTGATGTTCTCGAGAGACCCAAATGTGTTGCTTTAGTTGTAATAGGTACATCAATCTTCCCGAATTTCCAGTTGGGCATATTATTACAATTCTTAGTGGTTGATAGCTTACAGAGGATGTTTGTTTTCTCAGGATGGATGTTGTATTTTTCTCTGGAGGCATATGTGTAAGCTTGATCTAGCACAAGCTGGAGCCCGTCTGGGGAATTACTACATAAAGTAAGATCGTCTGCTACTGTTGGCACCAATAAATGCCCCTATTTGCTGACTTTCTAGCTGAATTAACAGGCTAGTGATGTATGTTTTGTAGAACCCTGTAGACAGAATGCCTCCTTGTCAGACACCTTGCTTTACTTGGAATCTATCACTGATCATCCCTTTACATTTCACTCGTGCTAATAGGCCATCATATAGTTTGTCCACAATCAGCCATGTATTTCGTTCTAGGTTATGATCATATAGATGGCATTTCATTGAATTATGATTTACTACGTTGAATGCTTTTTGGGTATCCAGAAATGCCGAGTATGTCGGCTGGTTTGCCTCATTAGCTTTAATCATGTTTACTGATAACACCAATGAGGCCATCATTGGAGATAGACGTGACATAAAATCAAATTGTAGTGATGACTGATTATAAGGAAGATGTTCCTGAATTTTGTTTAATATTATATGATCAAAGATCTTTCCCAGGCATGAGAAAACTCTAATTCCACGATAATTGCTGAAGCAAGATGAGTCTTTGCCCGGTTTATGTAAAGGTGTGATAATACCAGGCTTGAAAGCCTGAGGTATTTGCTTACTGGATAATATGGCATTGTAGGTCTCGGTTAATGCAGCTAGAATTCCGTCACCAGCATATATTATATGCTCTGTACTGATTCCAAATTCATCTGCAACCTTATGCTTGTTGAGCTTCCTAATTGCATGTAGCACTTCATTGGAAGATATTGATTGTGGTTGTTGTTGGCTCTGTTCATACGATTGCCGGATGAGCAACAGGTCTTTCTGAGTTTTATCAGAGTAGGTGATATCAAAATGTGGTTCATTCTTTGGAATAACAAGATCTTTGTAATAATTCGCAAAGGCTCTACATTGTTCTTCTGGATCTGTGATGGTTATGTCCACTAACTGAAGCATGGTCGTGGAAGAAGATCATCCCTTACTTCGCCTGATAAGTCTATAGAAGTTATTGGTGGAGTGACTCTCCATGATTTCAGCATAGAATCCTTTAGGCTGCTGGGCTTGCTCTGATCTCTGTTGTGACCTCAGTTTCTTTTTTACAACTTTCATTTCCTAAGAGATAGGGTGTTCTTGGCCCGGCTGATTATGTTCATGCCATACTTGATATAGTTTCTTGCCCTGGGACAGGATGCCCTTAACCATGGGAGATGCTTTCCATTTTGGGTCTTTCAAGCGGAGTGATTTCTGCTGAATAGATTGCTGCGCAGCTGAAATAATAGAGCTGTGCATATGGTTAATGAACAGAGCGACATCAGCTGGACAGTTAACTATGGTTTGTAGTTTATTGCAGATCTGCTGCTGATAGTCGTCTATACTTGACTGGTCCCATAGTAGTGTGGTATGACGAATGTCCATGTTCGTGGGGACTATACGCTCCATGCTGAATGGAACTTCGCAGAATACAGGCAGGTGCATTGATGTATTTGCTGGGTTGGCATGGCAGATTGAAGATTTTAACACAGTATTCCAACTGTATCCTAGGAAGTAGTCAATCTGTGACTGGTTCTGTCCATGTATGTAGGTTGGATTGGCAGATTGAGTGGTAAGTACCGTAAAGTTTGACTGATTAATAAATGACTTCAATAATTTGTTGTTGCTATTGTTTCTTAGCAGCACACTCCCATTCAGATCTCCACACCATATTATAGTATTGTGTTCTTATATTTATCTACTATAACGTGTATAATGTCCAGGCATTCAGTGTAGGTCTTTGCTGAGTCTGTATAACCGGCAGTTGGCATATAGCTATTTAAGATGCAATACAGCTGTGGGAAGCCTAACACTTCAATGGCAATAATTCTCTCATTACCATCCGGCAGCTGTTTTATTGTAGGATCAATATCTTTCCTCCAGATTATTGCAAATCCTCCATAACCCCTCCTCCTCTCAAATTTACAAGACTGGTGATCCGTGTCAATGCACCTTGCGAAGTAGTTGAAGTTGTCGAGATATGATTCAATTACTGATTTTTCGTAATCCCAGAGCCAGTGTTCTTGGAGGCAAATGATGTCATGATTGTGCATCAACTCTTTTAGATTGCATCTTCTTCTTGACTTTACTTGATGGTGTAGATCCCTCACTTCTGGTGAGAATGGTTGCATCAAACTGAATATTATAAATCTGAAGAGAGCCGTTTTATCATTCAAAATCTTCCTGTCTTCGTATCTGATATAGACCAGTCTTCTTATTTGGTGGTAACTGGGTTAGTCCTTTTTCTATATATTGGTACAATGCATAGCAAACTCTTCTAGTGGTGAACTCGATTTTCTTGAATATTTCATGATGTTACTCGGCTGACCTGGAGTCTGTCTAGAAGAAAGCTGCACACTTTACTTGCTTCATCTGTTGTTCTGTGCCTTGACTCCAAAGTATCCATTAATTCAGACTTCACATCTAGATTATCACGGAGTGTAGCTTGAACTTGGTTCATAATGGGTCGTTTCACAACATCACTACTTGTACATTGCAGCAGGAAGTGTTGTAGTGTCTCTGTATGCCTCAGACAAAGCATACACGTCTGATCTGGTGTAGAGCTATTGTGCCACCTCATATTGGACTGTAGCTGGAATGTTCCGGCCAGCATCCAGTTTTTTTACTGTAGCTCTGTAAACACCCCACATAGGCTTTGCCTTTGGTGGACTACCTATTGTGAAACTGTAAATGTATATTCTATATCAAAATAAATAATCTTGAACTTGAACTTGAACATCCCACGCACTATTACCGATGGATTCTATTACTGGATGTGGTTTTTTAGTGTGATTTGTTCTGAAGATAATCTCATTGATGGATAAAGCTCCACTTGTGATCTGAGGTATGCCACCCAGTATTCATCTATAGCCTTGTTCACTGTTGCTTTCCAAATTCCCTTAGTTGGTGGATTATCCAGAATAGTGTGGGCTGAAGGGAGCGAATATTTTGCCAGCAAATTCATTGCAGTACAGATCCAGTTGTTGTTGTTATATCATTTAAGCACCTGTTGTCTGTCAGGTATTTCGTAGTCTGCTGTATTCCTATCTCAATTGAGGCTTCCCAGAAGGACGAATATCTTGGCGTCATTAATTGCTTCTAAAGGCTGGATTCCTAGGAGGGAGTAGCATGCAACTGCTGCTATCGTTGCTGGAAGCGTGGGCAGCTTGTTTAACATGATTCTGAATTCCTTCTCCAGAAAGTCTAATTCTCTTCTACATGGCAGCACAATCTCTAGTCCATATGTTAATACTGGTATTACATATGCCAGAACCATGCTTCTTAGTATCATAGGAGGAAGTCCACCTTTACCGTGCATTCCTGTTCCCAGTAACCGATAGAGGCAACGACGTAGATTAGATTATTTTCGCAAGTAGCTTGAGCACTGCCTACCTTTGAATCACGTAGGATTCCTAGATGAGTTGTAGAATCTGCAACCATTATCTTGAGCCACCAATTTCCCATGTACTGGGGAGATTACAGTCTTGGACACTCTTGTCATTGGTAATGATTACACTTTTTACCCCCTGATATCTGTAGTGCCTACTATCTGCATAGTCTGTGTCTACATTCAGCTGAGTTTGGAGTTCAATTCGGTTTGTCAACAGAATAGTTAAATCATCTGCCACATTGATCATTCCTACTCGTATAGCCTTGCCATGTGTATTTAGCCAGTGAAGTAGTGGATCAATGTGTCTCTTGTACAAGATAGTTGATGTAATCCCACTCCTTGTAATATGTTGATTGCCCTGTAGGTGGGGCTTAGAATACACCTTCCGTATCCTCTGCGTGTTGTAAAAGGCGACTAAAGGAGGTAAGGGTGAGGTAACCCTGACAGAAACCTTGAGTGCTGAAGACGGAGGCTCCAGGCCACATGGCACACTCTAATAAACCATGGATCCACGCAGTTAACGCTTATGATCATGTCGATAGTCACTTACAGGACTGGCGGTATGATCAGCGAACGGAAAGAAGAAGAAGAAGAAGTAATATGTTGAATAGGTGCGAGTACCTTCCATACCATTTCACCTTTGTGACTGCATTTTGACTCAGATCTCTAGAGAACCATGTACACCATCAAGGTATATAAGTTGTCTTAGTACACAACATCAAATGCTATTTTGGCATCTAAGTAGGCTTCATACTGAGTTGTAAAACCTGGGTCTTTCGACTCTATCACTGTCTCTCGAACAAGAAATTACCCTTGTAGTTGGGAAACCCCTCCAGTGAAACCTCTCTGCATACTCTTCTGTGTTGGTAGCAATATATCCCCTAGTTCATCCCTTATTAAGATCGCAATCACCTTTCCAATCACAGGCATGACTGTAATTCCTCTATAGTTATTCACGTCATTGATCAAATTATTTCACTTGTAGAAAGGAGTCAACACCTCCTCTTTAAGGCTATCAGGGATCTTTCTTCGCTGGACAATGATGTTGATGAGGATTGTTATCTGGTTGATTAAGTATTCTCCACCATACTTAAGGTGCTTTGCTGTAAGACAGTGTATGTCTCGTGCTTTCCCAGTTGACAATCTGCTAATCTTTCAACTTCTTGCCCAGTATACACCTTGGCCTTCACCCACCCCCCTCTCTCTCTCTCTCTCACTCTCTCTCTCTCTCTCTCTCTCTCTCGTTCTGCAGCCATGATTATCTGGAGAACAATTATGTCAAACTCAGATTCATGCTTGAAATTGGCATGAAAGGATGCATTGTTTTCCGTTGTGGCTAGTCGTGAAAAGTGCCTGGCCCATCGTTCACAAAATTCAACCTGGTTTCTAATTTGTGCACCTTCAACAATGAGTTCTGCTAAGTGACTACTGTTTGGTTTTGTTTGCTGCCTGATTATCCTATAATACAACTGTCTGTCACCATAGTGGGCATCATCAATATCATTATATAACACGAGTCTCCGTCTTGCATTTTCTTGACTTTGGACTCTGCTCAGTATCTTTTTAGTTTTCTTATGATTAATTACTACTGGATGAGCAGGGTCTTTTGGACAGCCAGCCTGCTTATATTGATAGAAGGCAATCTTGATTTCGCTAACAGCGGCAGCGATTTCCGGATTCCAGAGATACTTCTTGCCTGGTTTCACTTTTGGCAACGCCAGCATGGCTCTATCTGCAGACTCTGTCAATACTCTATTACTCCTGTCTATCTGCAGTTCAATACTATGGTCGCTGTTGCATAAGAGCTCCAGTGGAGATAATAGTTCTCGTATAGCATTTTCATATTGTTTCCTATCCACTTTGTGCCAAACAATCCTCTTTGGTAGAGTAGGTTTATGGATGTCTGCTGTTGCTTGATCATAATTTAATCTTATTGATGCTGTTATCGGAATATGATCTGAGTTATTGACTGTTATTATATCAAGTCTATCTATCTGCTCAATTTTCGCTGACAGCCTTCTAGTAGCAAAGATGAAATCTATTCTGGTTGCATCATAGCCATTTGGGTGAACGAAAGTGGGTTCATCTGGAAACTTTTCTCACGGAACCAGATCATGTTAATCGAGAAAGTCTTTAAGGAGTCTTTCCTTTCTCCTGTGGCTTGTCGCCTTCGACTTGAGCATTCCAGTCCCCTGCTAATACTTGATCATTGTGATATGTTTGTAGGATAACATCTAGTTCATCGAGCACATCGCTATGCCTATCATCTGCTTCACTCGAACCTCTAGTTGGCATATAGACTGACACAAGTAGTAATACATTCTCCTCAATTCTCATTTCTGCTACCTGCACTCTGTTGCTCCCATCTGGAATTGATCTTTAGTCCACATCACTGCCATTCTCTATATCCTTTAGGTCGCTGCATTGGTGGAATAGGATTATCATCATCTACAGCTTTGACTGCCGCATTATTGCTATTATATAATGACGTTAACATGTCTTTTTCAAAATTGCAGAGCCAATGTTCCTGAATAAATAAAATCTAGTGTTTTTTTAAAAGATGGATAAGTGTTTCAGAATTCCTCTTAGCATTTTGACAGTTATACGCCACTAGTGAGATAGAAAAGTTCTTTGTTTTTACTTCATTCAACATTTTATTGGGCTGCGGTACTCTAAAAAATGGGAATCATCAAGTTCGGCAACTTCATTGTTATTATTGGTCACTGTGTTTTGTGCTGCACTGACCTGTTGTGCATCTGGACTGTATTGCGACACCAACTAGTTCATTCACACCAAGCTCGGCCACTTCCGTGTCTTCTCCAAACACACTTTGCCGATTGGCCAACTGGACAGAAGTTATTATTCTGTCTTTTGGTGACGCAACATTACTTGAGTCAAGGGCCAGGGTTTCATTAGTCCTATTCAGAATCATGTTGCAATTCTGATCTGGGCGCCTGTATGTCTGGGTTCCGCCAACACTCTCCTCTGGCCCTGCTACCTCATTGCTTGGTAGGTCATCTTCTCTCAGACTGTTCGGGTTGTAAATTCCTCCTATCGTAGGAGCACCATGGCTGGTAACTGCCACGCACAAATGTAATGTTATATTGTAAGTTATGAAAGTAAATTAGTTTGCATTGAACGACTGTTTTATCTACCTTTTCAAGTGCAGTCCAAGTTAAATGCAGTGACAATTTCTACATGTACACCTTTTCGTAGGTTAGATACAGTCTGGATAATGAGAAGTCAGGATACATACTGCAGTCTCTTTCTGTGTAAAGTGTGAACGAGAGTATGGCTTAAAAATTCTAATATGCATGTCAGATTGTCATTTCTTGGTAAGGAGTAAATATTTGATAATTTTATGCAATCTATTATGAGCTGAGTGATGATGTGCTTATGTTGCGAGTTCTTGTTCCAGGCTGGGAAACCGAATTCTTTCACAACTGCTAGTTTGCTTGGTGCAATATGTTGTTCTCTGATGGATTTAGTGATTGGACACGATGTAAGGAAGCGGACTGTTGTCTTAACCTCTAGCCCACAGACATGCCATGTAGCACTTGCAGTGTAGTTGCTAAACTTTGCTTTCATGGATTGGAATATGTACGTACTGGTCAAGAATCTAGACTTCTTGTTCGGTATATTAATTTTGTTGTAGGAGAACCCTCACATGAATTTAGATCTGGTCCGGAATACCCTGGCATTCCTAGTGCCTGGGCCTACCTCAAATGTTTTCAACTGGCAGACCATGGGGGCATCGTTATGGTATACATGATCTGGTGTGTGAATACAGCCACGAAAAGAGAGTGTTTCTTTCATATGACTGGCGTGAATATGGTAGGAATCACAGGCTGTTCGCAAGGCAACAGTGTGCAATAGGGTGTCTATTTACAACCGCTTAGTTCCACAATATCCTACATAGTACAATACCAACTAAGCAACGTTTGCTGTTCTGTTTCCTTTAAGCTATTAAAACATCAGGTTAATATTTTTTAGGATAGAACATCATCTGCACAAATTCGGTTTGTTTTATACATTGGTTTAGCTATCAAAGCTCATGCTCCTCAAGACAAAAGTATACTAACATGATCGTAGTAGTAGAAGAGAGAAACTGTACACAGTAGACGCACATTGGGACACGATCACGCACGCACGCATGCACGCACCGCACGCACGCTCAATGGTTACTGCAACTATTCATGATATTACACTAGGCACCTGTGTGACGATACAAGGGAGACAACTTGTCTCAACAACAACAAATTACCACGCAGAGTGACGTCCCTTGACCAGTGCTTTTGTACAGCTCAGAGGCTGCAGAAATACAATATTCTGCTTGTATTTTGGCCCTGTACATGTGTGTGTGTATGAGAAGGTTTACCTACACTATGGAAGGCCAGTTCAATCCAGTACATGCGTTGTCACGGAAAGTACAGCAGCTTGCATCAAGGCTTAACATTCGCCAGCTCACCAGTGATGCACGTCCAGTGAATATTACCAATGCTAGTAGTATATGTTTGAATCTGGGGCCACACAGGAACACTATAAAGCCTCCTGATTCTTTACCTTGGATATGGCGAGTGGGTAATGGCAAATTGCTGTCAGATATGAAGACAGACATAAGACTACATTCACTACTAAAATTGGACTATTCCACTTTAGAAAAAAGCCCTATGGTCTCTGCAACGCTCCTAGCACATTTGAAAGGTTAATGGAACAGGTATTAGTCAAATTACAGTGGGAGGTATGACTTTGTTACCTGGATGATGTTATTGTCTTTGGGAATACACTTGAGGAAGTAGACAGATGCATGCGTCTAGTCCTAGACAGGCTTAGAGCCGCACAACTAAAACCTAAGCCTCATAAGTGTGAACTCTTCCGTAGGGAAGTAGCATTTTTGGGACATATAATATCTGAACAGGGAGTACAGATACAGCCACAGAAAATAGAAGCAGTGCCTGATTGACCTAACCCTAGGAATATTAAGGACCTTAGGTCCTTTGTCTGACTCGCTAGTTATTACAGACGATTTTCATTAGAGAACTTTGCAACAATTGTCAAGCCACTGCATCAGTTAACAGAGGCAGGTCGCCAATTTGTGTGGACTGATGCATGTGAAAAAGCTTTTTGCACACTTAAAGAACGACTCACTACAGTTCCAATATTGGCAGATCCAAATCCGGATCTTGAGTTTATTCTAGACACAGATCCATCTGACTATGGGAATGGAGCAGTGCTTTCCCAAGTACAGGCGGGGAAGGAACGTGTTATTGCCTATGCATCACACACACTAAGCAAGAATGATCAGCGCCATAGCATTACTCAGAGAGAGCTGTTGGCAAGGGTAGCCTTCACTAAATACTTTAAGCATTTCCTATATGGCAGAGCATTTTTACTCAGAACAGATTATGGCTCTTTAACGTGGCACAATCCAGATGGTCAGGTGGCCCGATGGCAGGAAGCATTACAGATTTACCAGTACCGTGCTCAGCATCGTCCTGGAAAGTTGCATGGCAATGCTAATGGACTTAGTCGGCAGCCACCAGATATACCTACCAAGAGCAATGACATGGATGTTCCAGAGTCCAGTATTGTCCAGCAATTGCAGTGAATTACATAGCCTCTCATGGCTGTGTCACAAGTCAGTACAAATGAGCAACCACAGTTTCCTGAACTGGATCCTGCTGGTTGGGATAATGAGCACGTTAGGATTGCACAGGAGGGTGAATTATTAAAGCTGGTAATATTATGGACAGAACGAGGGTTCAAGCCAAAAAAGGAAGATGGTTCTAGTGTACCACCTACGGCAAAGTGGTTCTACCAACGGGTTGAGCAACTGCAATTAGAAAATGACATATTATACTACAATAAATGCATTGGAGTATCTGCCTCAAACCAGGCACTAGTATTGCAGCAGATGCATGACTCTCCCACTCCGACGAAGGAAAGGATAAAGGCACGAGTTCACTGGCCAGGAATGGCTCAGGACACAGCTGCCTGAGTAGGAAGTTGTGAGCAATGTCAGCGCATGATTACAGGCCCTAACCGGTTACAAGCTGCAATGAAGATACACATTACAGGAGCCTCCATCGATATTCTTGAACCAGTACCAGAAAGCAAATCTGGTTCTGATTGTATACGATTATTTTACAAAGTGGGTTGCAGCTATTCCACTTCCATACCATGAGGCAGAAGCTGTGGCTACTGCACTAGTTGAACACATATTTTCACAGTTTGGATGTCCAAATGAAATACATTCAGATCAGGGTAGGAATTATGAACGTCGACTCTTTCATGAATTGTGTAATCTTCTCAAGATTAAGAAGACTCACACAACACCATTTCACCCTCGTTCTGGTGGAATGGTCGAGCGATTCAACAGAACATTGGCAGGCATGTTAACTAAACAAATGCAAGAGGGCCAAAAGGATGGGGCACCTGCCTTCCCTATGTAATGATGGTATACAGATCATCTGTACACAGTTAGACTGGTCATACACCAGCGTATTTAATGTTTGGCCATGCAATAAACCTGCCCCTTGATCTAATGGTGCCAAGAATGGAGAATGAGAAATTAGGTCCGAGTGAGTATGCAAATAAGTTGTAAGCGAATTTAGCTCAGCCTATACTCACGAAAGCTGTGCATCGTCAACAGAAATCATGGCGTGATCGTCTAGTCCATGGATGACATTATGTGCCAGGAGATGAGGTTTATCTGCTGGATAAATATAGAGTTCCTGACCTAACACCAACGTTACAATATAAATGGGTTGGTCTATTTAAGGTAACAGAATGTGTTTCTGGATTGACTTATTGTCTGGAGGGGAAAGCAAGCTTATATCATTTCGCTGTGTTAAAACCTTGCAAGATACTGAAGGAAAGACACACAGTTGGTAACACGTCAGTAGCCACGCAGACAGAAATAGAAGATGGAGAGATTGCCCTAGTATTTCATCCTGATGGTGTGGATGATGAGGGTGGAATCTACAGTGAAGATGAATAAATTACAAACAGCGCCCACGAACAGAACTCTTCTCTGCCAAGCCTGAGGCAATTTGGCATAGGTAACCATGAGCAAAACACACTACCCGTCAATGCACATGGCAGGCCTTGCAGTCCACCTATGGCTGACTCGCAGGAACAGGCAAGATAAGGCCTAGAGACCATTATCACTGCCCCTGATTTTGAGGCAACAATGGCCGCAATGGCACAGTTGCTTACTGGATATACAGATGCAGCAGTATCACAAAACCAAGCTAGCACTGACGGATTAAACATTGCTAATGCTAGGTGGATGGATACTAAATAAAGCCAGAGCTGGCCAGTAATAATGCCACAATACCGGAGCTTGAAACTAGCCATGCTTTGAAGCCAATTTCAGGATATTACCAGTCAGTGGGAACGCCAACTTCGACTGATGTCAGACATGGATGCGCTCCGAAGCATGTGGCAAACGCTGATGTTGATAAATTTAGTGCTCGAATTGGTAGCAGCCGGGCCAGAAATGCTTCATAATGTTAAGGACAGTGGTTTTCCGCCACAGCAGGAAACTGACAGAATTCACAGAATTGGAAGGTAAAAACAGAAGTAATAGGAGTAATTTCACTTGAAATGTCACCTGAAAATTAAAATAGAATGTGACATTCAATGAGCAGCAATTGATATCGCATACAGTTTTTCCAACCAGGTTTTACAGTTTAAGTAATCATATAAAAGATATATATATATATTAAACATATCTGGTATAATGAAACAGATCAGAATTCACAAATTTGGGGACTCTGGAAAGATTTCTGCAGTATTTGTTAAATGCATATTATAGATATGCTGTCATATGCCTGATTTCTGCATTCTAGAGTAATGCACATTATAAATATGCATGAGTCAGGCATTATAGAGTAATGCATCACTGCATCATATTAACATATAATTGTTACATGCTTAATGAATGAAATGCATAGATATGACATATATAATATGTTGACCTAATATAAAATATTTGAACTGATCTAATGTAGAATTAATGTGCCTGGGCTATCATATAAAATATCTGAGCTGACCTAATGTAAAACTATATCTGTATTTGAGCTACCACATACAATATTTGACCTGACGAATGTAAACTGACATAGTGTAGCTAACCTAAACTAAATTTCACTATATACAGATGAAATGTTGCATCATAGCAGTTACTGAAATAATGTGCAACTACAAATATATACCTTTTTCCCATTTTTGTTTCAGGTAGAGGGCCCATGATCTCACATGCGATCCTCTCATTGGATGCGCCCACTAGTTCCTGCTGAAGAGATGTTTCCAGGGACGTAGACGTGGTTTGTTATTAGCACAGGAATGACACCGTGAACACCATCGGACCACACCTTTCTTATAATCTGGTCAATAAAAGCGGCGTTTCACTGCTTCTAGAGGTTTTCTGACCCCTACATGCACCAATGTTCGTTGATTATGAAGTTGATATAAAATTAGTTTTCTCAGGTACAACAAACTGCTTTACTGACATATCCTTTGCATCAGTATGATTACAGTACAATAACCCATCAACAATCTCTATCAGATTCCATTGAGCCTTGAGTGTTTTGACCTCTTTGTTCTCTGAAGCTGCAATACTCCAAGATGGACGTTCATCACATTGAGTTTTCCAATTTACAAGTACTTGAATAGAAGAGTCCTCCTACAATTGCAATAATTGTTCCGGAGTCCTTCCATATACCCAATTGTACATATCTGTCAAACATAGCTGACCATCACTCGGATTTGAACCAGCTCCAGTATTCTTCGACAATTCCGCGACTGTATCTCTCTTGCTGCCATAGCAAAAGTCTGGCCATTTCCACATAAACTGAGTCCAACATGGGCATGATGCTTACCAAGGCAATCTTGACAATCTTCACGCTTGCAGCTATCAGCATTTCCATGTTGAACTCCACGTCGATGTTGAATTTCAAAGTCCTAGGTACCTAACACAGACAACCACCTAGCCAATATTCCTTCAGTCTCCTTGAAATTCGTAAACCATACTAGTGATGCATGATCAGTACGCACAACAAAATGTCTACCATATAAATAATGTCTGAGGTGTTTCACAAACAGAACAACTGTCAACAGCTCACGTACCGAAGTACAATTAATGCACCTTAGGTACGGTAATGTATATTATGTGGTAGGTTATTGTCTGCCATCACCGCATCTTACCGAACCGGTCTGAGGTGACAGGTGGCGTAGTCTAGCCGCAAATACTGTCATAAACTAATTACTAGTATTGGATTCTTCTGATCATTTATTAATCAGATCTTTAGATATATCTCACCATTCTTGAATGTGTGGAGCAAGAATTTCCATTTCGCATGAGCCAGATTAATAGAATTTAGACTCACACACACACACACACGCACACGCACGCACGCACGCACGCACGCACGCATGCACGCACGCACGCACGCACGCACGCACGCACGCACGCACGCACGCACCGGAGATTCTCCCAGTCAAATGCCGTCACATGTAAACAAACCAGAGTATTTTTACTACATAATCAAGGTACAATTGTATGGTTTAATTGCCGTTTCGGCTTACAGTTATCCACGCTAGTTCAATCATTTTAGTTGATTCGGCTCAAAGTGAATGTATTACCGAGCTTTATGAAGGTACTTGCCCTCTCGGCTTAAGAACTTGAAGGCCTGCTAATTACTGCTAATTACTAATCATTGTCGTTTCTTTGCACAAACCATGCACACGCATACATACATCAGCGTTAGTACCTGAGTGATTAATTGCCTTTTCGACTCAAGATTAATCATCACGTTCAGTGTCGCACCGGCCTAAAGGGACTATTTCTGACCACATTGCAATTCATTTTATTTAATTAATTGCTAATGAAGTTTGGAAAGTAGAGATTATTGCCGTTTCGGCTTTTCACACTGACTAAACACTATCACTACTTCACACCGACGTCACATTTCAAATCTGATGTTTTCCATCTGAAGCATCCCGTGGCTAGGTTAGTAAGGTCAGGGTCGTTACAATGCATATATTTAACACTGTAGAATATACATACTTCTATATACAAAATATGTGTGTACATGGCCATGCTCCATGTACATACAAACAGAAAGCAGTATCATGTCCAGGCGTCATGACGGATATAGTGATGGTCTATACAAGTATAGACAATATAATGTGCTTTGCCTGATGCCTAATAATTTACACATTATTTAAAATGAATAATTTTACAATGCATCTAAATAATGCGTAATTCAATAAATGCGTGAATATAACTAATATAACTAGCGCATAATTGGTAGCTTGCAGTGCCATTTGAAAATGCGTAATTATAATAACATGTTGTGTGAGTCGTACCCCAATAGACACATGTTGGTTTATGGCATCTCAAGGAATAGTACTGCTAGAAAAAGTCAGTATGTGCTTATATGTCCAATTAAATTAGAGTTTCCCAAAAATTTACAAAGAATAGAACATCACAATTTTGTTATTGCTGAAACTATGTAGTTAGGACAGAAATAAAAAATAAGCCAATAATTTCAAATGTTTTCTGGAAGAGTTGAATGTCTTTATCAAAGTGTACATTATCACACTACTATTGCACTACTGTACTAAGAATAAAAAATTAACTGCAGTCTGCAACAGTACCATGACCAAATGAATCTGAAATAACAACGAAACCGGAGGAACTTATCTGCAGGTGGACAAGTAGGGTCCATGAAGACTTACATAGTCTAACTCATGAATGCTTTTAAGGAGCATTCTAATACAGTTCATAATCTAGGAAACCGTTGAGAAGACGGCACAGCCTTCTTCCTATTCGACTCTGAATGGTGTGAGCTTGAAGTTGGTCATCTTCTTGGACCTGATACCTCATGCGCCTAGGAGATGTGTGATGAGTTTCCCCTCGGACCTGACACCTCATGAACCTAGGGAAAAAAGTGTGATGCATTTCCACTCGGACCTTACAGCTTATGCGCCTGGGGGGGGGGGTTGTGATGCGTTTCTCCTCGGACCTGCATGTGCCTAGAAGAGTGATGCTGTTTTTGTGGGACGGACGGGGAAAGCAGAGTCAATATCCAGGTCATCTGTCTAAACAGCATCTAGATCATCATGCGGAGTTGATGACGACGGATCAATACCATATGGAATGGTTTTCTCCAAATCCTCTCCAAAAATGGGTACATGTATGGTTATCATCAGAGAACATATGGCCGTTATCTGGAGGTAATAAGTCATTATCATCGCCATGGTCTTCAGAGCTAATAGCACGTCCCATTTGCAATACCCAGAGAGGTAAATCACGATCTCTGCACAGCTTTAATCTATCATGGTGAACAACTAGTTCCCGGCGTTGGCTTTTGATATCAAACAGTACTTCTGACAACCTTTTATAAATAATAGATGGCCCAGTCCAAGGGCGTTGTAATTTACTGGACTTGCCCATCTTAGTTGCAGAATTAGCCAGATAAACTACATCAGCAACATAATAGGCACGCTCATGCAAACGTAGATCATACTCTTTTTTCTGGTGCTTCTGAGCCATTTTAAGGTTATCCCATGCTACCTAAAGAGTTTCGTTCAACCTTTGCTGTAACCGTTGGACGAAGTCACTTGCATCTGAAGGGGCATCATGTGTAGTCGCAGACAGAGGGCATTTGCAGCTTCTCAACCAATCATCATCATGTTGGGAGTATGACCAGTCTGCCGGCGTACAGTAGATCGTATAGCTCCAGTGAAGAAACGAATACACTTGTCCCAATCTTTCTGTCTGTCATGCGCTTTCAGTTAACACCTTATACACTGCAAGACTGTATGGTTTATACATTCAATCTGTCCATTCGAACATGGTCTATAAGCTGTGGCGCATGTTTTTTTTAAATCTCCAGTATTCGCAAATACATAATATTTCCTTAATTAAGTTGCTCTTAGAGTTACGACGCTGGTCAGTGTGTAAGAAATATGAACAGCCAAATGTGGTGACGAAATGCTCCACACACATACGTTTTGGCTACCATTTCTGCCCCTTGTTCAGGGAGCGTATAGCACTCAACCCATTTAGTGAGCTGATCTATGATCATCAACACATATCTATTTCCCAGCGCAGATGTGACAAAGGGTCCCAAAATGTCCATATGTACCCGTTCCAAGGGAAAACCAGTATGGAACTCGCCCAAAGCAGCTCTAGGCCGGATGGAAGCGTCTATGTTACGGCTACACATCCGGCAGGATTTCACATATGCCACCACATCATGCAAGTATCTGTGACAGATATATTTAGCCTTCACTCACTCTAAAATTTCTGCTCACCCATGTGACTGGAAAGGTTGGAATCATGACAACTTTCCAAAACCAGGTTCTAGAGTGACTTTGGCACGACCAGTAGATTATGTGTGGTATTTGCTGCTACATAGAGATAGTGCAGAATATTATCAACAAAAATCATTTGATCACAGCGAGCCCACCAAAACTTGACAGCTGGAGTAGCTAAATATAGCTACACGTCAGAAGCTGCGTGTAGCTGCTCAATCCATGATACAACTGTCTTCAGATCAGGATTCTCTAACTAACGCTCCCTTAGATCTTCTAATGCGAATGTGTCAAACCAGTTTGAGCTTCCAACAATCTGGTCTATTGGTGGAACACCATCCAACAGTCCACCTGGAGCATCGCTGTCTGCGTCACTGTCTGGTAGGTCATTATTACTCAATGGCCTTTATGGTTTGAAAGGCTAAAGGAATTACATCATCAACATCTTGATCAAATTGAGACCGTTGCTGCTGAAGCTTTGTACAATATTTGCACCCACCACATGGTAATGAACTAAGAGATTGACCCGATTTATAATGGTGGCAAGGTGACGAATCACTCGCAACTCGTGATAGACCATCAGCATTAGATTGCTGTATACCGGGCCTGTACTGCATAGTCATATTATATTGGAACAGTTCTTCTAGCAATCTAGTTAGTTGTCATACGATGTGCTTGAAACTGAGCAGCCCCGTGAGACTGTGATGGTCAGTCCGCACAATAAATGACCGTCCTAGCAAGTACATATGGTACTGCCTAGTAAATGCTACCATGGCTGAATTTGGGATAGCTCCACACCAATAGCATCCTCTGAAGCATCAGCGTCCAATATGCAGGCACCCTGAAGAGTTTCAGAAGTTACCTGGTGGTCTAGAATCCAGTCATACTCTAATTTGGAACTGGTATTTGCAGAGAGAGGAGCAGAAATACCAGCAAAACCCTGCATCTGCTACAGGTTGTAGTTCATGAACCCTAGGAAAGGTTACACCTCTTTTCTGGTCTTCGGAACAGGCCAATTAGCGTCGCTTTCAAAGCGGGTTGGCTTAACAGCGATTCCCTTATCACTCACCAACTTACCAAAGAAACAGCGTTTTGTGCAGAAGAAATTACATTTCTTAGATTTTAATTAACGTTGTGTGACAGAAATCGGGAAAGAACAGCCTTCAGGTTGGTCATGTGACTATTAACGTCAGTCCCTGTCAGTACCACGTCATCTAAATACGCAAGACACAAATTGAAAGAGCCCATATCTTGTGATGAATGTGAGCTTATGGCGGTCCTCTGGGTCAACCGTGACCTGCCAATAGCCAGCTATAACATCAAGTGTGCTGATGAATTTAGCACCACCAAGTGCATCCAAACGTGTGTCAATGTTCAATGTTCAGTAGGGGGTAAAAGTCCCGCTCCTGAAACAATTTGTAGTATCACTGTACTACTAGACTGTTTGGCCTGTTCTGTGTTACATATATGTTTGTAAATCTCAAGGGCGTGTCTTGGTATGTCTCTACCAGGTTGTTCTAATAGTGTTGACGGATCTGTATTGTAATGTCTGTTGATGTATGTGTAGGCTTCTGTGATGTGTCCATCTTCGTCTATCTGCTAGTGTCATGGGCTGGTATCAGATCACATAGTATAAAACACAGATTCTGCACTTTCTCTAAGCAGGTATGGATCCAGACCTTTGCACCGTTTGCCTGTGCGAAGGTCAGGGGCAGAAAACAATTCTCTCACTGGTCTCAGAGATAATTGCGTTACCCCCATCCCATCATAATTGTCTCATACAATTCCATAATAATTAAGTCATGTTGCAGAAAACACCATTAAAAGGCTACGTTTTCATAAGCAAACGAAACTTATATTAGTGGGTTTAGTTTTATTTTACAATAATCATGTGCATTTATATCTGTACATAACGCAGACACTCATAGAGCAAGTTCATTTGGACCTCTTGTCTTCTACTATAAGAAAATGAAAGGCCTGGTTTAAGGCGACAATAAGTGGTTTATCAGCAGATTACATCCTACATGACAGCATGTAATATGGAACAGTCATACTTTGAAGCGAATATGTTCATTTGATTTGTGTTGATTTGATTTATTCTCTTGGTAAATGTAACAATTACAAATATGATAACAGTTAAATAGTTGCGTAGTTAGATGTGTTGAAGTGTACCACACAAGGATCGTTCTGCCCACGTTTCGTTGCAATTGGGCCATTGATTAAGAACGAGTAGCGTTTTAAAGAATTTTCAGAAAATATTTAAGAAAATCAAAAATCACCGATACATCCTGCCAAATATGGCTCAAATACACCAAGCAGTTTTGGAGGAGATATGCCTACGTTTCAAAGGATTTGAAGAAATTTTTCTGAAAATCCAAGATGGGCATCAAAGGCCACCAAAATATTGACCAATAAAGTTCTCATTAGAAGAGTTAAAGCATACTATCATAGGATTATTCCACCCACATTGTGTTGAAATCAGGCCATTGATTAAGGATGAGTAGCATTTTAAATGAATTCCAGAAAATGTTGGGCTCATATAAGATGTCTGCCAGAAATCTCAAACAATCAAAATCTTGAATAGAAGTCTTGTAGTCATACGATCATTCCAACTTCAATGAAAATTTGCTAAGCGCTTTAGGAGAAGACACATTTTAAAGGAGTTCTGAATAATGTTCGGATAATTCAAGATGGCCACCGATAAATTGACCAATCTGAATTCTCTATGGAATTGTTAAAGTCTGCAATGATATGGTCATTCCACCCAAATCTCATTGAAATCAGGATAGAAGTAACATTTTAAATGATTACAGATAGGCTCCTTCCAGTAAAATCTGGTTAGATCAGACAATTGGAATTACAATGATATACATTTTTAAGCAAACGTTGCTGCATAATGGAAGGAATGTCGGGCAGACAGATGTACGATGGACGATCATGATGGCATAAGCTCACTTGTCCATTATAGCCAGTTGAGCTAATAATGACATTATTAAATGAAGGCTATGTGCCTATATCATGATAAAATCATTAATTCACGCCAGTATTCTATTCCTCCAGCCACCCCCACCCCCACCCACCCCACCCCGAAGTTTAATATAGAAATTGCTTGATGCCTTAAAAACATAAATTCTTCAGTCAACGTTAGTATGAACGTTAGAATGGCTTAAGTGGAATGGATGTGTGGATTATTTCTGTGTCCCTTAAAAGGATGATAGTATTGCGATTGTGCATGCCTGCCTATATATGCATGTGTGCACGCGCGTGCATGTGCGTACATGCGTGTGCGTGCATGTGCGCGCGTGTGTGTGTGTGTCTGTGTGTGTGTGTGTGTGTGTGTGTGTGTGTGTGTGTGTGTGTGTGTGTGTGTGTGTGTGTGTGTGTGTGCGTGTGCGCGCGCACGCGTGTGTATGTGTATCCATGGTTGTATCTAAAGAAAATGTTGATCTGATTTGGCTCAAACTTGAACATAATGAAGGAACCTGCCATTCAAGAGGAGTGCCAGAACTTGGTCGTGATCCGGATAAAAGAACTTTGATTTCGATCAAATCAAATTCGAGATTTATGCATATCTCCGAAACTACTCGTCTAATTATTCTTAAATTTTAACACAATGAATTGTGTAACGGTGCACCACGATCTCATAACTTTTGGCACTATCCGATGAAATCTGGAAAGTCCAGACCCATCAGAAAACTAGAAAAACTATAAAATCCTAAACACTTTCACAATGTGACTTACAATGTCCCAAAATTGGGAGGATGAGGATTGCTCTTGTTGTCAATGATATGCCGCCAAATAAAGGCATTGTTTGCAATTCACAATGCTGGAGATGGTTCCTCAGATCGTCTAATTTTCTAAATCTTAGGGAGGACACACTCCGCTCAGACCACCCTTTTGGTAACAATACAACTTGATGACTTTGAAATAACACATTTCTCAGTCAAATCTGTCATGAAAGTCAGATTTGTTTAATCGGATGCGTGTATGATTGGCAATGTGGTGAAAAACTAAATAGTTGTATGCAACTCAGAATTAGGGAAATGGTTTCCCAAAATATCTAATTTTCAAACATTTTCGGGGGAGGATTCTGTACACCCCATTTCGTAAGAATGTCTGACCAAACTTCTGGAGCCGCCCCTGCTAAGGTCTTAATATAGTTGACTAATGTGGGTCCCAGAATATGGACCCATGCTCAAGTACTGGTCTGACAATTGAGTTGAATAATGTTGAAAGCACATCGAGCTCCTCCTTTTTCCTTATGCCGCCTTTAGATTCATCAAACCATTCTTTTCTCCTTCTCGCGAAGATATTCTGTCATCATTAGGCTACCTACAACATCTCTCCTCCTCCTCCTCCAACTCCTCCTCCTCCTCCTCTTCCTCCTCCTCCCCCTCCTCCTTCTTGTTCTTGTTCTTGTTCTTATTATTATCAATGTTATTGTTGTTATTACTGTTGTGACAGTTGGCAATATTATTATTCGCCTCTTGATTTATTTAATGTAATATATTTGTATGTAAATGGGAGACACGCTAATAAGACATGTCTTATTGTGCTCCCACATAGAATAAATAAACTTTGTTTAAATCAAAGAATGGTTGGTGATCTGTTTCTGAAGCATATCTTGATCATGCGTATTTGTTGTCTGGCTTTGGTAGTGATGCTCGAGGTGTTGATTTTAAAGTATTCGAAACTAACACTCATAAATCTCTCTGCTCAGTTTATTCAGTTAGGTGATGGTCATTTAGTGAGCATAAGTAATCGATCGATCATTTAATTTTGAATACTATGCCAATTCTCTGCATTGAACCTCGTTAGCCATGTCCAAGACTATGCAGAAATAAAGTTTAAATCTTGTTGAGGATCTGGCAATCGTTTGGGGTCTTAATGGCCCATTAGAGTTTTGTGCCATCAGAAAATGCCTTGGCTGGGGATTGAACTAAGCCAGGTAAGTCGATCACAAAGAGAAGGAAGAGAACCGGGCCCAAGATTGATCCTTGTGGCTCACCGCTGGTGATTGGTTTCAAGTCAGAGTAACCATTTCTGAGAATCACATGCCGGCGTCTAGAAGCAAGAAAAGATTTAATCCACTGAAGGGAATGCCCCTTAATTCCTAACTTGTTGAGTGTGTGTACAAGACGTGTAAGTGGTACAGTATCGAAGGCCTTGCTGAAATCTAGGTAAATGGTGTCGGTTTGATGAGTGTGGTCATATACGAAGAACCAATCTGACATGCACTCAATTAGATGGGTTACACAGGAGCACCTAATCTGGTTGTTGTCTATATGTTCCCATAATGCATCAAGTACATGACGATCCATGAGTTTGCATACTTGGCTGGTTAAATTGACTGGTTGGTAATTGTTAGGAGAAAGTCTAGACCCAATCTTGAAGAGTGAGGCCACGTTTGCATTTCTCCAATCTTGTGGGATGGTGCTGGATAGCATAGACTGGTTGAAAATATTTTTCCAGAGGGATAGCTAGCTCCTGGATGTCACAAAGAACATTTACGTGAATATTTTCTGGTTCTTCTGCCTTGTTTTTCCTTAATTTTTTCATTTTTGGTCCTGCTTGATCAATAGAGATAGATAGACTGTACAATTTGCTGTTCATCTCATTTATAACCGGTGGGAGAGAGCATGGCTCATCTGTCTCGTTACTGCATGAGTACTGATATGAAAAAATCACCTAGTAGATTGGCTTTCTCACCATCATCGATAATTCTGATCCCTTTTAACTCTAGTGTATCGACTGTCGATGATGATCGAGTAATGTATCTGCAGTAGTTGTAGAATGGTTTGGCTTCATTTTTGATACGTCTAAGCGGTCTAACTAATAGCTCTTCAGCCTGGGTTTTTGCATAGCTTTTCTAACACTCTGCATCTCGCTGTCATGTATGATGTAATCTGCCGATAAGCTACTTTCTTTCATTTTCTTTTCTTGGCATGTTTCACTGAAACATAACGGGACCACGGAGGTTCGTGTCATTGTTCTGATTTCACTAACTTGGTGGGGATGAACTTATCGCGTGGTTGCTGGTAGATAGATTTGAAAGTTAACCATTTCTCAATTACAGATTGTTTACAATTAGAACCTAATCCCCGTCGATGGCTGCTACTTCTTTGTTAAATGATTCATGGTCACCTTTTGTGTAGAGGTAAATCTTACAGCTAGTGAGACTGATTCGAGGGACTGGTAACTTAAGAGATATATCAACTCGGGGCTGTGGTCACTTGTGCTGAAAGGCAACTGCCAAGGTACAGTGGTGCCAAATAATAATGCATCATCGGCACACCAACGAGCATTGCCGATGATTGTCGAATGACGTGATCACATGCCTCTTGGGATGGTCAACCCAAACGATATCTGATTGTCCTACTGAACAGACGTGCTCCACAAATGATGTGTCCAGGCCAAAGTATGCCTCCAGTGTGATAGATTATTTACATGGTGCAAAAGCACTACATTGGTGTTAGGCAAAAAAAAATGATGCCTGTTCATAATTGAAGCAAAATAAGGCAAATGTTACGATTCTATTTATATCTACCTTTTCTCTCTGTCTTGGAGTTGGAGAAGTGGCTTGGTCTGCAAAACTGTTGTACCACACCACCCACGCATGCTTGGAATCCAATCCAATGAGCGGGGTTCGATCCCATGCTGAGGCACGTGATCAAAGTGTACAAACCTGCGTCATTTCATATATCATTCATGGGGCACGTCCTTCGGAGGGGACATAAAGCAGCCGGGCCCATTGCATGTGGTGTCTGTGCCATGAAGAACGTAAATGAACTCACCCTGAGTGCCAGGCCCTGTATCGGGAGCTCAGTTGTGAATATGATCTGATAGTGTAAATATATGTCAGCTATCATCAGTGGCTTCTTGACCGCATAACTGGCGCTTACAGTAGTAGAAGTACAGGTGGCGACGCCATAGCTGATGCTTACAGTAGTAAAAGTATGAGGGCATGGCTTAGCCAGATTGGACGTCATTGATGGAATTGCTGGTAGCCTGTGCGACTCACTCCAATATGTGATGTTCGCTTGAAGGTCTGATTCAAGAGGCCGTAAATTGGCCGATTTCAGGAAAATATACCAAATGGTGTCAGAGGTCTTTGTCAGCAAAGATTTGTGTTGTACCGACGAATTTGTTCACTGTTAAGCTATTTCCAGTAGTGGCGCCCATAACTGGGATTAGATACATATATGAAAGCAATGTGGGGCCTTAATTAGAATGTGAACTCACTTGCGAATTATGAACCCCCTCAAAAATGCCAAGTTGTAAACTAAAATATAATAAGTTGTAGATGATATAACTTATATAATCAGCATCTTTAGCAAACAATAATACCACAATACACAGTGTTATGTATATGTGAATGACTAAACAGAGGCTGTAGATTTCCTTTCATCGAAAAATTTACAGTAGACAGTAACGTGTTGTCAAGACCGCCATGGCCCATGAACATGGCCATACTTTACTATATGTGACAATCAATCCAATAGAGCTATATTCCCTGTAACACTATCTTACAACAATGGACAAAACACAACAGTATAAATATATAAGCGAAATTTGATATCTGAATCATGTTACTTTGAATAGTATATTATTTAGAGGTCAAGACCGAATGCTTGCCCAAGTTTTCCCAGATGCATTTATTCATTCCTATAATAAATTTTAATATTTAGACTGACATCCTATTTTGATAAGTATAGCATTATTGCATCCACTGAGAAAAACAAAATGGCAGTATCGATAAACACATGATACTGTCAAGACCATCACAGTCAAGACTATCATGTTCCTTATTTTGAAGTGATGGAAATTTGTACATTTCTTTACTTCAGAGACGCCTTATGTTTTTATGTGCCCTACCAAAATATTTTGTTTTGGGAAAGCAGCATAACTATCGCATTACAGCAAGGTTGAAATTATGCTCATTTCACGTAAACAGACTATGCAGAATATGAAATTATATTTTTCACTTATAAAACCGTATCATGATCTACTGTATCTTAGTATCTTGCATGAATTAAAATAACTGGATAGCTCATTGGCATGCAACAGAATAGGTTGAACAGTATGATAAAAGACGTGTATATCAATGCCGTAACATCAAAATTGAATTAAGTCTTTAAACCATTTCTGCACAAAGGTTGTTTAAGATGGGTGAAAACTATAATGCAGTAAAAGGACTGCCAATATATACACCTGTGCAAAAGTTAAGCACCACCCTATTTTTACGCACATGCGAAGGTATATTCATGTGCTATGAAGAAAGCAATAGCATAAACATTTATGTACCCATCCATCTTAGTGCAAGAGGTAATAATGCAACTAGAGGAATGCTGATTATGATGGTGGGGAAACACTGTATGTTTTTGTTTGAACTTGAAAACGAGGCCTGAATATGGTTACGTTGACACAACTGACAACTATTGCCCTACAGTTGACACACGTGGCTAGATTGTCATTAATGGTGTCTGAAAACGAAGTTTAACATCTGTGCACGAGTTTTAGACTGTCATTATTAATACCGGGTATATCCACCTTGTGCCTGGATGACGGCCTGGACACGACGTCTCATGCTGGTCACCAACCGACTGATACGCTGGTATTCGTTGCCATTCAAGATGGAGTGCGTCCGTTAATTCCGGTAGGTTCTGCACAGGAGGATCCCTCCTTCTCACCGTGTTTCCCATAATGTCCCAGATATGCTCAATAGGGTTCATGTCAGGGCTCCTTGCTGGCCATGGTAGGGTCTCGATGGCATTCTGGCGGAGGTATTCATGCACAGCTCTAGCACGATGTGGTCCATACACGAGTTGGACCATCTGTGGCATGAAGCAGGAACCGACTTTCATCGGACCAGTGTACCCGTCTCCAGGATCTCACGTTCCAGTGTCTTCTTTCGTTGCACCACCTCAGACGCTCCTCTTTGTGGTGTGCAGTGAGGAGAGGACGTCTGACAGGTCTCCTAGCTTTCATGCCAGCAGCATACAGTCTCCTTTTGACGGTAGACATTGACACTCTATTGCGCGTTTCCCATTGCTGGCTGAGCACTCTGCTGTTGGTGAATGGAGATCTCCTAACAAGGCGTACTAGGGCTCGATCATCACGGGCAGTAGTCTTCTTCGGTCTTCCAGATCTAGGCCTGTCCTTCACCTCGTTAGTTTGCCCATGTTTTGCAATCAAACGACTGATTACAGTATGGTTAATGTTCAGCTGTCTGCCAATCTCTCTGCATGACATACCAGTGGTATGCATGCCTATGATTTGCCATTTCACACGATCACTTAACCTTCGTCTTGCCATAGCGGTTCACAATCAAGAGCTAATTCTCTCTGTACAAATAAACCACGGTCATGAACACAAAATTCCTAATCTTGTCGCCTAAATCTGTATGTAATGTTCTACACCTCAAACTGGACTTTTACATAACTGAACACGTGTGCTGTTTCCCGCCACGCACGGACATCAAGCGGCGTAAAGTCATGCATGCATGTGCATTTCGTACTTGGAATTATGTCAGCTAACGCGGGGACAAAAAGTATGGCAGCCTAGTTGTACCATCATGTTTCTACGTTCTATTGTTTTTGCTGGTGCTTAACTTTTACACAGGTGTATATTTGATAACATATATGCTGCTCTTTAATAACGTTGGAAATTAATGAAGCTAATGATTGATAACGTGCTAACATCGGCGGTTATGTGAGTATGCATTGTTTATGATTGATAACGTGGTAATATCGGCGGTTATGTGAGTATGCATTGTTTATGATTAATTGTAAATTGTATACTTGTTATCACTGCCCCCAAGGAGTACTCATCAGCAGGATGTTTATTAAAGCAGTCGTTTAAGTATTCTTGCATGTAGCAATTGGAAAGTCATTAAATCTGCAACATAGCCAAGTTTCGCGTAATTCGTCAACCTGTAAACTTGATACACGTGTATATGCGCTGTGCAATAGTATTAGCTAGCATCAACGTTGGTATTATAGTATTAAATATGTGCTGAACACGACTGCAACAGACACGCTACTGATCGTTGCGAAGTTATTATATCTTAAACTTAGCGAACTTGTACATATTTACCAAAGACTTATACAAGTTATGCGTGTACATAACCCATGCATTCATATTAATAATATAATAACGCTTATGAATAGCAACACGCAATATTGCTATTATAGTATGTGTATTGAACAGAAACCGTGCAACAGATTGTCAGTGTTAGTAGCCGTTGCAAAGTTATTAATACTGACACTTAGTGAATTTCTACATATTTATAACAGTTTCGTGATATGTAATCGTATTTACAAGGCGAACCAAATTGCATGTCTATCACTTTTGACTGTTACAATAATGGACGTTTCCAGTTTTAGCTATACACCCGCCCATCTCTAGCTAAACTCTACCCACACCTCGTCCGTGTTGGGGTAGATCGATCCCTGAACTCCCTGATTATCAGTTTGCAGAAAACTATACATGTAAGCTGTTGAATATTTTGAAACTAATTTGATTGGGTGCCGTTGCTGCCTAAATAGTAAAGACATGCAATTCGTACAACGAGTCCGACTATTGAGCGTTTAAGACGGACTCAATCGAGTCATTCATGGTGCAATTGATTTTGACGTCATCATACAAGTCACGTAGTTGTTATGACGTCATGTAATGGATGGATAAACTAGAAAGGTTCATTGATTGAGAGAACAGGTGGTTGGTAGCACTTGTATCTATAAGCAATCATTGTACATCTATTGCTTTGGCCAACCAAATTGTCTGTCTATCACATTTGTTGACATAATTGGTTTGTCATAACACCGAAGCTGTATGTATTAATTCATGGCGGATGTCAGTTATAATACTACAGAGCATTTGCCATACCCTGTCTTCGGACACACACACCCTGCGCATACGCGAGTGAGGGGGGTGTGTGATTGGGGGGGGGGAGGGGGGGGGGGGTGCGCGATCTGGTTTCTGGATATGCTCTCATTTGAAGGCCTAGCGATTACCGTAACTCACCGTTTCCTATAGCTGTATAGGGGGCTGGTCTTTTGGTAAAGCTTTGACTTTGTAGAAAAAATTTCCATCGGCATACGTTTGGTCTAATAGGTCAAATATTTAACCTAATGAGATGGTGATTTCACCAAGTCGCTTCCATAAATAAACGTGAACCCTATTTCCACGTCGAGTTTGCTTTTATGCAAATGACTTTGACACACGTTTTATTAATAACAACTAAACAGTAAGAACCATTTCATCATTTTATGGGACAAATATGCGCTAACTATTCAATATCACGCTTCTAACCCACACCTTAGAGTAAGACAGAATGTGCGGCAGTGGGGCAGATATCAGCAGATGTCAAGACAGCAGTGGTTGGTATTTATACCATTGACTGCCAGTCTGCCACCCCATCGCTGCATATAGTTTTAATAGAGACTGTCGAATTACTACATATAATGAACTTGCACTAGGCGTCGAGTCCATTTTTGTGGTCTCATTACTCGAGTATCCATTCCGTTTTCACTTCTTCTATCCCTCCTTACCACCTCTGTTC